>SJOL01007224.1:855919-952142 GCA_004794785.1 Opisthorchis felineus
ACCAGGAGTTAATTTCTTAATTCAATAGCAACGGTTCATCTAGCTGTAACTTTTCAGTTCTCTTGTAGCACCTTCTGCATGAGGTCAGAATACTACGTACAGTAAGGAAATTCAACCAAAGTGGCCTCGAAGACGTAATGAATAGTGACACCGGTAAGGAAGAAGGTACTATGTTCGGCTTTGAAAACCGCAGCAAAGTGAGGAAACACAGGTCATTTAGGGTCAAGACTACGGCTACCATTGTCGCATCCATTCATTGAACAAGGGGTATGCATGCGTCCAACTGCTGTCTTTTCGTCAAAATTAAGATTTCCTATTCTCTAGGCCTGGCGAGTTTTACTTCATTGCCTCTGCTCTAATGTCCCGAGTTCAAAAGTCTTGCAAGAGCGGTGATGACTTGGAGGCTATCGGTCGGTTTCAACACTGTCAGACTTTTAAAATGGCTGTCCTTCCTTATGGCATGTACCGCAAGAGTATGGTCTCTCAGAGAGTGTTTCTTAAACGGGGCTTCGCATTTTTCCAAATGTCACACAGACTGTCCAACTTTACAGTCCTTGCAGTCATTGTGCCGTATCTTGTAAAAAAATTGCCTGTTACGAAAGGCATAAAGAAAGATTTTCCGCAGGATACTGGTAACTTCGAAGGTCACTGTTACTCTATGTCGGTTCAGTGGAAGCAGCTGTTCAGGAGCATTAATCATAAAATCGCATCCTTTCTACAAAAGTTAATTTGAATCTATCGATGCCTGCGGATGTCTAAATGCACCAAGAACTAAGCAACTACCTAGTAATTTAGCTAAATAGCGGAATCCATGCGAAATGAGATGTTCCTGTTCCTCGGAGGTGAAACGACAAAACGACCTCAAGGAACGCTGCTGAACATTTCTCAGGTTTTTGACAAATAATAAGGTAGGGGTCACAACATCGTTGAAAATTAATTAAACTACAAAATTTTTCACTTACTGTTTCCCGAAACATAATTTAATAGAGCATTTTCTCAGGTCACACATCCGTGAATCTTGCTGATAGATGCATAGAGGATTATTTTATCCCTGTATGTCATGTAACGTTTAATATTTTATTGCAGACAGATCCTTCCTAATGCTGACTCATTATAAACTAGTACTACACGCGAAGATCAGTTACCAAGTAGATATTCTGGTGATACGAGTGTTGAAGATCACCAGATTGTTTATAACTTGGTCTAAGTTCAATCAGTTTCAGAAATCTGCTAAGTAGTACACCGACATACAGGTGGACCACTCGAAAGATAACCTTCTTGTTGTTTACCTATAGGTTGAATAAAGGGGTTTTACAGTTGACCAATGTGCCTACACTGATTCATCAGGCAATCTGTATTTGCCATGTTACTACAGTAAATGTTCCTTAGGTAACGAAACTGAAGAAGATCAATGAAAAAGGAATAGTGAGTAAAACGAGATCGAATTAAGGACAACAGAAAAAGTTGCGGTTGACAATAAGGTTTCCGTGTATAACGCCAGAGCCCTATTTCAAACCGGATACACTATAACCCAGGTGTTGTAGATTATAATATGCAGTATGATATGCAAAAAACTAAAATTCGACTTAGCGTTCATTCGGTTGTGAGATGAAAACAGAATGCGAGTCATCTGGAACATTGTAACCATGTTTTACTGGTGGTCCTCACTGGGGGCCACGGCATAAACTTAACCATATAAACAAAAGTGAGGGAAGGAAACGCATATGTAAAGGCGCACTGATAATAGGTCCTCGAACCATACTAACCGTTTTCAAACAAACTGCCAAGTTTAGTGGAGATATCATCTTCTAATCCATTCAGGGAGAAATCACAAGAGAGCCGGTGTGTCGATTGAGGTGTTATACATATTTATTGGAGAGAACAGAGACAGAACAGGAAGCCTGCTGGATTCGCATCGTCTGGGTTATTAAATGTAGTGTCAAATATATGCGTTATTCACGCAGAAAATAATGACACCAAACAACCGAATTTGACGTTTTTTCACTTTTAGTGCATTAAAACAGAATTGAGTTTTCAATCAGTTGGAAAACGCTTGGAACCGATCGAGTAGTCATCGTTTTCGGAAAAGTTTGGGAACAATCGGTATATTTATTACTGAGCAACGTTTCGCTTTTGACACAAAAGCTGCGTCAAGACAAGTGATCAGGTTACGAGGTTGTTCGGGATTTAAGGCGGAAGGAGCTAAACCGAGTTGACGCGTGATTGTGTGTGCTTGTCAATAAACGTAGAATCATTAGAGAAAAAAGGGGTGGGAATTCCAACCCAACCAAAGTTCACAGACTCGCTTGCCCTTACACAACTATCGTACCACTAGCTCATCCACACAGACGGACAAAAGTGCAAACGACATTTAGGAGGAACCTTCACGTGAACCGAACCGGAAGACTTAGACCATAAGCTGGACACAAATCCATGTAGGTTTCCCCATCGGTCTTAACACTTGGTCACCCACCCTAACGTACGGCAGTGAAGCATCAGTGTCAACACTGATGTTGCTGTCTTTGATGATGATGACCCACCCTAACACACAAAATCCCTCGGCCGACACCTAACAGAGATTTAGCTTGACTGATTTAGCCTGATTGGTTCTCCTTTCGCCTTAAATCTCGATCAACCTCGTAACATAGTCACTTGGTGTGGAGAAGCTTTTGTGTCAAAAGCGAAGTGTTGCTCAGCAATAAATCTACCGATTGTGCCCAAACATTTCCGAAAAGAATTGAGTTTTTTAAAGTATTTGTACATCGAGCTCCTTTCTCCATCCCGCGGTAGATGGCTTCCAATGCGAATGTTCTGGGCAGCGCGTCTTCCCGTTTCAACGTCTTCAACAAAGAGAGCGATTCATACTTGTCTTTTCCGGATATATGAACAACAGAGTCATACACAAACGAAGGCAGAATTATGCCATTTGCGTACACTTTAATGCGCAAGTCACGGAGGTACTATACTGGAGGTGAAATTAAGAAAAAATTTGGCCGCAAGCCTGCTGTTGTTATATTCTCCACATTTCCGTCTACCCTAGTTTTCATCATCGTGTTTTTCTGATAATTCCACAGAAAAACGACACATCCCCAAGCTCTGCTTGGCGCTACCTTCAACCAGAAATGACGAATAAGGGCTAAAGTTTCCGAGGTGTTCTGAAAAAGCTTTGAATCCTCCATCGCATATGCACAACAGCGTGGAATCCTGCCACACGTTTATTACACAAGCATATTGAGATCAGGCTGAGCGAGGTCCAGTCGCAGTAGAATCTGAAGTTGTTTTAAGATCATACAAAATGAAGCAATTCTGCATTCGGCGCTGGCAGACAAACGTAGACCCGGTAATGCGTGGTGTGAGCTTGTTTGCCCATCTATCCGGCTGGAAGAAGCGCTGCAGCGACAAGACCGTTTTTGTTAGCAGGCTACAAAGTAAAAAAGAAAATCATAGCGCGCACTTTCAAAATTAACTTGTACACAGATCTTCCCGTAGGAGCGGTGCTGTTCTTTACGCAAAACTGTGTACCGCTTCAGTAGTCCTGTGATATTGGCCGCACATGCTGCCGACAAAGTTTTTCAGGAAAGAAAATAGGTTAGTTCCGGTTTGTTAAATTATTTTGCATCCGAAATGGAATGTAAGATCATTACCTGATGGTATAATGAATTGTAAGCTGTCTGCCTGTGGACCATTCTCAATCGCGTTGTTCACGTGCACACTGATGAACTGAGGCTCACAAATTGGTAGACCCGGGAGCACTACACTGCGATCACTGGTGATCACGGATGCAATGGAAGACTTGTCCAGTCTGTATGCAGTCACTCGGAAACTGTAATTGGTACACGGTCCGTCGTATTCCCATGAGACTGTCGCACTTGGGACATCCGCGGCCGTTTTCACCTGAAGTGATTTTGGTGGCGCGAGGACTATCAAGCAAAACGAAGTCGGACATTATTAGCCAGTGAACTCCAAAATAACCAGCCACGGTTGTGAGTCTTTCCAACCAAAGTAAGATGAAAACAGTGAATTTCATAAAGGTCCAGTCACGGTGGTGTGATTGCGTTAGCAACACTTCATTAGTTACGCGGTCGTTATATCAACCTGATGGAATTCAGGGTATATAGAGAATAATTCATCTTGTGACTGCGTATTTTCATCCACGATGTGTGGTATGCAAAACAAACCACAACATCGAGAAAAAGTTAGGTCAGGAAAATTTTTATGATACATCAGTAGGCCGCTTGATGGGCGTATCCCACTGCAATTGAATTCCTTGGTCTGCTTGGCTTTTGAAATAACGTACTTTAGACTACTGATTCTGAATGAAAACTAGTGTCTATAGGTGAAACCACAGTCCTTCCGACTGCAGCTAGTCTGAATTAACTTTTTGAAAAAAAAATAAAGGCTCTAAACTACATCTATGTTGGTTGTCCGGTTCGCGCAACGGAAAATGGTTACTTCGTACAGATGTTTTAGGAATTTGTCATTTTCCCCGCGACTTTTCCATGTGGTCGGAATTGGGGCTAATCACTCCGCACTTTCTCATCTAGTGCAAAGAAGAACTTACTGATACTCAGAGTATTGTTGACTCGAATTAACAACGTTTTCTAATGGGCTTCAGGAAAGGCAAAACTGGATGCTTTAATACTGTGGCTGCGGGCGTGCAGTCTTGGCTGTCACCCTCCCTAGCCAAATCAACCAGCGTACAATGGCACACTATGGTAAGATTTGCCGAATGCTATTGCAAGTTTCTGCACGAAAGAATTTGCAAGGATAGTTTTGGGTTGAAGCGTTAGTTAAACAAAGGACGTATATCCTAAGAAGTCATCCCAGAGCGTCGGGTGTGCCCAAAATTTGGCACAGAATTACACACTTTTATCATCTATCGTCCATGCTACCGTTTGCTTGGTCTTGACAAACTAAGTATCACGTTGGGTTCCTTTTCCAACCAAATTATATTAAACTTTGAAAACATTTTAAGTACTGAACACCTGAAGCCAATAAACCCATCCGTGTTACCAATATCATTAATAATTTAGGTAATTTCCAGGCCATATGGCTTTTCTATCAGTGGTATGCCGCAACGTGAGACGCACAAGAAATGTTTTCTTATGCAAAGCAGTTGAATATAACAGGCAGTCTGAATTCTCTCTCAGCCTGCTTTTTGACAAATGTAAATCCGTACTGTCGGCAGTAGCTACTACTGACTACGGATGTGATGCGTCTCTCTGCGTCACCTTTTAAACGAAATCTCCGGGGAGCAATGTGATTTAGTGATACTCTCAGTAACACGAATGAATGTTCGCCAAGCCGCATGGGTTGTGAACACAGATACTGTCTTTCTAGACTAGGGGAAGGGAAATGGAGTCCAATCAGCATAGAGTATTGTGCAAAGCAAACAGTACAAACCGCTAGTTTCACTGACCGACCATATCATAGCTTATTAGGTTTCTGTTCACAGGATCTTTGTCATCCAAAATTTAACTTGTTTAGAGATTTCTTGGCAGACGTTGTATTGCAATAGGAGAGCTGCCATTGTTTGCAATTTAAGACGCCTATACCTGGAGAACATCCCGATGACAGAGTGGGTGTAACTGAGGAGAAATTTCGCTGTGATGTGCAGCAAGAAGACCAGATGGGTGGGTTGTTGAGAGTGGTGTCAAATTCATCTAATATGGATTCAAACGGGGAAACACAAACTTACCTTCGTCTAAGATGAACTCAGAGCTGTTAGCTTGTGGGCCATTCCCTACCTCGTTGCGTCCCAGAATACCAACATGCAGTCTCTCACACACTGGAAGACCAACGAGCTTCGCGCTGCTGCCAACTGCGTTGACAGATTTTACTGAGGCTCCGTTTGAGTTGTACACTTGTAAGAGAAAACTTGTCGTGCGGCACAGGCCGTCATACTCCCATGAAACATCAGCGTCCGGTAGGTTCGCAACCTTTGTAATCCGAATTTTCGTGGGCAGACTAGGAACTGGAATACATACGAGTGAGGAACTACAGTTTACATGTATGAAGTAACTTATTATCGAACATTCGTGCTAAGTCATGGTGCTTTCACTCATCAGGGTCAGAGTTACGCAGAATTAGCAAAAACCACTTGTCAGTCTAATGCCGCCAAATGTATTTTTAAGGAAAGTGCTATTTTATTAACCAACAATATTAGTAGCATGAATATTATTATCATTCACGTTATTCATTATTATTATTACGGTTGCTTAACGATATTTAGTGACGTCACACTGCTTGCTGCTTCAAAGCTGTGTAAACACTACGCTGAAAAACCTGGATCGCAAGTACTAGAAACATCCAAAAATCCACTAAAATTTTTTGGACTGGCTCAAATTCAGTCAGTTTGAAACATTTGAAACAAGTAGTTTTGATCTTTTTAATCCCGTCAATCACTTTCTGTGCCTAAACGTGCAAATCCCCTCAGAAAAGGCACTTCTTGTCAAGAATGGATAGTAAACAGTTTCGCTGTACTGTAGAGTGGTTTGACTGTGGATGCGCCAGCTTCATTTCAATTTTTCTCTGACTACATCATTTGTAAGTTTATTTCCTCCACATCTCTGGTAAGTCTTGGGTTGCTCAGGGTCACACCTTCTAAAGCGGAATCAAACACAAGTGTACTCACTCACATTATTTGAGACTGAGAGTTTTACGCAACCTCCATGCATTTTAGTCTTAACTGCAGGGATTTGGGACATACAAAATCATGCCTATAATGTACTTCAGTTGATAATTCTGCCCAAATTCCTGTACATTTTCTCGTTGCGCCTTCTAACAGTGCGTTGATACAGGCTCCGCATTAATCGTCCAAGCGTTCCAGCTGCTACTGGAATGAGACACCGGGTACTGAGTTCACTGGCATGACAATTAGTAAATGGTGTGATTCAATGAATGCATGCTCAGGAAGGATAATCCCAAGGCGACGCTCGAGATGATGAGTGGCTCATTGAGATGCTCAAGGCTTGGTAGCTCGATTCAGTAGTTAAGTTGTCCGGATACTTGAGTTCAGCTCATAGCACTGATGAGAGATGTTCACGCTCAACAATGCAGGTGAATACATTTCGCTTCGTTCTACTTGTCGCCACATGACCCCTAATGGTAAAGTGCAGTCATGTATTGAGACTTAAAAACGCACAATAATTTAGGGTAGCTTGCCTGGCATCACAAAGTCGCCAGGGGGCTTCAGCGAATTAGTCAATTAAAGTAGACTATCAAATATACTCTACTATATTTGGGAACAGGCGGAACGCATCAGTATTCTCTACAGTATTGTGCATCGTTTGGCTGACAAAGAAAAGGAACTGATTTTTCATAGAAGTCGTAGTCACTCCTCTTGACAGAAACGGGAAGGCGTAAAGTTACCTGCAGGTATTGTCAGCGGAATGGTTTTTGTTTGTGGACCGCTTCCGGCCCCATTCTGGGCGACCACACCAACGTACAGAGATGTGCACAGTGGAAGATCAGAAAGCTGAACATTCCGATCAGTTGTGCTCACAGACCCAAGGGATGTTCCATCCTCCTTGTGCGCGCTCACTTGGAACGAAGATGTGGGGCACTCGCCTTTGTAATCCCACGAAACAACCGCGTTGGTTTCACTAGTGACTGTTTTCACCTGAAGGGCCTCTGGCGGCTTCGGCACTAAAAAATGGCAAACCAGAGAGCGTACCACAGAATGTGATCCAATCCAAAATCTGATGTGGTAAATGGAAAAACCTTGTCATAGAAAGCTAAATTATGATTTCGCAGTCAACAGAGCGGTTAATTTTGATGATCAGTCCAATTTATTCATGCGTTGAAATTAATTCTGCGGTCAAATGGGCTTACTCACACCCATCGACAAGTGAATTTCCTTTCAGTGAATAGGGTTATTATAGCGAAATAAACTCATTTGCAAACAAATTTGGTTTTGCGAGAGACTCACCTGGAACCCAGCTGAATCTCTCGTTTATGATGTTTCGAAAGCTGGGAAGTAGGGTATGGTTGTTTCATCCGTGTTCGAGATCCTTATGCGAATGTTTAAGGAGATTCGGACCGGATAGTGACTAAACTCCATACGATTCGGTAACGAATGACCTTTCATCAATGCGATCAGCTCGCACCCTCAGTAAGGATGAAAAAACAGTGATATAGTGACTCATGGCTTTTCAGCACAGGGTGAGTACCTGCGGGGTTTCAGCTTGATTAAAATTCAGACCCCAAAACCCAAAGTGGTGTAAAGCTCAGCAACTGACCTTCGGAACCATGTAACTTGTCAGCGTTTGTTGGATAGCTCTGAGGAAAATGTTCTGGAAATTCTGTTCAACCGTTAGTTTAGTTGCCTCACATCAGCAATTATAGTTGTTGTTGCGAGATCTGTAGAATTCGCGTTCACCTCACTCTCCTGTGAACCGTCGTCCTCCTCTCATGGCGTAATTATTCTGATGAGTCCACACCAGAAGGGGCAAGCACTGGATTCGAGTTTCGCTCCTCAGTAGTGCATATACTTAGCTGTTTTGAACCCCGGACATCTGACATGCAAAGCAAGCATGTTACCACTACCCTACCAGCGCATGTTGGACGTAACTGAATTTTCATCTCTGATCAACACAACCAGAACAGTTACTGGGACCTCTTTAGAGGAGTCAGATAAGCCCATCACATCGCTTATGTGTGAACAGGTTCGCCCGTTCAGACGTAAAAATTCGGATGCGTTCAACCTGCGCTGGTGGAGTAGGTCAGATGTCCGGAGTTTAGACCCCAGCACGGCTAAGTACATGCACTGCTGATGAGCTCTACTAACGGCGAAAATCGAATCCAGTGCTTCCGCCATTTTGTGTGAAACCACCAAAATAATTGCGCCTGGACAAGAGGAAGACTGTTTAAACGAAAGTGATGTAGACGGGAATCCTGCCTAGTTGGCATGGGTAGTCGGTATTTGATGAAGCGCTTTCAAGAGAAGCTAATTTTCCCCTTGTTTCGCATATCTACTCCAGTTTACACAACAGACGCACAACTCTACACGACTATTGTGGGAACTTGGACCGTTTCGGGTGCCCATTTGAATATCTTACTACATCATCGTCTCTCCCTCTATGCCAAGTTCTTTTGAGAAATGAATTCATTGTGATAGACGTTTCTGCTGCAATATATTGATAGGGCTATTTCAATGGCCAGTTAGGCACCTGTAATACGGCGAACCTAGATATCTTTGAGGAAGTTTAAACAGGCTTCGAGCAGGGCATAGCTGAACTGCACAATTATTCAATGGGAGGAGTACCCTAGAACGGACTCGTAGTTTACTCTTTTTAAGGTCTTATAGAATGGAAAATGTGGGGCCCATTTTATAGTTGTCCTGCCCAAGTGACACTGGCTAATCCTAAAACTGCGAACCCCTCAGGAACTTTGTGTCAGTTACCGAAGCATATTGAAGAGTATGAGGAAAGCTCATCCAAAGCCCTAAAATATTTCATTTTGTTACCTTTATGCATTCGTCACTATATTGACAAACCAAATGTGTGTCATTTACTGAACACACCAGAACGTACCCCCAATTTCATCTACTTGTGGTGAAAGATTGAAACTGCTTTTGAGGACAGCGTGTCACAGGTAAATCTTTTCAACCGCATTGATTTTTTTACACTTGGGTAAGTGCACTGCGGCATTCAAGACATCTCATTCTTGTGTGACTCAGAATAGGTCAAAAACTGATGCACGAGTTCGTGCAATCAAGCACAGGTACCAAGCAGTCTTTAATCAATTCGTACAGTCTCATATAGCTTTTACTGAGCACCAGAATATGGTTTTTGCGTGAGCAATCCTAGTATTCCCCCATTCACCTCTATCGAGGGAAACTAATTAATGGATGCAAATAATCTACAGGATAACCTTAGTGAAGCGTCTTCATGAAGCAAAAAACGCTCCACCATCAAATCTCTCTAAATTCGGCAACCTCTATTCACTGAAACGTCGATTCGAACCAACAAACCCGGCCAAGGTATTGTATCTAACTTGACATCATGGTAATCCCCCCATTCATTTGTTTCGCCCATGATCTCCACTAGTTTTGTTCCTCCGTACCCGCCACTCATCTTGCCACAAAGGCCGTCTTGTCAGACTTTGGAGTGCCAGTATGTGTCTATGTGTGCCACTGCTAACCCACTTACCAATGCGTTTTCGTCTACTCGGCCTTCTCTGACCTGTTCCGTCGTGATCGCACCTCCAATCAGAACCACGAGACTAGCCTCGGAAGGGCCCACCGCAACCCGCACTACCGAGCCAACATTCTGCTTGCCGTTGTCTGGTTTGCGAACCTCGCAAACGCAACGAACGAGGAAAATTGAGGTTTGTTGTATAATTCTGTTCACTTTTGTGTAGATAGTACCGTAGCCTTTCTGACCAAATTCTCTCTTTTGATATTGGTGATCGTCAAACCCACGCGGGACTGAAAGTTTGGCGTCGGAAACCGCAACACAAGTTTTAGGGTGTCTTGAGATGACAGGGATCTGACTGCCACTATATATATTTAACATAACTACCGGAGACCAAGCAACTCTCAAGAGATGTTTATATCCCACAGTCCGGCTTCCTATTTCACCACCGCCTACTGTCGATGACTTAAAGCAGCCTGTCCACTTCGTCGGTCGTCACTGTGAAGCGGCAGAGCGAAAAACAATGTGAATCCGAAAGCTCCTTGTATTGTTCCGCGGCCAGGTTAAACCTGGATTGGTCAGTGTTGGAACTCCACTCTACCTCCGTAGCTCAAATTCCATAACGAATATACCGGTCGTGTTGTGGCCTTCTGCACCCACACTGGTTGCTGCAATCCTAACGACACACGGGCATGTTATCCGTGAAAGATCCAAGTTGACTGCGTTATTTACGAATGCAAGCCAGCATACACCTGGTCGACGCACAGGATCGGTTCTTCTGGATGATGTCCTAAAGGTGTTCATTATTGAAAATTCATGTAGCATCCTAGCGTGATGAAAGGCAGCCTTGTCATAGGTATACAGATGCAGGCATTTATCCATATTTGTAAACCGGTTTCAGTTCTCCACTGTCTCACAAGATGGTAGATTGCCTAAGAAAAATCTCAATCTTTACCACTGCAAAATCCCTCCACACGACGATGTCTTCGCACAGGTCACACACACGGCTGTACACTAAAAATAGCACAGAATAGATGATGAACACTTTCCGAACACAGCTATGGGCAACCCGTCGTATAAATATACATTGTTTGGCTCTGCCTCCCTGATATCGTGCATACGGATATGTTTCTGGTTCAGCGTAAGCATTTCCCAGTTTGCTAGTCATGGCGAAACTGCTTGTAAACGTATGCGGCTTGGGCATAGTCGAAAAGGAAAGTGAAACGCAACATTTTTATTGCTATTTTATCTGTCAAATAGAGAGTACTGATAAACAGCTAAATTTCGCTGCCGGGCATATTCGGCGATGCAGTAGCATACCTGCATAGATCAACTGTGGGTGGCCAGAAACTCTGAGGTACCTATTTTTGGGTTATAATAGATGGATATCGTTTTAACAAAAGCACCGGGACGAACATTGATGTTTTCGGGATCTCGTCATCAGGTTAAAATAGGGGTACATAATGAAATAAGCAGAGAAGATTGGTTAGTGAAATGCAAAACGTGGAGATACGAAAGATTGGTTGTCGGCAAACCCTACGTCGCATCTAAGTGAATGCGGTGAGACAGTCTAGAGGGCCGTTGAGTGGCTTGGTAGGTTGATTCGTGTCACATGACAAGGGCCGACTCAGCCTTTGTACGAGTCGCTTTTGAAAGCCAAGTAGCCACTGCCTCGGCTGCAGTCAAGCGACACCGTTGGATCGATAATGGCAGTCTATTGGGTACTCGTTAAATGGCATGAAACGACTGGCTCTGATTGACCACGTGCTGGTGTCAATTAAGCCGGACGAGATTGACATCTTGGCTGCCACTATCGATTCAACGGCGTGCCTTAACTATAAGCGAGGCAGTCGCTATACGTCTGCGAAATTCGTTACTATGTTGTCAAAAGCGATTCCTACGAGGGCTGAGTCTGCCTTGGTCAAGTGACACAAATCAACCGACCAAGTCGCGCAACGACCCTCTAGACTGTCTCACACTATCCAATTCGTTGCGACGTGGGGTGTGCTGACAACCAATCGCTCGTGTTTCCACGTTCTGCATTTCACTAACCGATCTTCTCTGTCTATCTCATTATTTACACCTATTTTAACCATTAGATATGTATTGACCTGATGAGGAGATCCCGAAAACATTGTTGTTCATCAATGTGTTCTTGATCAAACCATGGGAATACTTAAACATATTTTTGTAAGGTGATCAAGCAATACACAGTAACTTGATTAATTATGGTTAGTCAATTTATTGGCCATTTGTTTTTCTATAGTAAATGAGGATGTTTTTTGTGTGAATACATCATATGTTTCTTGTAGTCGGCTCCAAAGATACTCTGAAGGAATGTAACCTTCTATAAAGT
This sequence comes from Opisthorchis felineus, assembly GCA_004794785.1. Lineage (NCBI taxonomy): Eukaryota > Metazoa > Platyhelminthes > Trematoda > Opisthorchiida > Opisthorchiidae > Opisthorchis > Opisthorchis felineus. Next base: position 868,412 of record SJOL01007224.1, read on the forward strand.
TCACATTCTTCCTCCGAGGACCGCACATTTTTTAAAAGCCTTCTGCATAAATGGATGTTGCTCTGTCCACTGGACTTGGAAATTTGAATTTGCACATTCGATCAGTATACAGTCGTATTCAAGCCCCAACCAAGTCGTGACTAGAGCCCAATGCATTGGTCGAATGAGAATAATTCAACAAACTTTGCCTACGAGTTTGTCTACTGTACAGCCATGCGCTGAAACTTCAAAAACAAATGTTAACTATAATATTGGCTCGTTTTTTTAGCTGAGAGGGGTCATTAGAAGTCGCCCGATCTATTTAGACGGAAAAAGCTTTGGAAGAAGAAAAGTGATACGTAAGAAAGGACCTTTTTTAATTCGTTCAATTTGTTGGTATGCCAGTTGTTTTGATTACTGGACCATCTGTAAGCCAACCGGTTTAGACAGATAGAATCCTATATATATATATATATATATATATATATATATATTACGTAATATATTTAACCATGTTTCACCCATTTTCGGTTGACGTGGTCACCACTAACCCCACTGAAGATCTGCCTATTTTCTAACTTCAGCAAAATGGGGCAAGTAAGGTAAATTTAATTAGTTCCCCTAGGTTTTGCCAACCGATCTCCACTTAGTTAGCCAATGAACAAGCTGCTTATCGTGACCAGCGCAAATAATAAATACAGTCATTTCAAACCCGACTTATCGATCCAGTTTACTAATTTATTAGGTGGTCATTCTTCTTTCAGTGCACTTCCCAAAAAAGAATTGTGAACTGAGTACAAAAATTNTAGATGGAGCCAAAATTGAAAGAGTTGGAGACCCAACTAAAAGAGAACTTTTGTGCCATCCTTCAAAGCTTCTAAATAAAATTTGGATTATTACATTGTCCCAAAATTGCCGGTCCTTTCATTGCGTCGTGCTCCTGGATTTTTGACATTATGACAAATTAGAATCCCTGTTAACATTCATATGATAGTTGGATCTATCAGGTGAATGTGGCCGCTAAAAGGTACAGTTCAGAGGTGTAATAAACAAGTCATCAACGAGACATTTATGAAGTTACCTGCTGAAATGGTGAATTCCGAGCTTTTTGCCTCTGGACCCAGTCCAATTTGATTCTGACCACGCACACCAACAAGCAGTGCTCCACACACCGGTAGGTCAATGACTTCCATGCTATGTTCACTCGTGGTAAAGGACATCAAAATAGTCTCATCCTGTGCATACACGCTTACACGATACTCGTTGACGGCGCACGCTCCATCGTAGTCCCACGAAACTGTCGCTTTTGAAACATTCTCAACTGTTTTGACCTGAATGTTTTTTGGTAGACTGGGAACTGTAAAAGATCAAAGAGTAACGATCGAGAATCTGAGGAATAATGACACGGAAATGCATTTATAATGAGCCACACGCTAAGCTTTCGTCTGTTACGTCGTAGACTTGTCTGAGATTCGATTGTTCTCGCCGTCACTAAAGTTGGGATATCCAAGAAGCTAGGAAGTTTGTCATAAAACTGCTAGTTATGTTAAAACTAGTTTGCCAAGTCGCGCGTAGTTCAACGGCACAGTATCGAAATCTGTCAAAAATTATATACGACTCCAATGTATCCGGGTCACCAAACAACAACCAAAGCACTGTGCCAACAAACTGTATTGATTTGTTTATTTGATAGTTTAAAGTTACTGTCCGAACGGTCAAGTGAGTCTAATATCCATTCCATGGACAAAGTATTTTTTGACCAGCATTACTGCACTATAGTAACTGTGACACGATAAGCAGTTTGAGGGGAAAATATTGATATCCTGATAATTCCCCCATTCATTTGATTCCGCCGCCCATATACTTTTAATCTCCACTAGTTTTGTTAATCCGTACCAGCCACTTAGCTGGCGGGAAAGGCCGCCTTTTTCGATACTGGTATTCTGGCATGTGTATAAATGTGCATAGCTGACCGATTATCGTTTATTTTGAAGAGCATGGTCGCGAACATAAAAAGTAAATGCAAGCGATTGATGTGGAAAGGTTGGAGGAGAGTATTAGATAAGACGAGGGAAGCATCCCATTCGAAGTCGTGCCACCAACAGTTCCAGTCACACAAGATGAATCCCAACGTATGTAAGAATGTTTGGTATGGAAACATGCGTGTAAAGACCGGCAACCGAGGGAAGGACAAACAATGCTACATGCCCTTCAAGGCGCGGTAAGCGCCAGCACAGTCGAGACTCGCACATCAGGCACAAAGTGTCCGTCACACTGGGTCAGGTGTGAAAGTCAATGGCAAGAATGAACACTCAACGCCATGTACCACGCATGAAATTGTCGTAAGTACGCAGAGAGCCCAAAATGGCAAGCAAACACAAGTCACTGACTGTGAACTTAGGAAGTCCCAGCCCAGTAACAGCTTTGGCGGAGTGAGGAAAGCAGACCCCTCGATAAGAAATGATCATCGGTTGGTGAACCAAAAAGTCGACGCCAAAATCGATTGCACAGAGGGCTGAGATGATGGCGACAGAACAATCATCAGCACCATACTTCTGCTTCTTCTCATTCCACACAATCATTCCGTGCCCATCCAAGACTATGCTTACATCTATCACAGTTGCTGGGCGCTCCAGAAGAGCGATTAGGTCAGGCTTGATGAAAGATGTCAACATGGGTGCCCTCCTCAAAAACGGTGTATCCCAGGCGACGGAGACGTTTCGTTAGTTCCCTTGCAACCCGATTATGACGAGCACATCTAGCAGTATGTGTAATCCAGCAGGACTGCAGAATGTGCACCAAACTCCCCGGTTGGTCACAGTTTCCACGACAGAAGATCGTCTGGCCACCACGACCACGCTGAGCGCTTCTAACTCTCCTCCTGAGCGGGTTGCATCGGAGCTGGATACCGCGGATAAATATCGGAGGGAATATCCACTCTGGAAACACAAGCCAACGATTCGACAGAGGCGAAGCTACTAACTCTTGTAAACCGCGACCGTCAGCGCCACCAACTCTTCCTTGGTGTGCATGCACTTTGGACTCGGATCGGTAGGCTAGATCCCGAAAAATATTGCCAAGTGCGAAGTCATTGACCACACTGCGTAGTACTTGGCACTGGATAGACGGAAGTTTTTCGATACGCGCTCTCCGCTGAACTGGGACGGTTGCACTCAGGCTTCAGATACCAGTTCCCCCATGCTGTTTACCCGTGTGGATTCAGCCGATTGGGGTGTCCTTCGGTAGACGTAGCCAGCCACGAATAGATTGCCCGATGTAGTTGTCCAACCTTTTGAGCGTGTTTCGGTGGACTTGGCCGAGCACGAGCGAATATGTCAGCCTCGGTATCAGGTAGTTCCTCGTGATCTCCATTCTTTGATGCGGCTTCGCCTCATCGAACAATGTGAGCAGCTGTTGTCGGTGTTTGCAGACTCATTTCCCCTTGAAAGTAAAGGGGATGCCCAAATATGTCACGGTGTCTGTCGGACCCAGAGAAGTGATGAGTTCCTCGGCGAAGCGAAATGGTTCGACTGAGACCGCTGTCGCCTGATGTTTCCTGTCTCCACAAATCACCATCGTTTCCGTCTTTCGGGCGTTAATCTTCATACCAGCTCTTCCCAACTCAACCGCAGCAGCTTCAAACTTCTCTTTAAGGCGAGCCTGACTTTCTCCGCACACGACCCATTTGTCAGCGAAGGCAAAACTATCCATTAAGGTGTCATGGAACTGGTATCCTAGTTGCGGCATCAACAGTCCAAGAACCTCATCCATTGCCATGATGAACAATAATGGGAAGAGTGGATCTCCCTGCCTCAAACCTCTGTGACAGTGAACCTCGGAATTGCTACAGTAGTCTCATAGGACTGTGCGATGTACCGAGCTAGAGGTGACGGTGTCCAAAACATCTCGGCAGATGTGACAGTTGTGTCATGGAAAACCAAATCAAATGCTTTCGAGGTGTCAACAAACGCCAAGATGAGGCTAGAAGCAGTCGCTGAAGAGTGACAAAGCAGGCCATGTAACAGCGATGTAGCTTCCAAACAACCATCTCGATGTAGAACTGTAAACTGGAGTGAGGGTAGTTGCAATCTACAGCTCCAGCACCTTATGAAAGCATCGAACAAGAATGGATGACACGGTGATCGGTCTCAGTTGGTCCGGTGAATTAGTATTCGGGACCTTCGGAACTAGATTAATACGATCACGACACAGATGCGGCGGGCAACCCCCAGATAATAAGAGTAAGTTGAAATACCCAGCGAGAGTTTGTCATTGAACCGGTGAAGTATCCTGGACGTAGGCTTGTCCAGACCTGGGGAAGAATGGCCTATTAAACGGATCGTAAGCCGACTTCCTCTCCTGTAATTGGCTCAAGGAAACACCAATCGGATGGTAGCACTGCGCGTGGCCGGATGTCCACGTGTTTTAGAGCAGAGAGCACCCGTTTCTAATACTGCTCGGCGTCCGGAGGTAGGCCGCAGTTACCTTTGTATAGATCCTTCCATGACCCATCGAGCACAGCAAACCCTGCATCTTTCCGTCTTTGGTGGTATAGGGTCTGGATGGCGGCGTAGTTGGCTCGGCGGATCTGCTTTCGGTTGACCGGCATCCGATGGGCTAACTGACGACGGCGTCGGGATACAGTTTTCCAGATGTGTGGAAATGTCCTGGAGGCGTGGAGGTCCAGAAGCGACAGGACTTGCTCCGGTGTCATGATGCCAGACTGCAACCCTCGGGCAAATGCCAGGAGGTCAACACTAGCAAGCGAACTGTCAGCATGGGATTCCAAGAGTGACACGGCGCAATCCACGGTTTGTTTAAACCAGACGCTATAGTCATCAGCTTCTGACGAGTAGGCCGCTATTTGACCGATAGTTTGGTCAGGGCCACCAGATGATGATTCGTCCTGTTGTGCTTGCCAGTTAAGCACCCGCAACCTGGTTTTGATGCTGATAGCCGATCGACCAGGAAAATACTGCTCCAATCTCGCGAACAGCGCGGTTTGCGTGCCACAAGACGGATATAAATTGTTAGCCAGGCGCAAGAGCGATTGTGACTCTTGTTGGGACCAACGGGCCCCGGAATACTTCACTCGGCCAAGCTTATCTGCATTATGCTGGGTGGGGTGTGCGTGCCGGCGATGTTGACTCAGGCCAATCTTCGTCGGAAAAAGACGGGAACACTGAGTGCAGCCCAACTGGGTGACCACGTTCGTGCCAAAACTTTCATGGACGTGAACTCGACGGTGGGCTACCAAGCCAGCTTTGCAGCACTTGCTACATTCTTCACACGCTAGCCCCACGAGTCTCTCCTGTTAACTGGTTGGAACTGGTGAGGAGGTGCCCATTGATTCTTGTTGTACATTGTCGAAAGTAACCAGATGCCAAACAGGGTGGTTAGACCTACTTAAGCATGCGTGTCCGTGCCCTGTCTGCTGAGCCTTCCCTAACTTGCTTTGTCGTGATTTCCATGTGATCGCACCGCCAATCAGAATCACAAGACTGGTCTCTGTAGGCTCAACGCAACCCATACTACCGAACCAACATTCCGCTCGCCTTTGTTTGGTGCGTGGACCTTGACACAGCTCTGTGCCAGCCAGTGACAGACCTGCACACTTTTCGACGTTACGGACGTGGACACTTGAGGTTTGTTGTATAATGCTGCTGATTTTTATGTAAATAGGACCGTGAATTTTCGACCCCAATTCTTCTTTTTGATATTCTGGATCGTTAAACCTACCCGTGACTCTAAGTTCCGTATCAGGAACCTCAACAGACTGCCCTTGGCTTTGTACTACGCTAAATTTGGGGTGACGAAACATTTGTCCCTCAAGATTAGAAATCGAGTTGGAGATACATGGGTCCCAAAATATTCATAGTAGAACGGCAAAAGAGTAAAAAATTTAAAGGTTTAACATAAACACAAAATTTCCGACGAGGCGAATAAACAAAATTGCATATTGCGTTTGAAAGTGAAAACGACCAACTAACTAACTCGGAGGAGAACACGATTGTTGCATTCTTGAGCGTATAGAAAAGCGAAGTGGATCGACGTAGCATGTTAGTCATTACTACCATCATGGACGACAACACGCCGGCAGTCGTTACTACTTCTTGAGTGCTACACAACTTCCTGGTCACTAGGTGCAGTTGGGGACAGACGTACATTTGCTAACGAGTAAAACCCGGAAGCATTAAAAGTGACGTAGGTCCATACTTCAGTCTTGCATTGTGCTGCGAACTAGCCAGTCTGCCTCCGTGCCAGGGTTAACTTTAGTAAATTCTCGGGTTTGTAGCTAACACTACCTGTCACCCGCCGACCAGAAATAATATCAATTCAAACTTTTTAAGTGAAGATACAGGGAAAAGTTGTACACTTTTCGCCGGATGGATTTTGCCCGAAAAAATATTCCGTGCTACTAATATTGGTCGATTTCTACTGAGACGACAACGAAGTTCTCACTATCCAAGATACTGTAGGTACCTCGCGTAAAGCACTTTTGATCCTAAGGTTTAAAAAAATCAAACTATGCAGTTTTGTCACTTTAATGTGATAAATGGCATCAGATTCCTTGAAAGCAAAGTCAGTGCCAGAGGTGAGGGAATGGGAAACCAAAAAAAAATTATGTCTGGTTTTGCCACAAAGGAAGCCAGAAAGTGCAACAATGATTAATTTCTTCGAACAGCGAACTGACAAAATGACGGACTGAAATTATGAAAGTTGTCAAATCTACATATTTTAAGGTAGTATATATCGGCGAATTTAACTTTGGTGAGTTTGAACGTAACTCACACTAGCCACATTTATCTCAACTACAAAACTCTGGGTACCGAATCAAATCTGAGACACATTATTTGGGTCTCAGGTAGTTTGTCTCCTTTAAGGTACGAGGTAGTAAAAGTTCAGATTAACTGAAAAATCAAAATTAAATTGAATTAAAAATTAGAAACATTTTCTGAGTAACATGTGGTGAGCTTCGCAAGAGATATTTCTACGGAGTTCACTAGTTTCCAGGAAAATTTACTTCAATTTTTCTGGCCGCTTGTAATTTAGATAATCATGTCATTGCTACGAGACTAAACTTTGCAACAACATGGAGTTCCTCTTTCTTGACTGTACACCAGTATAGTTAGTTTTGTAATAAAGATGAAATGCATGCCTAGACTGGGTGGAACATAGGTACCAAAATTATGCATCAACCACATATTCTTCGCAGCTATCCGCGGAATTCTCCAACTTTTTGCAATCAGTCGTACTTGAGTCAGACAAATGCATAATTTGTGGAGGATTTTAAAAATTATCTGCAGTAGAAGGGTTGCTATTCACCTCCACCGATGTTGAATTGTGAGCTGTTCGATTGCGGTCCATTTCCTACCACGCTGCGTCCGAGTACACCAACAAGCAGGATCGTACACAGTGGCAAATCGGGAAGCTCGGTCCTTCGGTCGTTTGTGACCACAGACTTTATAGAAGCCCCACTCAGATCGTAGATGGACACTTCGAAGGCCGTTGCGGAACACGCGCTGTCATAGTTCCACGAAACGACCGCAGTTGGTACATTATCCTCTGTTTGCACCTGAATCTCTTGTGGTGCAGCGGCAACTGTAAAAAAGACCAGTTGAAAAACATTAGTAGCCGATTGTGATCGAGAATACCTTGGACAACGGATTATTCTTTTGACGAAGCTAACAAAATTGCTGTGACACGATCGAGGTTAGACCCACGTAGTTGAGACATCTGAGTTGCACCGACAACCCTAATATTGTCACAGAAGAACAAGCTAGCGCGAACCAAGCGACAGATTCTGCACAAGGACGAAAACGGGCTTCCAAAGTTCTTCGATCCACACCGAGGTTTGATCACAAAAATTTGGATGGTGAAGCAAAAATCAAATAAAAAATAATGGACACATGAGGACGTGAATCCAGAGGAGCGGCGCACATTTTCGCACATCAAGATCCACACATCACACGGACACTGCCCGTCGCACGGAGTTATTGAGAGGAAACACAGACTCTCTCAACTTATACACTCATCTACATACCAATTTGGTTTCGACAAAAGACTCACCTGAATAGTTTGTTACGTCTATACAATGTATTCGATAACTCGAGTATCGTAACAACTGAAAAATGAGACCGCCTGGTTCAGCAAATTCAGTTGCCTAAAACATCATGAACGAGAGATTCAGCTGGGTTCTAGGTGTGTCTCCAGTCAAAACCAAACTGTTATGCAAATGAGCGTATACGTCGAATTTCATGCAATTTGGGTTCAAGCAGAACATAAGCTTGACGGGAACTCAGGGACTGTGCCAACCTGATGATCCCCAAGGAGGGCGAAACCAGTCGTGGGCTTTTGAAGAGTTTTCAGCAACCTTATGAGTAGTGTATTGCAGTCTTTTTAAGTCCTTGTACCCGGTGAAGAAAACCAAGCCGCTTGAAAGTCCCAGTTTTGGCAAAACAGGGGAAGCAGACAACGTTACGGGAAACAGCATTGCGATTGGTGATGTGCAGGACTGAAACAGTCGTAGAATAGTCAGCAAACTCTTTAACGTGCCTTACTTACTCCTTTCGAGATAGAAATATGTGAACACTCAGTTTTTCGTGAACAACTTTCCTAATTTCCATTCTAGAATCTCCTAGAGAGCAGAACTAAGAAAACAGAGAGTTGTGAACTAAATTTTGACATTTGAAAACAGGTCGAAAATACGGTGACAAATCTGTTGCCCCAGAGTGACACTTGATCTATCAAGAAATGCCTCATTTCTAGAAGCTCAAACTAAACTAGGGTTTCTAAAAGTCGGTTTTGAACAGTAGTCGCTCTTAAATTGTTACTACTATGATCAAGCTCATCTAATAGTTCAGAATATAATAACGAACACTCTATGTTGAATGCCAGACTTCTTCAACAAATCTAAACCAAGTTTACCAATGCGGAGAGGGGGATGAAAAAAACTGCTACGATCAAACAGACGCGTGAGTTTTTCATCCTGTTTGTTAACAAAGTAATTTTTCTCTAAGGTACAGAAGGTGGGAAATTAGCATCCTTGCCGTTCTTATTGTGGCATGTTCACAAAAAAAAACTAACTAATGGGATGCTACGAATGCCTCATGCCTTAAACTCTCTGGGTTTAATCCGAAAACTAAATAAACGGTTTTTTAATCAGCAAGGTGATAGTATCAGCTGAAATGTTCATGGGCTTTTACGCCATTTTCACAAACAATCCACCTGACTGTAACCTTGGCCGTCACTGGCGATAGAACGGCTACTAAGGCCAGCGGTTTCTTTCCATAAAAGTACCTCCTTATGGAAGTTTACGAGCTGTTGAGGACTACAAAGGTTTGAGTACTTTTCAGTGTACAGATCACAGGTTGTATGTATGGGTGGAGGGGGGCAGGTTATGGTGTAGATCTTATTTTTGCCATTCGTAAATGATGTTTGGTTTCGTCTTGATCCCACTGACCGTAGGAACGATTTGTTTTTGGACCAAATGTCCAGAGGCAATCATCCGAGCCCAATACTGGATGCATAGTACGCTGGAGCTAAACACAAAACCACTCATCGGGAAGAACAGAGTGGATAATTATGATATGTCATTCATTTTCCGGTCTGGGTCGAAATGGACTTGCAGCTTGTATCCCCTTGCTTCATTTGTGTCTTCACTGTTTCAGGCGATACACAGAGAAAGCGTGCCCTGGTATGCACCAGCAGACCAGAATGGTAGCGTTAGCAATCGAGGATTTTGGGTAACTGAAGTAAGACTTGGTCAACAACGATCATTGTTCATTCGAAAGTAGGCAGGAAAGGACTAACAGGCCAGCAGAAATTAAAAAAATTGACTTTTCGCCATTTTATACTTATTTTGAGGAGATCTCGGAATATGGCCCTAGAGGGTATGTAACCCGATTTTTATCTGTTGACGAATCTGAAAGGTTGAGATAGAATTTCAACGCATATGGGTAAACACGGCTTGTATAAGTCACCAAGTCCGTTTCATTACGACGTGGTGACCACTAAAAAGACTACTCAGTGTACTGGCAGATAGTACGCCTTACAGAGAGGTACAGATCTGCACACGATTGTTTCGTGGCACTACAGGGCACTACACGAGAGTGGGCTACGGTTAAGAAGACGGAGATCCACGAGAGCCCCGTCAGCGATGATAGGAAGCATACATTGTGTAGTTTGACACCATCAACATAAGTTTGGCTTGCAAGCGAGGTTCACAATTTTATGAGCTCGTACCCTTCCAAGGCATAGGGAAATTTGGTCAAAATTACTGAATGAGGTACGTCTGTAATGCTGGGGATGTCAACCAAAAGCTCTAGTTAATTGTATATTCGGAAGGCAGTGAAAAGAAGTGTAGAAGTGAAATACAAATCATTTACATGAAGAGCCGCAGTAATAACGACTGAATATTACTCATCTACCTGATGATATGGTAAATTGTTCGCTCTTCATTTGTGGACCAGGTCCATTCTCGTTTCGTCCAAGAACACCAATGATTAGGGCAACACAGACGGGAAGCTCAGAAATTTTCACTTTCTTTTCACGTGTGACCACAGATTTGACGGACGACCCAGCTGGATTGTAAACGTTCACGTCAAACTCCGTCGGGCGACAAGTGCCGTTGTATACCCAGGAAGCTGTCACTTCTCTCACGTTGTTGAGTGTTTTTACTCGAACCACGGTCGGTGAGACGGGAACTAAAAAACAGACCAGACAAATATGCCGTTGATTTGTTACAATATTTGTAATGAGTGCATCGTTCGATTTATCCACTCTTTTGATAGTTTTTGCTTTTTTAAATATTTTAAATATTCGCATTGTTGCCTAGGGGAATTTTGGATACGATATCAGTAGCTTAATATCACAAACGAAGTTCGGCCTAACATCAGGCTTGGTCTTCAATCTGCTGAGGAGACTTATTTTGACTGGGTCTTCATTCATGTCACTTAATACGTATTCAGAAGATTTCGAAATAACTACTTTGGACAGAGCTATTGCTGTCGCCAGAACCACATAGTTTATCCTACATCGGAGTACTTTCCTCTAGAAGTCACTGCATGTCTCGAAGACATGAGAAGTCAACAGTTACGTTACCGTTTTTCAGGATAATCTGTTGCGCTCTCTTCATCATCGTCATTGACAGCAACGCCAGATGAGAACACCTGCGCTTCACTGCCATGCAGGTTATTTGTAGGTATGCAATCCATGTTTGTACGTGGGCTGGGATACTGCAGCGTGCCTACACCTAGACAGGAGGACGATTAGGGTCCTCAAAAGTTTAAGAGTAAGGCAGTGGTGGTCGGCGTAGGAGCGTCAGAGCAGCTTACATTTTTATAGAACAAGTTTCTACACATGTTCCAACCCCCAACCTGGAGGGCCAGGGGACTGTGTTAGTCAGACCTCTACCCACTGACCAAACTGGCATGGGAGACTCTGTGAGTGTTACACTTACACTCCTCAGTTTACCTCAAAAGATTTTTGGGTGCACAAACCGTCACACCGCGCTAAGGTCTAGTCTGTTCATGACGGTGGGCTCTCTTGGACAATGAGAGCACAGAAGCAGCCTAGTTCGCGATGGACAGTTAAATTTATCTAATCAGTATATGCATGGGAGGGCTTTCTCGCAACAATGTCATTCATGTGAGGTGACTACTAGTCGACGGATGTCTTTTATTCCCTTGTGGATGCTCATCACTGGTTTTTGCATACCGTAGCCTCCTCTCTGAATATGCGACCAAAATAATTGTTGCTATTCGGGGGTTTTCTTTCGCACTTCTGAAGTAAATCAAATGCCACGATCATATAGATAACAAAATTTTGATTATAAATGTACGTTAGCAAAACCATTACTGATGAAGTGAGTTTTTTATGTGCTACAAGAATGGATTTTTTCCTATTCGTTTCTTTCAGGCTTGCCAGCCACCTGCAGCTCAATTTGGGTTACCATTTTAGAGGTCGGTAGGCCCCTGATCAGTGGTGCATTCACAGTCTTGAGGTTGCTTTCGACTCCATACAGTAAATTTAAAATCTGTATTTCAAATACTTGCTGGACATTTCAGTCTTGTTTACTAATGCGCCCCTATTTGAAACGACTGAGTGACCGTCAATGTTAGTTCCTCTGTTCTACCTGTCGATTTTAAAGAAATATACTTACATGCACTTTTAACGCTCAATGATACACTAGACAATACGAGCTGTTCCTAAACAAATGCAGCGCTAGATGATATTTTTCATACACAAGCCTGAAAACACTGTTTTAAAACCAATTGTTGGACAATCAAACTGAACAATTAACCGATCAACACCACGAGGACGATATTTCATCATTTACGTATCCGACAGATACAGTGGACTTTCTGTACCCTGTCTTTGCTCGTAATCCACTCAGCTTCGCTGGGGACGGAGAATCTCATGATGTTACTTAGTTTCTTGAAATTGCCTCGACAGGAACATAAGAAGGAATTTACAGGGTGTATAGACTGGAAACGCATGTGATCAGACCAGTCTACTAAGCTAAACGTGAGATGTAAGGGAAACCTAATGAAATGTCTGGCCTACGGAGCCTGTAATTCCCGGTAGTCTAGAGACAAAACTGAAGCTTATCTGAACATCCAGAGCAGATTGTGACAGGCACCTCAAGCCTAAGTAGCACATCTAAATCAGACTGTTTTTGAGTTGATACGACTTCGGAACCACTGGCCCGTCGTCCAACCAGTTCTTTAACGTGGGCCTTCAATGCGTACGCCTAATGGCAATCCATTGCAAAACAGCAACATCAGATATAGATTATCGGTCCGTAGTCATCTAGCAATTTGCTTACCACTAAACCGTGTGGGTCACACAACTCGGCGCCTAATCGAGATAACTCGTGAACAAAAACCAAACTACTGGAGAGCTGGTGAGGCAATTGATCAGTGCGATCGTCTCTCAAGAGACTGGTGTCAGCTACCAAATCAACCCGACAGAATCGTACAAAGTATTCTGTCGGGTGACTTAAACTCGTTCTGGCGCTCGAAATGCATGCGAAACATCCGAGGCGATTGCTATCTGGCTACTTGAACTCCCTGTGTCACAAAAATGGTCTTGAGACTGTCTTGGTCCGGCGTTCACTGTCACAGCCAAGCAAACTGATTAAATACAGCCTTTGTAAAGCTTCTACCCTTCAACAACCCAAATTAATATAAAACAAGTGAATTCGAAACCGCTTGTTCGTAAATCCTTGTATTGCTGCGTTCGTGGCAGTTAACCCCTGGGCCATATGTTCATTACAAACTTGCTTGTGGTTTGACAGTTAACGGAAGAGCAAAACTCAAATGTAGTCTAAGACGGCTCGGGATTAGTCAAGAAATACCTGCTGGTATGGAAAACTCTGGGCTTTTCGTTTGTGGACCAGATCCAACATCGTTGCTTCCCGACACACCCACGTACATATCAACGCAGAATGGCAAATCGACGATGCGTGTTACTTGGTCAGACGTCTTCGCAGATTTGATCAACGTTCCGTCAGATTTGAAGATGTCTACGCTAAATTCGGCAACAGCACAGCTGCCATCGTATTCCCACGAAACCGTTGCACTGGGAGCATTCAGCTCTGTTGCTGCATTAACGTTCTTTGGTAGACTGGGGACTGTGAGAATATGGTGAACACAATACAGAGAATTCCGTGAAAATAAAAACAGGTATGAGGTGAACTGCCTTTTCTACAATACATGGAGGAGCTTCTTCAGAGACGATCAGGCCGAAAAACGCATAACTTATATGACAGGATGGGGTTGGTTATCGAACACACAACGATTTATTAGAAATGAACGACGCAATGTCTGGAGGTTACGGGTCTGCGATGGGCAGATACATGATGATTTACCGCCACTGTCCAGCCAAACTAGAATGCTGGATTCCACGTTTATCATAGCCCTGGTTATTTGCTGAGTGGTATCAGTTCTAGTTGCGGACCGTCGGATCTTGGAGCATTATGGTTAGCTGGTCAATTTGATAGAACCAGCAAGAACAACACTCATGGGATTGATTTACTGAGTACAATCCTATCCACCACAACGTACAAAACAGAATCAAGTGAGATAAATTGCATGAACCGTTAAATCGCTTCTGCGGGCATACGTGCAACGTCACCAATAATAGGACAGTCTTAGAGTAATCGTCAAATTCCTCTGAGTAAACATTACAGGCATAACGGCGTCAGTAAGGCTGTTTTGGGGAACATCGGTCCACGCGGTCGGCTACTTTGCGCTATGACCTGGAGTGAAGGACAACTCTGTTTCAATCAATGCATTGTGATCGACGGTCAGCTATATTCGTAACTGTGTTGCTAACATAGATAAGATCCCCATGTGAAAGCCTGAACGCCTCAAAATAGGGTATTTTTACGCAGTCACATGCAGCCACTTTAATCCAACATTTTACGGAGCCAGCCCATGACAGCCATTAACTGCCCACACAAGCCTAAGTAGACCCAAACTCCTCATCGCCCTACCTGCGACTCGCGGGCTATTTGTGTTCTTACGCCCGATGGCGAATAGCGCTTTCCCATAAAATAGACCGAAAACATGTTAAATCCACCCTTTAGTTCCGCTCTTCACTAACCAGATAATCAAGCCTTTGCTTAAGAGCCTTCTTCCAATCGGCATGGCGCGAACAAGCCTTCTGGGATCTTTTCCAGATAAGCCCCGCCACTAATGCAAAAAGTGCATGCGCGAAAAGTTAAGCCCCGCCGCTTTTTGCCAGCTCCAATGTAATGTACGCACACAACCTTGACCTATTTTTGATGAAAACAATTCCTTATCCGCATCTAGGCTCATTTTGTGCAAAAATTTTCTCCGTTCGGACGAAAAACCATAAATGAACTTTCTGACGCTTTCAACTCTCGTTCATGACAAGGAGACGGTAATACTTATTTTTGCAAAGCCACGGAGTGATCCATCAGCAACGTTTATGCAACAATGGCCACCAGATGACACTTTCAACTGTTTCTAACAGCTGGAGGTGTAATGCCCGACAGTGTCGGCAAGAAATCGGTCTTCGAAAGGGAACTTGGCTGGAGCGGTCTAGGATGGAGTTTAGGACAGTAATTCTATTCATTTATTGCTGGTCCAAAAATTTGGCAAAAATCAAATTCTGCTCAGAGGAATTATCTATAAGCCACACGACCGCTGTTGACTGGAAGAACTTTCTTCGCGAAGTTTGCGCCTGGCGGCTTTTGCAGACTCCAACAGTTATCGGCGGCCCAGGTCTACACGTCGAGATCGATGAAACGCTAAAATCTCGCCGTAAAAACCACGCAGGGTGAGTCCTTCCCCAGCAGTGGATTTTCGGAGGGATCTGCCGGGAAACTAAAGAGGTGTTCATGTATGCAGTGCCAGATCGAACTGCGGCCACTTTGATGGGCACAATCCAGGCCTGCATCGCTCCCGGCTCAATCATCATCTCCGATATGTGGGCATCATACCAAGGAATCGAAACGATGATTGACATGAATTATACTCATGAAACGGTTAATCATACCGAAAACTCTGTGGATCCAACGACTGGAGCTCACACACAAACCATCGAATCTCCTTGGCACGTCTACAAGATGCAGAATAAACGCCAATGCGGCACACACCGATCTTTAGTGGACAGCTACTTGTGTGAGTTCCTTTGGAGGCAAAGGTACCGAAAAACGCACCTTTTCATGCAAATTATTAATGACATGTCCCAAATTCACCCTCTTCAATAAAAACTAAAAGTACAAATTTCATATCCTCTTTTTTCTAATCTTTTTTTGGGTGGCGGGGGTTAATTTTTTGGCGGGGCTTAGCTGGAAAAGATCCGCCTTCTGAATAGCATTTACCGACCTCTCCCCTCTCTCCATCCCTTCGTAGGCTAACTTCATTCGTCTCGAGAAACAAAAGCGTAGCTTGAACGGAGAAGCCCATCGTGTACGCTGATTCTTACTGGAATGAGGTGGGACTGGCGGGGTCCACTGCCAGCCCTCGATGCAAACCGGAAATCGAGAACACGTGAAATCAGCTGACTTACTGAGCCATGGAGAGATTGAATGTCTGGGCGATGGAACTATTCGGAGAGTTTTTACATGCTGATCCGAGGCATCACACTCGCTCACCGGAAGAACCTTTGAGCGTTTGCATAACGCACGTATACCATCCAGATACACTGGTGTGAATTAGAGCCTTTCAAGCTTTTCGTTAGGTAGTTCTCACTGTGTGTGTCCTGTGGATCCTACACTCTCATCTCCAGTCCACTGCATCAGCAAATCGAAAAATGGTGCTGCATGCCTGGCTGCGGAAACTGCCGCAAAGGTGGCAGATGACCAATATCAGAAGTTTGTAGCCGTCCAGTTTCAAGTGATTCACTGATGAACCACAAATATTACGAATACGATGTGGAGCATGTGGTAATAATGTACAGGCGCGAGGATTAGTGGCCTTGAGGGAAACGTACCAGACCGTCTAATCATTCGACTCAGCAACTGAGAGTAGGCGGATCTAAAATCGATAGTTTCATGTGCGACGTTTGTACAGTTGCGAGGACGAAGTGCGTATCTGACTGTACTTGGATTTTAGTAAACCTTTGGGATAGTGTTGATTTTCTGCGTTCTAGTACCAACTATGGAACATGACGTGTCTCTGTGGCGGTCGCTTGCATCATGATGGATTATTCCCGTCGTGGCAAACACACAATACTATAAATATATTCACTGGCTAGCTCTGGTTGTCAATACGAAGGAGAGCAAAAGCAAAACCTTGTGTTCAAACGGAGCTTCTTCTAACCCTAAAGAACAGTGACCATGACATAAGTGTTCAGTAGGAGGACAATATGACTACCTAAGTTACAGGCGTTCTTGTAATAGAATGGATGTGGAAAACAAAGGTATTTACCGTGTGCATACATGTAGCGTACGAACAATCCAATCCTAAGCGCTACCATGAGAGTACACTGCGCTAGAGGCTCTGAAGGTTTTAAGGGTGTTTGAGACAAAAGAACAACGGATAGAACTTCGAAGCGTCTTGCTGAGCCGACCACTGCTGCCCGCAACGACAACCCTCTATTTACCATTACACTAGATGAAGTTGGGAAAGCTAATGAACGTAGACCAATCAGGTAACAACTGCCTCTGGCCTCGCATGATCAAGCACACTCTAGCTGAGCAAATTTGAAGCTAACCCAATTATTTAACCATTTCCCTGAAATAGGTGGATCCAGACTGAGTGAAAGCCAGTGGCAATTGTCTAAGGCGAAATTAGGTCAAAGGTGATCCCGTAAGCTATCGTCCGGTTCGTCATTTTATGTAAAACTGTGGAAACAGTCCCTCGCCTCCGCATCTGTTGGTACTCTATGGGAAACGGACTAATCAGCCAAAGCAAGTCGGGCTAAGCAACACGAGTTTGTCTCTCAGGAAAAGGGCCAGAAGATGGAAATATTTTACTTTCACTTCCTTGATTAGTGACAAGCTATTTCAGTCAGGTTGGTATTCAGGACAGCTTGGACGGACATGAGACGCAAATTTGCTCGGGATGTGTTTTACTCGACTAAGGGGTCCTTTAAAGAATATTCCAGACTTTAGACTTACTTGCTGGTATACGAAACTCTCTGCTAAATTCTTCCGGGCTGGATCCATGTTCGTTCTCAGCCACAATTCCGACTGTCCAAGAAACACACAAGGCAACATTTTGAAAAAGGATGTGACTTTGGTCAGTTTTTCGACTTTGAACCGCAGTGGATCCATTGTACAAGTTGACTGTAAATTTTGAGTCGATGTCTGAAGTTGGCGTAGCCCATGATACGTTTGCTTGTGGTTGGCCAGGTAGAACAGATACTGTAATGTCCATGGCGTTTTCCGGGACTGCATGTGAGGAAAACAGTTTGAATAATTAACCAGGCCGATCAATAGGGTTAGACCGGATGCTACGTCCGGAAAGAAAACTTTATTATCAAATATTTCAAATCCACACCCTAATGCTTCATTTAGCCGTGTAGTCCTCAAGTAGGGTCAGTTCACCAGATGAAGTGAGCACACAAATTAGCATATCCATCGTGAAAAAATAACAGATTCCAGTGTGTTTTAGAAAAGAGAACGCATGAACCTGGGAAACCCAGAAAAGCGACGAATCTGGCAATTAACCAATAGGTTAGACTAGCTACGACATATGCAATGCCCTGATCAATGTCTGGGCGTTCGGTGCATCTATGACATTACAGCAAATTTACCAGGTAATCTTAACTTTATCAAAAATTGGATTATTTTCACCACCGTTTCGAAGGTCATGTTGCGGACGTGAGCAGCAGTTAAGGCAGACAGATTTCAGTTACCCTCTTTCGGCAAGTCGTGTATGAGAAAGATAATCACAATGAAGAGCATATACCGTAAAACCGAGGCTATGAAGGATCAAGGGCTGTCTGATGGATGGTCTACTTGACAGTAGCCTGTTCTTATGTGTTTTGCTTAAAGATGATTAACTTTAGTTGAAAATGTTGGGACGTGTTGGTTGAGACAACTGATAAATGGTACACCACGACCACTGTGTAATCGACCATAGTGAGATCTATCTTACATCCAACAACCTATTTCCAAATTCAGATTTACTACTCTATATAAAGTACGCGTTATTGCTTCGGTTAGGAATCTGTCTTTCACGTCTATAAAAGTTCTGAAGTAAGACGGATCCACATGGAATTGGTGCACGATTAGAAATTCTCTGCCACACCTTTGGGACAATAAAATGGAGAGTGATCACGCAATAATTGGGTGGCTTGATGGTGAGCAGACAGATGGGTTGTAAGCCCTCCTCCAATAATTTTCAGAGCCTTTATCTTGCATCTTGTATTGGGCATCAAATGTAGTGCGACGAACTAAACGAAACAGTGCAGCCGGAGCTGACAAGAGATTTAGGCCAGCTGATGGATGATGTGATTGTTTTATGTTGTAACGCTGATGCATTCAACCATTCAAAATGCCAGAATTCGAAAAATTCCCTGCAAGTACAAGTTGTAGATCTGAAAAGTCCAGTAACCAGGGACTTGTACTGGGCCAGCTATATGAAACCGTTGGATCTGCGTACTTTTGGAATTTTCGATGAAGTTTCGAAAGTTGCGGAGGACTCAGGAGTTAAAAACAAAGATTCCACAATGTCATTATCAGTAACCATAAAAAACTGTTACCCAGAATCGTCAACACCTAAATTAGCCTATAGAGTCGCGGATTTCAAACGTGGAAAACTATACGCATTTACCTGCAGGTATGGTGAATAGTGTGCTGTTTCGCTGGGGTCCCGAGCCAATCTCGTTGTGCCCAGTAACACCAACCAACAGGGGTACGTTCATCGGCAGTTTGGGGATTTGTACATTGTGGCTGCTTGTATTCCAGGTACCCAACTCCACTCCAGCCAGATTGTACACCACAACGCTGAACTTGTTCGCATCGCATGGGTTATTGTAACCCCACGATACGGTCACAACGGCCGTGTTCAATTTCGTCTTGATATCGAATTCGCCGATCAACCCCGGGGCTAAACGAAAGCAAGTATGCAGATTGTGATAGGCAGTTGATCTACAGAATTTAGTTTATTTTCCCTTTGTTTTCCCACCAAATGTTTCGTTTTCAATCACCTACCCATGGTAGCTGCGAACCTAACCTTGTCAGAGCACGAACGTTCATAGCTCAGTCAGTCCTGCACATAAAGTTCCACACAGTAGGCCCGACGACTAAGATCCATGGCATGATCCTGGACACGTGTAAACGTGGAGTCATTTTAGAAGAGTCAGAAACCAAAATTCGACTGTTCCGTTGGCACTAGCCATTCGTACTGTATACAGTGAACAGAAGTTGTCAATCACAGAAATTCACAGTAGAGTATTTCTGGGCGGGCAACGGTAGAATCATCAAGGTGTCACAGCACAGCTGGAACCACTGACGGTCAAGTGTCGTGTACTGGCTTGTTTTGGTCCATTTGGCGAGTTAAGTGAGTTCAAAATCACATACGGAAATGTGCTACTAGACGGGGATTGTTTTGTCCTTCCTTAAGTGTTACATTATCGACTCAGAGTAATTCTTGTCGAGCAGTTAGGATAGTCGGATAAGATAAAAGCCCGCCTCACACTAATGGAAGGCCTCCTCAAGTGGGTTGTTCGTGAATGAGCAACTACCATATGGCATCATGTTTCAAGTGGCAGTAGGGTTTTGGAAGATAGCAAAGCAAAGAAAATTACGTAATCTCGCCGGAGACCTGTTGATTTGAGTGGGCCTATATGGCTACGAAACGACTTGATTGTGGCACCACGGATATTGGTGATTTTTCTGGGGCAAACCATAATATAATACCATAATAGCCATAATATATAACCATAATATAATAATAATAATAAAATTGCTTTCACAACGACGAAGTTTAGACTTCATACCTGCAAAGTTATTCCCTTAACAATGAGTTGTTTAAATTGAGAGAAACGTTTTACCGTGCTATCTAAAGATTGTTATTTGCTCAAGGCGTGATAATACTGCGTCGGACTCTCGAAAACAATTGTTAGGTACTAGTTGGATCGATTATACCGGCGAGAAAATCGCGACGTCTGTTGAATTAAAAGGACTGTCCGGATAATGATAAGTAGACATGCGTAGGCTATCTTGCATAGAAAACAAACAAGTCTTCGGTTAATTTCAAATGGTGATATTTTCAACGTGGTTCTGTGTCCATCCAATATTTTGACAAATCACTGTTTGCGAGCAAACCATCGGCCGTCTCTTATTCATCCTGGATATGTGTGGCGTAGAGTTCAGACGACTGTGTTTCTCCCATGCGCACATCTGACGTATTCTATTCAGTCATTATTAAATAGGCCTAAAATGTAGGCCGAATCAGTAAGTCAGTGGCCAGTGTGCGATTTTGGAATGTGATTTTCGCATCCAACGATTTCTTAGTATGCCCCAATCTCAAATGCACTTGTCCTTAGCCGTTATGTTAAGTTTGTGACTAAGGTAAATGGATCGCGCTAATGAGCCTAACTGATGGTCATATATATATATATATATATATATAAGGGGAATAAAATTGAATCCATTAAATTACTGTGTCTCTCTCCTAAGGTCTTATCGACTGAAGGCTGCGAGGTCAGCTGCTGTGCTTGTCACCGTTGTCTTTCGGTGAAGAGAAAAACAACATGGTGGAGAAAAACAACATGAAACAAAAAATGAATAGTCTGCAAACTGAGAGTACGTAGAATCTATGGCAGACAGACGTGTTACCTGCGGGTATGGTGAACTGCTCGGAATTGGCTTGCAGACTATCTCCAACCTCGTTCCGTGCCCTAACACGGGCCACCAGGGGCACGCACATAGGAAGACCAGGAACTTCCACTCTGCGGTCACTCCTGACGACAGACTCTACGGATGATCCATCTGGTTTGTAGATAATCACCTGAAAGTTTGTCGTAGGGCACGCGCCGTCATATTCCCATGAAACAGTTGCACTGGGAACATTGTCGGTTTTTTTGACCTGAATCACGGTTGGCACCATTGGAGCTATGGGGAACAAGATAAAAAACTATTCGGCTGATATCTATTATTTACACTGTCAAGTTGGGACCGAAATCGATTCAACCGAAGCAGCATTGCGTTGCATTCACGTGACTAAGTCCTTGTCGACTACATTTTCCAGTGTAAGCATAGTTTAAGATAAATCTAAAATAAACCTACTCGTAGGCATTTGTCGTGCGTTATTTTTGTCCAGTATTCTTCTTTAACAAAATGCTAAACGATGCGGCTGTCCCCACGGGCTTCCAGCTTGGAAGGGGCAATAGCTTGGATGCTGATGCAAGTGGGGCACTCGGGCCAATTTACTAAAGACCCATTTGATACATGCAAAACGCTAACCACGCAAATGTTCTTGGACTGTTTGGTTTGAAAGATTTGACAAGCGAATTTGGAAGACGAGGAAAGGACATCAAGCAGTTAGGTTTGTTTATGGCTTCCAAACTGCTCCTCATGTTCAACTTCCGGTCTTATTCCATTTACTTTACACCAGGTACAGGGGTTTCAGTTGGATGAACATGCAGCTCAGGGCAAGCTGCATTTGATATGACCTATTGTGTACCGTAAGACCAGTAAAGCAAAAGATCGATAGAAATGTATCAAAGTACCGATCGGGAACAGCACAATGTTCGGTTGCACCAGTCTGGCCACATGCATACCAGACAAACGTCAGCTGCTGTCCAAGGTTCCAAATGGCTTGAGCAGATATGTGCGTAATTTTACAAGACTGACTTCTGGGAAAACTTCTTCCTGGAACATAATGTCGTGATATTCGCCCCAGAGATAACTGACTACACACTGTGACCAATTTTGGACATTTATTTTTACAACAGAAGGTTTGATGATCATTCTTGACTATGCTGTGGCACATTCAAATCTGGTCTAGTCATTCCGTTAAATAGGTGCGAGTTGTCTTTGTCAAAGAGAGGTTTACCGGTATCTTGGAAAGAACAGGGAAGTTGTCATAAAAAGTGGTCAAAGGGGTAGGTATGGTGCTCCTGAAAAGAAACGTTTACAACAGCGAACCAAAATCAATCTGGCGTAACAACACCAACTCCGAGTTGTTGCGGAATGGAGATTGTGATACAGCAGTAGCAAAAAGACAACGGAAAAATTTCTTCAGATGACTAAAGAACAGTCCAAAACTATCTGCGCAGCATAGATCTAAGGTGACACAAATTCCGATTCTCTTTGCTCCCTCAGTTTGTCTCGGTGACCAATCTCAGTTACGATAATAATGAAAAGGTCATGGAGTCAAACGGATTACATCCCAGTCAAACGAAGTCGTGGGAACAAACTAGCTAGTAAGTCAGTGTGATTTCCAAAGTCGCACATGTTTCTCTGCGTCGATAGCAGTCTGATTTTTAACTGTTCGTGACCGGTTTGGGAGCACGAGGTATAAGAATGAGAAGGCACGTTCCTTATCTGTGACATGAAAGGTTTAGGCCAATTTTTACACAGCTAAACGTGACGAAGATGAGACCGCTTTGGCGTTTATTTGGAAAGGGTGCTCTCACCTGGGGAGCACTGGAAGAAGAATTGCCGGAATTTAATGGTTCCCTATTTTTGGGCGAGAGGGGGCGTTTTGCTCATCCAGTCACTAGTGGAGTTCGCTCGGCCTCTACAAATGGTCCTTTTAGACAGCAAGAGCCTTTCCGCTGAGAACAAATGTGGAGGAATCACTCTATCCGACAAATGATACCTGTCTATTGATAGAGCTAAATAAACGGTTTGTATCAGACATACGACAAGACTTAACAGTCGTGGCGCCGAATACAAGGGCTATCAGAAGTTTTTAAATTTGGTTGATAAAAAAGTGGATCACAACAGACTCGCTTCCGCTGACCGTCTACTGCTGTTAAATTGTACTATTTCAGCATGACCGTCAGCAGGAATTTATGGATCACGTTAAATACCTTGATGAACCTGGGTACGTAGATAAGGTAAACACCACCAAACGTTGAAACAGGCATGCGTGTTTTGAACACGCTCATCAACGATAAAATAGAGTGGGGATTTTGATGAAGATAAAACTAGAAGAGGGCGCATCGTTCCCCCAAATCTGGGCCAGCCTTGAAATCTTGCTAGATCTTTGATGATTCGCTGATGTACAGGTATTTGCACATAAACATAAACTACTCTGAACATTATCCTAGAAAATTGGCGGTGGTCGCCGTTTGTGATTGCAAGTTTATCCAGTTCCATTCGGTTTCCCAGTTTCCTGATTCTTTCCTGTTATTCAGCGTGCTTTGTCTTTTGACAACCATTATTGTCCAGAATGAAAAATTGAGGTTTTACCAACCACAGTTAAAGTTGCCTCACTTTTATTTCATTCCAGAATATAGAAGGTCTGGTGCATCGCCATCATTTACTCATCCGTAAAGACGAGAGTAAAGATGACTTGCTACTTGTTCTACAAGTTGCGTAGTTACGAGCACCAGTCGGTCAGTCAGTCGTTTAGCTGTAACATCCTTTTGGTGCATAGCTGCCATGCCACCGAAGGAAGCATTAAGTGCCAGGTTTCCCAAGCCAAGACAGGAGCAGTTGAGATACCGATAATCTGTTCGAACCGTGGACCTATCGCTCAGTAAGTTCGCGCCTTAACCGCTACTATTATCCTGTAATACCCTTCAGGTTACATGCTTTTTACCCGAATATTAAGAAAACGAAAACTTAATAAAACTGTTTATATATCTACAAAGTCTTAATTTTTAAAAGGATCCCATTAGCAGGCTACCCACTCTGTTAAAATTAAAACTTTCAAGGGTACTATACTACTGTATTGCGTTACAGGTCAGCTATCAATGCCAGTTAGCGCACTCTATGTACAAGTGGACCATCGAGAGCTTTGGAATTTGTTTTATGTAAGTCAAGGAATTATGTACAACCGGAGAAGCAGCAAACGGGCTAGTCGTTCGAGGGGAAAACGTGAAAACCTGCTGCATAACGGCGCTGCTGTGCAACAATCAGTGGTTAATCTTTGCCGGGTACGGCCGAATATACGAACAAATCTGTGAGCTTAAATGTAACGATCAAGAGAATGGTAGATGATTATTATTATAATTGTCAATATTATTACTATTAATACGACTGTTACAGCCTAACTGACGTCTTCTTTTTACACGTGCCGTTCCGTGAACTAACTAACTGTAAAAAGGATGAATTTGTCGTTTCACAACCGGTTCTAGAAGTATGTTTATTGCATACCCTTCGGGGATGGCAAATGGTAGTGTGTGTTTCCACTTCATTGTGTGATGGTAAACTACTAGTTGTGTACTCATTGTTTGAGTTCGTTTAGTTCGCATAGTGAAGAACAGAAAATTCAATAACTGGATGTGCTGAAACGTGTACCGATGAGAGCATACTTTCGTCGATATTTTGGTAGTAATTACATCTCTTCAAAGTCCCTCTGACACCTTTTCAAATACAACAGAGCTGTGTGTCTCCAGTAGCCTTCTACGCTGAAACTGCTCTATCATTTGTTATGCGTACGGCTTTTTCTAGGCTTTCTGTCAGATTAATAAAGCTCGACGGCGTCCTTATAGTAAGCTGAGGTATTCTCTTCGTCAGGGCGTGACTGACGAAGTACATTTTTGGGACAGTATATTGAAATAGTGGTGACTTGAGTGCAATAACTGGTTGTTGATAGGGCGGCGGTTGATCTGTTCGGCGAGCCTGGCAGCTTGCTTTCAAAGGATTCTCCATTAATCTTAGGAACATTTTCAGTGCGCACAGCACCGCTCAGTTTATAGGCATACGTACATACTTTTAAAAAAGTTCGAAAAAACACTACGTCGCCTTTATATCTAATGGATTAATCTGAGCATTTGTTGACTAGGTCCCTACGACGGGTTTGGCCTCACTGGGCCCACTTGCTTGACTCACAAAAACACAAAAAACATGTTAAACCTAAGTTCCTTGGCTATTCAAGACCCGCAGCTAGTGAAAAGCTTAAAATCGGGAACCAACAAGTCCGGGTCCTTGATGTGACCGTCTGCATAGCCTACAGCTGACATCCAGAGAGTGCTAGAAGGTTATGGTATTCGCATGGTCTATCAAACAAACAATAAATTTCAATGAAGTTGGGCAGCTTTAGGTAGAATAAACACACAAATCGTAATTCTAGGCTCAAATATCCCACTTTACCGTTGAAATGCATAGATCAAACATCAAGACAGTTTAATTCACACCTATAGAATGGTGAGCACACGCCACATTCTTGTTCGGGGAAGGCTGGAAAAAGCAGAAATTTCCACGGCACTCGTGTAGCTGGAGGGTAAACTGTTGACTTCCCGCGTCCCTGTAAACTACAGTGTGGGGTTTCACACACAAACAATACAATTTTGTCACGGCTGTCGCAGCCGACAGAAACACAGACTCTAACGCTTGCAACAGGAGCGAACATGTTCAGACTTCTGGACGAATCAAGCAGTCCCGTTCGCCCTTCAAGTTAATAATACAAAAACTTGGCATTTTCAGGCAGCACATCTGAGCCCTCTCAGACTGTAGTTGAGTTTGCGTTCATTCTCTTGAGAAAAATGGCTTAGTCATAAAAATGCTGAAACACTGGACATCTTATCTGAGTCGCCGGGATCCCACATTAGGTCGCTAATCCCGATCAAGGTGTACCCTCTCTCTTTCTTATACAACCTCGTAAAAACACTGAATTTAGGACGCGGTATCGATTGAGAAAAGCTGAAATCCGGAGCGGAAATTCAGTGGCTCATGTCTGTCGTGGCGGGAGAAAGTGCTGTATGTATTTTGCCCAATACACTGACCGTTTCCTCAGTTTTGCATTTCTCTCCGATGTATTCCCACGTACTTTATCTCGGGCGTTACATCTGCATCAGTACAATAGTTTTGTGTTACACCTGAGTAAATCACTTGGTGAGTGAATATAGTTCAGTCGCTGCACCCAAGCTATTACATGTCCACCCATGGGAGAGGTGAACGAAGCAGCTAGGATCATCACGAAAACGTTTAAGATAATTTGGCAATCGATTAGACACCACGCCATCATGTTACTGTCGACATTTTTCGATTAACCTGCGGTCCACCCACCTCTAACATTTCAGAAGGGTTTACAGCTCTGTATAATGAAGACATACGACAGCCCTGAAAAAGGAACAAAAATGTGTATAACACATAAAACCACTGAAGGTTTGTCCGTTTTCGCATCCAGCTTAATTTATCACCATCCGAACGATGCAAGCTTTTCCTGAAACAGAGTTGCAACAGAAAAAAGGCATCGGATGTATAATGCCTGAATTCAGCAATAAAATTTAACTGGGTTGAATGATTATGGTGTTAAGAATGAGTATCAAAGTCTCAGTATAGCAAATCTGGGAAGTTATCACTGATGGACGTTCTCATACGCCATTTTAACCAACAATTACTGCAGTGTCAAAAACTCAAAGAGGCTATTATAGACGATAAATGCACAAAAAGAATCCGTACTAATGCGTTTTGAAACAGAGATGCAAAACTGTACCTCCAGAAATGACAAATTCCGAGCTTTTTGTCTGTGGACCAGATCCTACTTGGTTGCGTCCAAGAACTCCAACCGTAAGTGGCTTGCAGAGTGGTAGTTCCGTGAGTTCTGCGCTGCGAGGCACTGTGTCTAGTGTCTTTATGGAAATCCCATCCGATTGATACACGGTTACTTGGAAATCGTTTGTCATACAGTCACCATCGTACTCCCACAGCACAATGGCATTAACCGCGTTCGGAACTGTTATTACACGAACAGACTTTGGAGGACTTGGAACTGCAAGTGATTGGGAAATATTGTGCATCAGTTCGTCATGAAATCAAATTGAAAGAAAATATTGTCTTCGGCAAATGATAATTCCCTGAGTCACTTGAGTATGCAAAGACTCTTGGACATGCTACTTCGTGGCCTCATTTGGTGACTTACAAATGACAAAGTTTTTGTACACCTGTGTCGCCACAATATTTAAACATCCACCTTGAAATAATAATCCAGTTTCTCAGCGAAACAACTAAGTAAGCTTCGCAAAACTAACCGTCGATATTGCTGGTATTCATCATGCTTCTGAGTAGCATCTGAGGTGGATGTGGTATATATATATATATATATATATATATATATATATATATATATGGCATAGAATGAAAATGGTAACCAAGCTGGTCCACGAAGTGCGAAACATTTGTTGACAAGTCTTAACGCGCCCTGTTTCAGACTGGCGCTGTTTTAGGGACGAAATACTTAGGGCCATGAGACTTTACCGAATTTAAGTGAATTGGAGTGCACAGACCGAATATGAGTTGATTTCGACCAAAAGACTGAAAATCAATGAGATTTTCAACATTATTACTGTTGATGACATTGATTATGGTGACAATCGGTATCGACAAGGAAGAGTTACCTGCGGCTATGGTGAATGCGGAGCTCTTCACCTGTGAACCGGTCCCGATAGGGTTGCGTCCCATCACTCCAATCTGAAGTGTCTCGCACAAGGGCAAGTTAGCGATTTCTATGCTACGACCCATCGTCTCTAAAGACTTAAGGGAAGATCCGTCTGAATCGTACACATTTACGTGGAAACCGGTGATTGGACAGGCTCCGTCATACTTCCATGTGACGGTTGCATTTGCTGTATTCGGAACTGTGTTTGTTCGGATACTCTTGGGAGTGTTAGGAACTGTAAGAGATTGGAAAACACATTGTCCACATATCAAATGAATAGAAAACAATACATATAATTGAATGAACACACTACAAACTAGTGAGATGCCGTGAACAGAATGAATTCTGGTTGTACAATACCGAGGTTGAGATGCAAATCTGACAAGTGTCACAATAAATTATGTTAAACATTCACGGAAGACCCCTAGCGAATGACAACGTTATGCTATGCACCCAAAGATACTGTACACTGTTTTATTTACGAGGTGGTTCAACTCGAGCTAAAAGTCTTAAAAAGAATGCTCGTGACTCACTGTTCCACGCGGCGCTTCGTCGACGGATTCAGTTCACCAATATATTTACGGGTATCTGATTGCCTACCCAAAATGAAAGCCTATGATTTGGTCGCATTCGTGAGACTCATCAATAGGTGTTGGGTTTAGGAAAGTAGTTCGATCAATAAAGACTGATCTGCATTCCAAAACTATTGCAAAACCTCCTGGATGACATTACGTTGTGAACTGGTGACTTCTAGTTAGCAGAATATAAATTTACTGCACTAGGTCGAGTAGTCCATTTTGCAGAAGACGGAACACACATGGTTTCGAGGATATTTCATCAGGTCATTTCATCATGAAGACTAATACACCTGCACACATATCATGACAAACGATTACGAGACTTGAAAAGGGAAGCCATAATAGTGCTGGTTGACTAGCTAAAGGTTAAGGACACTGTCAGAGTGAGATTGTGTTGTAGATAAGATAGAACTGACTGTTATATTCCAAAGTTTTCGCCGATGGATGAGACCGCAAGAAATCAACTCTACAAAGTGCTTCCGTTGACAAGCGATAGATTAGTTCAGTGTGTGATAGCAATGGCTCTGGTCACAGTTAATACGTGCAATGTCAGTGATTTGATTTCACTAAATTAACGGCCCAGAGAATTTTCCTAGAGTGGTCGGTGTCTATCGTCGTTCAGCTGTAACACACTTTAGGTGCCTGGCTGCCATGCCACAGGAAAGAATCACGAGGACTGAGATTGGGCCAGATTGCCTAAGCCTAGATAGGACCAGTCAACTTGCTGAGGTTCGTTGCGACCCACGGGTCTTCCGGTCACTTGGTTCGTGCCTCAACAACTGAGCTATCTCAAGCACCTTGCTCGCCTATAGCTCTGATAAACGATGCCTTGCTGCCAGTTCTAATGCTGAAACTTCTCTTAACCGAGTGGATTCCCCTGTCGTTGGATCAACATACTTAGCTACACAAAAATTGTGAGAAAGAATACACTAGCGTACATTGAGCCTGGAGTTCACGTTGAAGGACGTGTCATCTGGTCATCATCTAAAGCTAATCTAATTACGAGGCAGTAAGAGACGTTCTATTTAAGGCTTTGATTGAACGAGCCTTTCTGAACAATATCCACAAAAGTTAGATTGGGTAAAATGTCATTACCGTGGTGATTCCAGCCTTTGAGTGGTAATGTGCTCATGTTGCACCTGACAAAAATTTTCTGGATCACACTGCTCACAACTGCAAAGTGAAAGCTTTTAATTCGGTGTACATAGACCAGACATTTTTAAACTTCGATGTGAGTAGGCAGAAGGTTTTATGAAGGTCTAAAGCATCTATGACGACCTACACCGTTCATCCCTTCCATCAGCAGTGGGCTCAGTCCTTGGCGAAATAGCATGATAACACTATAAAGAGAAATGGAATGAAACATTCCCCGATGGGGCACCTTCCAAGAGAATCCATCACTATAGATGTTCCGTTGTCGTGTGTGTAAGTAAGGGCACTTTAGCATGCCACTTACGTTTACTCAGCTTTTGAGGTTGACGTACTCGAAAATTTGATTTAGCCGCTACCACCAGAAAGGTGAAAACTCATTCCACCTAGGTCAGAACGAGCATTCACTCAGGCCAAACTAACATGAGGACTCTAGAGTGGTGTCACCGTAAAGAGGCAAGCCAAAAACTGTCTTGCTTTCAAAAAGGCGCACATGTAGTAAGAGAAGACAAGAGGTAATAAGTCCAGCAGCTTAGACCTTAGCAAATTGGCTTTGACGAGAAAATGTGACTGATACGTTTGCTGATCATTCGCGTTACATCTTAGAGTGGAAACGAGCTATTTACTGATGACTGGTTTATGTATCAAAGGTTTTATCCAACAACTAGAAGAGAATGCTTTCACCATAAACAGCAGGTAGTGTGAAAATGAAGAATTGGGGTGCAAAAAACAGTTTGGCAATTCATGGGAGTGCTTGCAGGGTGGAAGGTTACCTGCGGCTATAGTGAACATGGAGCTCTCGGCTAGTGGACCGGATCCGAACTGGTTACGTCCAATTACTCCAACCGACAGTTCAACGCACATTGGCAGACTTTTGATTTCCACGCTGCGCCCAATTGCATCCACGGTCATCAGCGATGACTCGCCCTGTTTGAGCACACTTACTTGGAAATGGGTGGTAGTGCACGCACCATCGTAATCCCACAGAACGGTCGCACTTGCCACATTCGGAACCGTTATCGTACGAATGTTTTTTGATAAGCTGGGGACTATGAAAAATTAAACAGAAGAGTGCAGTACTTTCTGGTTTAAAAATCACGACACCAATAATACAATCAGATGACCGTATCACTGGCTTGAGCCACAATGAAGGGCTATATTTCGGAAATAAAGTATTCTCAGGGCTAAAGTCGACGCGACCCTCAAATTAGCAAAGAAATATTACCTCTTTATCCCTACTCGGTAAAACAGAGGAGAATAGGACGGGCTGAGAGCTTCCTTGAGATTAAGGAAGAATACCTCAATTGGGGTCAAAATACCGGTTCTCCGGATAGAATGGAACAAGAACATCCCTGCTTTCTCATGGTGCATACTTGCACGTTTATTTCTATGATACCAATATTTACGTTTGTCTATAATATGCTCTAGAAATTGTCCACGATATTTGATCTAGTTCCTGATTAAAATAATTCGAAAGCAGTGTAAGTCGTGAACTTTTTTATTACACCAAAGAAACGGCACCCCTGCATGGTGTTCTGCCAAGCTACCCAGGCAGTCTCAACGCCCCTTTAATTCACTCACTGGTGTCCAGAGATAGAGGCAGACGTCTAGATATTTGTATTCCGGCCATCGATGAGTTTCCATGCGAGTGGATTTTATCAACCGATTACCAAAAAACAATACTTATGACTGTTAAACAAAAACTGTGGCATCTCTCTCGGGAATGACTGGGGATTTCCGTGTTGCAGGGCAAAATCAGGCCTGTATTGTCGTAATACACTACTCATAAGTTTGCTGAAAACTCGTCGAGGCCTGTATCATTTAACTCATCTGAGCTGTGAAAAAGAGTGGCAACAAACTTCTCCAGAGTGCTCATCGACCACCTGTATGGCCGCAGCTAATGGTGACACTCAACGTGGTATATATATGAAGTGACAATGCTGCCTCCACAACAGCTCCCCAATTGTGCTGTATTAAACGCATGGTCTTGATGTGGAAACAACTAGTTACTCCGTAAAGTGAACCTGTTTTTCAGTCCGTCGGTCAATTGCTTTCTTGCAAACAATCCGCTAAAATTCATTTACCTGCACTAAATATAGGATGGGAGGAGCCAAGCTTTGAAATGAAGCGCAGACTGAGGTGGTTTATTACGGCTAAAATACTAGAGGAAATAATGTAGGTTACCTGCAGGTATGGTGAATGGAGGGCTGTTCGTTTGTTGACCGGCTCCGACCAGGTTACGTCCAAGAACTCCGACCTGTAGTGGTTCACACAGAGGAAGGCCGGTGATCTCGGTGTTACGACCGCTTCTGTCCAAGGTCTTTATCAAAGGCCCATCTGGTTTGTACACGTTTACTTGGAAACCGGTTGTTGGGCACGTCCCACTGTACTCCCACAAAACATTCACGCTAGCTGCATTCGGTTCAACTATGGTACGAACAGAGTCTGGAGGATTGGGAACTAAAACAAATTTGAAAACAAGATGTGCTTGATACTCAATGAGGAAAAACGACTGATTGCATCTTAGGTAATACTGGGCCTGGTTCTTAGGATTCAGCCAAACGTGTGAGACAGCATGATGACTTAAGTACTGAACAGCAGGCAATGTAAGAGTACAACAAATTCCCTACCAGTTGAAAACTTAATTCAAACAGTATTGTATACAGATTTCACTAAGAATCGACAAACTCATGTATGTAGCGGGACTCTAATAATTAAGCACTTCTTTTTTCCGGATGAGCATCCTTTTAACACGGACATGAAGTCGAGTTTCGTTCAAAATAGTTTACGGGGAAATACTGTTTTAGCTTGCCATTCGCAAGAATTTCAGACCACGTATTCTGCTTATTTCACAAGATAAAATAACAACTTGAAACACGCGAAATGTTATATTTGAGATATATTCTTTGAAAAGTACAGTATTCAACGATTTTCGGCTATGTTCTTTGAAACTCGCTAAGTTTGGCTACTTTTCCCCAAAAAATTTAACGTCGTCCGTCAGAAACTGGACCATTTTACTCTCAATTTTTTCAGCAGTCGGGAAATACTGGCAGTGAAACGTATCAGCTGATTCAGTTACCATGTCTTTGATATCCGGTGCCTTTAATGGAATTTCATCTCCCAGGGGCTTTTCCGGAAACCTCTCAAAACTGGTCAGCGCTCAACTCTTCCTGCCTTTAAAGCCTACAGAGTGCTTCAGAGGTAGAAAATTCTATCACATTCCTACAACCTGGCATCTATGTTATTTTGCTGTAATGATTCGGATTTCCACAGCAAAAGTGTGTTACTAGAGAGTCTATCTGTTTCCGTCACTTGACTTATATACCACCGAGAAAATGCCACCATCCCAAATCTTCCAAAAAATTTCTGGTTACTCTAAAAACCCTGTTGTTCGGATCCTACTGTAATCCCGTTTCTACAGAAAGCGCCAAAATTTAGCATCGAGGGCATTTCAGATAGCGTATTTACCCGACATTTAATTCAGAAACAGTCACCTCATAAACCCATCAATCTTTGTCACTGTCCTAAAGAAACATTAATTGTGCAGTTTGGACTGACACTGGAAGGGCCAACAATTAAGGAACATTTAGAACTTTTGAGGAACGCAAGCGACTGGGTACTGAATTTAATAAAAAGCCACATATGAATGTTTGAGACGTTGAGAGACCGCTTATTTAAGCCGATTTTGAGATCCTTCAGAAGGAGAAATTGAACTAGAGGATTTTGAATATAAATGTGTCTACCATGTAGTAGCAGAGCCAAAGGCTCATTTGTTACCGGCTACTAGCTAGAAAATAACTTATTCCCACAAGGATAAGTACTAATTCACCTGGCAAGTTTGCCCCTCGTGAATGGAAACGAACGATATTTGGGCACAAACTGCCATTGCATCGAGAGTTAAGTCCAGAATTTGCAATTGTATTAGGTTGATAAACCAGTGAAAAATTACACAAAATATGATGCCGCTTTTTTGAAAAAGATTCCATAGCCTCGGAACACTTTAAAATCACTTTGTCATCCTTTTGTAAGTGCACGTATAAAATTTTGAAAGATGCTTGTCTGGTCCCGTCTCAGCACAGCCACCGATTTGACTTTGGGACTATAGACATTGGAACTCACGTGCATTTACTGAACTAGCGTACTACACATGACTTCAGTCAGGTGGAAATTAATATACAAGTTAGTTTGTCCAAAAGCTTCATGATTTCAGGCTCAGTACGGCTGATGCTCTCAAGTGGCAATAGAGGAAGTTTTCGAAGTTAACTGATTGTGCAACGCGTGTAGCACTCACGTCAATACGGAGATGACGTGCTTTTAAAACGCGAATTAGGTGGCAAGGAGTGAGGACTGTGAAAGAATGAAGTGGACTTAAACGGCTTCAGACTCAAAATTTACCATCCTGAACTGAATCCTTTGTATCCTGAAGTAAGCATCGGAGCTACACCGTCAGCTTGGATAAGAATTTTCTTGTGGATGGGTCATATATGGAGGCATTACAGGAATTCCACCAGCACAAACGAGAAAAAGTTTCTATGAATTCTGCTTTGAGTAAGAAGCGTCAAAATTAGCACTGATGAATTGTTACTGGTGCAAATGTTCAGATTTTAGAATATTTGATACCACCACTCATGGTCAAAACTAAACTGAGGGGTATGATATTAGTTTCGTTTTGTGGTGTTGGTTATTTGGTCGTGAAATATCATCAAAGTCACTGCGAACGAGAAGACAACACACAGTGGCTTTAGATTATGTCGTGGGATGACATTGCGGCCATTTCAACCAATGGCTTGATTGAAGGAATGGGCGAAACTATTTCAAAAACGGACCCCATGAGAAATATTGTCACAGTAATAGAGCCTAAGAGATGCTTTCTATACATTACAATGTTTTACCGCCAAAGCAAGCTACTATTGAGAATTGTGCATAAATGCTATGCAGTCTGTTACGCGTGAAGGCGATTGTGAATGAAATGAGAACCCTGTTCTCCTTTAGGAAAGCAGTTGTTTGACCTGAAAAAAACTCTATCAGACGTTTCAGCCTGCTTGAGATGAATGAGGTGGATTCGACCACTTGATGCGTAGGTTCAACATTCACTAAGCATCTAATCGCTAAGAGACCGCAAACTCATTGGTGCATTTAAAGTCGAAATATTGCAATCGCAATTACTGAAATATGGAGTCATCTGATACCACTTCAGACAAAACTTCAACGTGTTTAAATGTGAAATTATCCCGCATCAATAACCCATTCGCATATTTAGTTGAAATGAAAGGAACACTTACCTGGGTTTCAGTCAACTGGATTTTAAATTTAGGAGGTATGGATATTCGGGTGCCATTTTTAATTGATGGAACCAAAGCAGAACAAATCCTGTTGTGAATTACAGACGAGTTCCAATCAGCTGTACTATGCTACTTGCCAGTTATACACTGTTACTGGTTTCACAATCGCATGGAAATCTGCAGGTTCTTGATCATGCAGACACTATGGATGAGGTAGCGTTCAAAAGCTTGTTGTTTATAAGTAGCATGATACGGAAGTCATGTAATGCAAGGTGCAGGAAGCACTATTGATGAAGGAAGTCATTTTTTATATAAACAAGAATTACTACCAACCAGGTAACTGACGACTGCGTCGCAAGTTTAATACGAAACGATGTTCGGTAAGCAAGAATGTGCAATTTAAGTAACTGTTGGCTACAAAGCGGACCGGCAATCATGACGCCTGGTGGGATAACGCTATGGTCAACTTGACATGCTTTACGAAAGTTTGCTTTCACATTTGCGAGTACAAAGGATTTACCTGCGGTTATGGTGAACACCGTGCTATCCGCTTGTGGTCCCAATCCCATTTTGTTGCGTCCCCGCACTCCAACCAGTAGATCAACACACATTGGTAGACTATTTATTTCCGCGCTACGACCGATGGTGTCCACCGTCGTTAGAGTTGATCCGTCCGGTTGGAACACACTTACTTGGAAATCTGTGATTCCGCATTCGCCGTCGTAATCCCACAGGATATTCACGCTTGCTGTATTTGGTACTGGTATTGTGCGTACGTTCTTTGGGGCAAAGGGAGCTAGAAGATAGCAAAAATCACAGAGCACCAGACTCGCATCAAAAGCCGAAAGGCTGAAACCTAAGTAGGTCGGTCGTGAACTGTTCATTATAGGTTTTAACTAAAAGATCCAAAGTTTTCTTGTTGTTCTCAAAATCTCAAATTTATCATTATGATGCAAGTTAGTAACTTGAGTGTCCAGTTTAAGCGGAATAAACAACTGACACAGCACCACGATTTTCACTTAGATACAGTCTAGTTGTGAATATTTAAGTCCAGAAGAGTACGCATGTTGCCCAAAACTTGGATGATGGAAAATTCTTCCTCAGAGTAAGAATAATTTCACAGGACGAATGAAACTTCCATCTGGGAGTTTATCACTCGTGGAGGCATATGATGGGGTTTATGTGACTGAAGAATGAGGGGCGCTTTATCCTATCTAAGTGAAAGGTAATCACAGTGCTGATGAACCGTTCGTGGCTGGACGGATTAGTGTTGAACCACTGGCTGGAAGGTTGTGGGTTTGAAACGCACCGAGGTTCGTGAGATGCGCATTGCTGATGATTTCCAATAAGGATGTAACATTGCTTATTGGCTTTTTTCCTTCACTTACGGTACGTAATCTCAAAAGAAGGCTAGCATTTTCAAAGCTAATCGCTTCGTTCAGCGAACCAGAACTACCGTAAACGTACGACTCTGTTTATGGATTAGAACAAGTTTGGCTTCTAGTATTAAGGGACAGATGTGACTTGACAGCGGATGAATCAGGATTAATTAAACATTAAAACTGTATAAATGCAAGCGTAAAAATTACCTGCGTCTATGGCAAATTGGGAGCCTTTCGTCTGTTGACTAGGTCCGACCTGATTGCGGCTCAGCACTCCAATCAGTAAAGGTACACACACTGGCAGATCGTTGATAACTGTGGTATGACCGAGAGTATTCAAAGTCTTGATAGATGACCCGTCTAGCCTGTGTACGCTCACTTCAAAATCGGTAGTCGAACACATACCGTCATACTCCCAGGAGGCGGTCACACTTGCAGAATTCGACTGTGCCTCTGCAACAACGTTCTTTGGGGCGGCGGGTACTGAAAGGGTTTGAAGTACACAGGTCACCAGGTGCCGACAAAAGTAAAACATAGACAATAAACTTAAAAGGACGTAAGCCAAGGCCACCTATGCACTTCTTATTCAAGGCATGGAAAGTGACAAGCTTTTGCTGTTCACTGAACCTGAGATTTGATCAGAAGTGTCGGTTATTTTGATACCAAGGAAGATAAGTTTATCAGTCTGGGTTATCGGGAATCTTACTAGCGGCTGAAAAAACACTTATCCAGAAAAAAACAAAACACCCTATTTTCTCGTCGTAGAGTCCCCCAGGACGGATTAGTCTACACAAAAAGAACGTGATGGACGAGTATGATGAACGGATTACAGTTAATGATTATGAGAGTGATAGATACTGAGAAGTCTCCGGTCCCTGTATCTCTGTTCGGGTTGCAGCGCAGACCATGGGTGATACGCGGTCTCAGTTTTCAACCCTCTCATTCTACTCGGGACGTGAACATAGGGACTATGGTAATGATCGCACCAGAACTTGTGTGTGGTTGCAGCCGTAGAATAGTGTCGTTTCATCAACTTTGCAAATATCTTTGATCCTATTTATCTGGGAGTTAAGCTTGGACGGTGCATCTACCACCGCTCCATTACCGATCAAATCACTCACCATAGTTAGGCGTTTGCAAGAAATATCAGTTTTTATTTGAAAGTCTGCAGCTGAACACTGGCACATGGAAGATTTTTGTCCATCCATAGCACCCATTCTTCATGTTTGTCTATGATTACCCCCAAGTGTGCTTATGTTTAAAAAACCGGCAGTCTGTTTTGCCAGTTGTAAGCTGACGAATCCCCGTTTCTGTTTTCCTCCAATAGAGCATGAAAAGGCCAGCAGTGTCCTCTCCTCATCTTAGAGAATCATCATCATCATCATTATCAACTGTAAGAACCGCGTACTTGTCGTACAGTGGCTGTAGCTGCCACAGTTTCGTTTACCGATGATTTGGGGAGGTGGGGTAGCTGCGCATTGGAGGCGGGAGCTGATAATTTGGTGCGTAAATACAGGATTGTTAAGTGGGGGATTGGGAATGGAGTATGCATTGCAGGCAATAACTTGAATGCAGGAGCGCCATTGAGGGCGCGACTGAGCCAAATCTGACAGCGTCTCTAACCAATGGTAAGATCTTACAGAATACCAAAGGTTGTTGGCTGTACATGCTTAAATTCTGCCACAGTGTCCCGCTTGTGTAGTGTTGGACATTTTCTAGCACAAATAAGGATT
The DNA here is from genome assembly GCA_004794785.1 of Opisthorchis felineus. Classification (NCBI taxonomy): domain Eukaryota; kingdom Metazoa; phylum Platyhelminthes; class Trematoda; order Opisthorchiida; family Opisthorchiidae; genus Opisthorchis; species Opisthorchis felineus. The sequence continues at coordinate 906,498 of SJOL01007224.1, forward strand.
TGGCATGACTTGCACGTTTGTTCAGTATGGATGAATTAATGGTGATCACAATGGGACAGCAAGACATACTATCAGCTGGTTTTATTTTAACCCGGAAACCCCTTATCCGTTCTGCGCGTTTTCACACGTATATGTTGGTTGCGGCGACAAGCGCGGTACTGAATGTTTCACCGAATTTCGGTTTTTATCGTAAGACTGGGGCATCCGTACACTCGTCGTTAATGTCCATCAACTGCGTTGAAACACGGACAGTAAGATTCCATACGTCGCAATTATCCCTGTGTGGGGTTGGTAGCTATCAGATGTCGGTTTGCTTGCCGGATTCCACTAAGTGGCATTAAGAACAGCAGGCGTAATGGAAGCTTTTCCGCAAGCTTTGACATAACGAATGTCACTATTACCGGGGTGTTCACTGCGTCTATACCGTCGAAGCCAATAATTCCTCTTACAGATAAAGCACTGATCAGTCATCTGCGCATGACATGTTGAATGCATATAATACCTCTGTCGTACCAGGTTCAGCTACCAAATACATCTTTGTTCTGGCCCAAAAGGTACAGTGAAAGCATGACACGATTCCACCACAAACCCAGTGGCTTGCATTGGCCACTGAAAAGCGCTTGAAATCCAACCAGACATTGCTGCTGACCTTGGCTGCAATAAAATGGTCAAGGTCACGCCAAAGTACACTACTATCTGCTTCGTTCGTAGGACAAAATAATAGGCACGTGATTAAACACACCTACGCAAAACAGCCCAATAGCAAGCGAAGCAGATAGGAACGCAGTCACGTCACAGGAAAGTTGGTGACGCGAAGATTTCTATTCAAAAAGAAGAACTCCCATTTTAAAATACTGTTCTGCGAGAGCGAAAAAAGCGAAGTAATTAAAGAGGGAAGCTAACATAGACAAGTTATGTCGCACCCAAATTTGATGGACAAATTGGTTTTCGTGACCCCCGTGTAATGCTTAGTTCCATAACTATGTGTTTCAGCGGTTTATGAATCCGCATTATGCCTGGCCAATTTCATCACTACCGCAATTCTGCAATGCGGTAGCTTGCCGTCAGATATTTGGCAAAACAGCGGCTTGAAAAAAACGCCTTTTCTGCCTGGAGGGAAATCCGTCTAAAACTTTCGAATTCTCATCGGTCTGTGTCGCGTCTGAGGGTACGGCAGTAAACTGTTGAGTAAATCCGGCATCGATTGAACAATTATGTCGTTGAAACAAACCTCGGCAATTTTCGATGTCCAGTTACAGTGACTTGAAAAATCGCTGTGACAAATTCTACCCTGTTCACGGCTTTTTATGATTACATGCGTTTTGATATTTGCGAACGGTTCATATGGTGCTATCGCGTCTGTTTGTGGTATGAACATTTGAGATGACTTGTTGCAACTTTACAAACTGTCAAAAACACAATGTTCTATTTCACCGTTTTTCTCCTAATGTCTTCTAACCTCCTGGACAACGGGAAACCGGTTGAATGGGACTTTTGCCCCTATAATTTGACTTCGAAAATCATATTATTCCTTCTTGGTATGATACGTCGAAAATGATGAACATCAGGGCATTGTTCTTTAAAACAAGGTATTGCGCTACACTCATCTGCACACCAATTTGGTTTTAACTGGAGACTCAAATAAATCCCAGCGGAATTTCCTAGTTATGGTATTCTTCAACTTAATATGCCGCCTAATGTTTCAGTTAAGTCTCCCGTTAAAACCGGATTGGTGTGCAAATGAAATTATTTCCCGAATCTCGTATGATTTGGGTTCAGGTTAAGCCTAAGTCTGATTGAAGGGAAAACCGGGGACTTTGCCTTCCTGATGAGCCCCAAGAAGGGCGAAACCGGTCGTGGGCTGTCGAAGAATTTTCAGCAAACTTATGAGTACATGTATCGCGATATATCGAATATCGTAGCAACTGAATCATGAGGCGGCCTGGTGCAGCACATTCAGTTGCCTGGAAACATCACAAACGAGAGATTAGGCTGGGTTCCAGGTGAGTCTCTCGAAAAACCAAATTTGTTTGCAAATGAGTGTATTTCGCTAATTCCGTGCAATTTGGTTTCAAGTAGAACATAAGATTGATGGAAACTCGGGGACTTTGCCTACCTCATGATCCCCAACAAGGGCGAAACCGGTAGTGGGCTGTCGAAGAATTTTCAACAAACTTATGAGTAGTGTATTACTAACTACATGCTCCGTCCATCACACAACCTGGATGGAAATTGACAACAAGAACCTCACTGACATCGAGTAGCAGCCACATCTTGCAGAGTCTCCAACCAGCTAAGTGGTTGGTCGGACCGCGGCTAAACTGTTCAGGTTTTTACGATACAATGATGAGAAATTAGACCGATGTGGCCCAAAGAAAGGGATATTGCCAATTTCAAGGGGGAGAAGCAAATGTTTTGGCCCCTTACATGCAAATATCAATTGCAGGGGTAACTTAGTGGACATGGTGATAAAGTACTTGTGACTTCGAGCATTTCTACCTCTAGATCCTCCGTTTCTCTGTCGTGTTTCATCACCGCTGCAATTATCGACTAATTACCCACTCTTAGGCATGCTGTAACAGACAGACCCATCAGTACGGCCGTTAATCACAGACTTTGTTGATCAAAATTAGGACGACTGTCCCGCCCAATAAACCAGATATCTCAACCACAAATTACATTATATTGGCCCCCTATCTCTCACTAACCTGACCTGAAATAGCGAAGGTTGCACAATAAATAATTAGGCGTAGGATAACCCGGCTTGGTACATTTGATTGAGTTCGTGTGGAAAGATGTTGGACCTCAGTGTGCCGTGAAACCATCTATTCAAACACAATTTCGTCTGCCTTTGCCTTTCTATATTGCATTAAGTTAGTGCAAGGATAGTAGCAGAGGTGAGACGATTACGCAGCTGTTGTCGATACTATAAGATGGCGCTGGTTAAAACTAGGGAGTAGTGTAAATCTCTTTGCTACTTTTGAACCCCTTACGCCGATAGTTCTTCTTTTAGATAAGATATCGGCCTTCGACAAACACACTAATTGGCATACTAATTTGGTTTTCGCGGGAGACTCACTAGTATCCCAGCTGAATCTCTTGTCTACGATGTTCTTCTTCAATTGAATTTGCTGCCTCATGTTTCATTTGGTACGGTATTCGAAATGTCTACCTGATGAGCCTTAAGAAGGTCGAAAAAGGTAGTGAGCTGTCAGAGTTTCAGCAACATTATGAGTAGTGTGTTACGTCTGTACAAGATATTGGCCTGTTCGACTACGGATTTGCATGCTATAAAGTTCAGTGTTTACTCCTCAGACTTCATCCCATTCGACTCAGTGGTTCGGCTGATATAGTAGAACCGAGCATATTTACTCCCGAGTGGTACCACACAGTGATGACACAAAATAACTACCTTAGATACGCACTTGTTTGTTTTTCGAAGGTCAGTGGGGGACCTCAGCATGAACTCGGCAGTGTCGTCGACCTTGACCGCCCAATTTGGGTTCAAGTAGAAAATAAGGTTGACGGAAACTCGGGGACTGCGCCTACCTGATGAGCCCCAAGTAGGGCGAAACCGGTCGAGGGCTGTCGAAGAATTTTCAGCAAACTTAAGGTTGCATACAGAAACATTGCTTTAATGTGAATCGGATGGGGAAATTTCAGGTTCTCAGTATTTGGTCCACTGTTCTAGTTTGAACTTTTTTACTATAGCACCCGCTAGTGTCGTTGAATTTAGTCTGAGTGAACAGATCCAAAGTGGATTGCTATATTACTCAAAAGACCCAATAACCTTTTGGCGTTTTGGATGTGGATGTGTGGAAAATTTCATTTACTCCAGGGGTTAAAGATGCCAAGATCGACCCAACGGATGTTCCTTCTAAAGAGGGATCAGTTTTGCACATCCAATTGGACATGCTATGTTTGCGATCGTTCGTGACTGGTATACCCAAAATAAAATTATAATCGAAAATAGGAGTAAAAGGCGAAAGTTGACAAGTTACCTGAGGCTATGGTGAATTCAGAGCTGTTTGTTTGTTGACCGGATCCCACTTGGTTGCGTCCCTCTACTGCAATCCGCAACGCTACACACATTGGCAGGTCAACAATTTCTGTACGACTACTGCTTGTGTCCAGATACTTCAGCAGAGACCCATCGGTCCTTAGAATGCTCACACGGAAATGGTTGATGGAACACGGACCATCATACTCCCACGTAACAGTCGCGCTTGCAACATTTGTAACTGTGTGGACACGAATTTTTTTTGGAGGACTGGGAGCTGAAATGAGTCGGAGTGTATATCGCGTAGATTTCGTCAAAATAAGGACACTATCTACAAAATACTGCTAAATATCTTCAGTTCACTGGCTTGATTAAAACAGCTGCAATACATTGACTGTTCTGTCAATTTGAGGGGTACAACGGAAAACACTACAAAGTGTGGTTATTTTTAAATGACCAAGTTTTGACAATACTATAATTTTAAAGGGTAATATATCTAGAGGGCCATCAAATAGATCTCTAGGATGACGCTTACATACATAACTTGCATCTTTGTCAACTATTTGACGTAAAACTAGCATGTGATCCTTGAAAGGTAGGCTCAGAACTGATAGACGTCATCATGTTAAAGCAGTAAAGCGTCACAATTCGTGAGCTTTCGTTTGACCGATCTTTTGGTAAACCGGTCAGACTATCGTGTGGCGTTAGATTAGCTAGACTGTAAGACAGGCCGTTCTATCTGCACTCTACAAACTGAGGCTTTTTTTCTACCAGAGTCCTTATTGGCCAAAGGGCTTGGATGGTAAGGGCTGACAGTGTAAAGCAAAATAAATGAAACACAAGGGTTTTGGGCTCAGGTCAATGTTCCGCACATGATGGGAAAGTGCACAGCACATGGGTGTCTCCACTGGCATGATCCTTTCACTCTGTCAGGAAGGACTATTTAGTGGCAGCTTGCCTGTCGTTTCCGTACTAGTGCTTGTAAATGTTAAGGTCACGTTGGATTCTGAGAAGGTGGATGTCGTAAGATAAGGGAACTGTTGATACCAACTGTTCGGAAACATTGAGCAGATAAGTTATTTTTAGAGATACTAGAATAGAAAAGACCTTATTGTGGATCGTTTTCTGTGAGAAGTGAGGAACGTCTTGTTAAATTTGATTTCACAGCATGGTAATCCCCTCCCCCGTTTACCAACTCAGCCTGTATGCTTATTAATTCCCACCTGCTTTGCTCCGTCACGGTCTCCATACCTGTCTTTCACCATGCTACTAGGATGTTTGTGCTTCCGTGTATATCACTGCGCCTACTTACCTAGCCCCATTCGTGCCACGTCTGCTAAACCCGCTGTGTCTCGTCCTGTCGTGACGCCCTAGTAATCGTACCGTCAGTCAAGATCATGACACTGGTGTCAGAGAGGAGCCGTATCACGGAGCCGACATTCCGAACGTCGTTTAAGAATAGGTGTTAATTACAAATTGATAGCTCGGCGGATTTTCCCCTAGGGACCTATCCGTAACAATTGTGTGGTACCATTTCCCACCGGAAACATCATTAATTCACATGACCATCGTTCTTGAGGACGTGTTAACTTTGTAACTGGGACTATTTAGGACTACAATACTGGTTTGGTTTTTGAAGCCTTTCCTCATCAATGCTCCATTTTTGGAAGAAAATCTTTTAGAAAGGCATCTCTTTCCACCATCATATCCAAATGCATGCTTTTAAAAAATCTGATTTTTAAATTCAGCTCACCTGCTACATTTAAAATGAACTATGCAGCATATAACACATGCTTTTTAAACAAAATGGACCCATAAATATCATCTGTCGACCAGAATCCAAGGCGGTTTATGAGAGTGAAGTGAAGGATATAGTCGGATCATTACGAAAGTTTCAACTGGCCAGAATACTCTTCAATCAATATTCTTTGTCTAATCGATACGCTCTGATACCAGTGGTATCTAATCTGTGAGCGTGACTCCTTAATCAAAATGTTGAGTGAGTTGCGTTTATAGGCTAAAGAACCGCCTCTTAAACGTAAGTCCCCAAAGATCTTTGAAAGCGAACTTTAACAAAAATATGCTCTGGTGGTTTCTTCGCCTAGTTAGGGAACTTAGTTGCAAACGTTTCATCACCGTGCACACCGATTTTAGGGTATGTAGCGTAAAGGTGCTCCAGTGGGAGTGCGTTGAGCAGTGGTGTGTGTTTCTATTCTTGCTGCTAACCCATTACGGTAGGTAATCAGTTGGTCTGTTATCTACTGTCTTGATTGGTCTGTGACCACGTGATGTTTGACCTCGGCCTCTTCTGTTCTGATTCATTGGTTGGCGCTCGAGGGAGTTCTATATCTGGCCTCTCTGGGTTCCACTTTATGAGACGTGTGTTGATATGAACTAAGACGGTTCTTGTGTCCTGGTCTGTCACTCCGATAGTCGGCTCTCGTTGAGTATTTCGGGGGTGCAGAAATGTAATCAAGTTCAACATGCCGCCTGATCGAATTTGTCGCAAATTCCCAAGCTTATGAAAAATTCTTTCCGTGCCCCGTGTCTCTGTGCACCAAGATTTTTACGTTTTCCAGCTTGAATGTTGTGCTCTTCGTGGGCCTCATATACGGTGACCAGCGACAGGAGGTTATGTTTCATATTGGCCACCTTGAGTTTTTTATTTGCAGTTTGTCCAATACAGAGTGTATTGCAGTTGTTCCTCTTGGCTTTGCAAATATTGTCAGTCGGTCCTGAGATAAGTTTCCGTTGAGTAATACTCGGTTTGTGGGCTCCGAGGATTGTTTTTGGACACAATACTCTGCCTATGAGTTCAGATCTGTTCTTGATATAAGGTAAAACCCTCGTTTTGGTCGTTTGTTCCTGCTGTTGTTGGCGTTGGGTTGTCTTCTTCTTCAAGCTTCTTCTGACGGGATTCCTTGGATATTCATCGTTCTGGAATAGTCTGAATAGTTTTCCTCGTTCTTTTTCAGTTCTGTGATTTTTGTAATGTGTCTCCACTTTCTTGAATCAAGCTTTGAAAACAACTCTTCTGATGGTTCATTGAAGGGCTTCGGTCCTAGTTAAGCACTTTATCCGTACGTATGCCAATTTTTGAAGACCCATCCACCTTCCTTATCACTGAAGCATCCAAGAAAGGTAGTCCACTGCTTCTTTCCAGTTCACCTGTAAACTTGTAAATGTTGAAAAGAAAAGTAGAAACAAGCACGAACCGCGCTGTTGCACCACTGTTCTAAGGCAAGTAACTGAAATGCATTGGAAAAATTACACGAAGAACTTATTTGGTTGTCAACAGATGGCTGCCGGAGTCTTCGTAACAATCAGCATTTTCCCCCTGTTATATTCACATCCTCGGTTTGACGAATCCATGATCTATATTGGGCTTTCAGCCTGATAATCAAACAGACATTGATGCTATAACTTCTGAACTTTATGAGAACATGACATCCCTTTAGTCACTTTTTTACTTTCTCGGTTTGCTTCCTGACTGTACAAATCACCATTCGTTTTACTACTGAGGTTTCAGTCGACAAAACGCACTGTTTAAATTGTAACATTATCGAAAATGACAGCCTTGGAAACAACTACTATTGCTCACTTATTTAGGGGAGAGAGCATTCCATAAGGTAATCAGAGAAATGATGTTTTCTGGATCACTACAACGCCACTATATTCCATGTTCCCATATTAGATGGCTGTAGGAATGTCATAGTTGAACTTGAGGAAATGCCACATGTCGATTTTCTTCAGCTCTGTCAGACACCCATGTTTATGGGGTAAATTGCTTTGAGCATGCGCACGTCCCACTTGAGCAGCCACAAACTTATCATCCATTCAGTTCACCGGAGATCGGCACAGCGATAAACTTTTTTATAGCCGATATCCTGCAGCCGTTCCTCTCAAGCTGAAAAAACTATGATGCCTGGGATGTGTGGAACCTAGATATGACGGTTTCGATGTAGGACGCTGGCTAATGAGGGAAGACTACATACATGGAGTTACAATGAGAAGTGCTTTTGGGGAAGGCTGTAAGTGGTGTTGGTAGACGAAATTCCCGTCACAGCGTATATCAGTATGAAGGTAGTACGCTGTAGTTGAGGAAAAATATTTTCCAAGTGATAAGTGATGGTCAGAGTCAACACATATGTGGTGAGTGTGAAGAGACAATCATTTGTTTCGCAAGTTACCTGCGTTTACAGTGAATGATGAACTATCTGCATGTGGGCCGGATCCGACTTGGTTGCGCCCCAATACACGAGCCAGTAACTGCACGCACACAGGCAGACCAGTGATCTTCTTTTTACGACCGGTGACATCCAGAGTTTTTAGAGGAGGCCCTTCTGGATTGTGCACGCTTACTTGAAAACTGATGGTCGGACAGGAGCCGTCGTAATCCCATGAAACTGTCACGCCCGATGCATCCGGCTCCGTTACTGCACGTACGTTTTTTGGAGCAGTTGGGACTGCAAAATAATAATTAAATAAACGAAACTTGCAAACGGTATGAACCAGTTCACTTCCCATGAATGACCTTTCATCTAGCAAATGTATCCATAGGCAGAGGCGGTTCTTACAATGACTTTCCTTTTATTTGAAATGTTTAATAGTCCTATAGAACAGGCCTGCCCAAAAGAGATGAGGATGCTTTAAGTTCCAACTATTCAGTTGCCTCATGAATTCACTCTTTTCGTCGGTACTTCTAGAACCGTTATGCTCTGAACTACTTGATTCTCTCAACTTCTCTCAATCTCGGTTTGCTGATTGTAGTTGAAATGGAATGACAGGGAAAACTATACTGTGTCATCAGACCAGAAGAGGGAGAATGACAATGTACCTGTAGGAATGGTGAACGCCGAGCTATTCATTTGTGAGCCAGATCCAACTCGGTTTCGCCCAAGTACTCCAACTAGCAATGCCACACACATCGGTAAATCATTGATTTCCGCGCTACGACCTTTGGTTTCCAAATACTTGAGGGAAGATCCTTCCTGTTTGTATACGTTTACGATGAAATCCACGGTAGAACACGCGTCGTCATAATCCCAGACAATTGTGGCGCTTGCAACGTTTGGAACCGTGATTGCACGAACGGTCTTTGGAGGACCAGGGACTGTAAGATATTAGGAGGTATTACAAACGAAAGGAACTACATGACACTCTGAAATCTACATACATATGTATGGGAGTGCGAAGTACTGATAAAGACACTCGAGTTGGACACAGCTAACCTACGTCTACCTACAAAAGCAATATTGTCCCGACTTTCAAATGGTCGTGCAACATCAGGTGGAGCTTATCAATCTGCCGACGATGTGAAAACCAGGTTTCTGTAGTTCATTAACTCATACTACCCCGTGCTAATCAACAGTATGAATAACATGAATCACCTACTATCAGTAGCCCAAAAAATACTTTTAGTCGACTGTAAGTGGGAGCAATTAGTTAGTCCAGTAAAAGTTTGTAGAATTCGGAACAACTGTTAGGGACATGTAAAGCGGACGAAATACATTTTTATCCACTCCACTTTTCGAGCATTCAGAGCAGTATTATATATCAGGCATGTTGACCTATACCACCGTTCTGTTTGTTCACGACTTAGTGTCATATTCTAGTTGAGTTCGCTGCAAGTGAAAGCCGCTGCCAACGTTGTCACAGACCCACATACTTTTTCACGAGACGCCGGTTGCACAGCAGAATATCTGGATCATTAACATGGCACATTTTCCCCAAAAGAAATTCACATTCTCCCATTCTTTTATGTCCCATAATATTACCGTAAATATGACATGGTTTGCGCTAAAATAACAACAGCGGTTGCATCAACTGGTATACTCCTCGTAAATCGATTAGTTGTAACATTCAGTGCATAGCTGCCGTGCCACCTGAAGGAGGCACGAGGGCTGAGATGCTGACATGTTCCGCAAGCCAAGACAGGATTGGTGGAGATTCTGAGATTGGGTACGGCCCACAGACCTTCATGTCAGTAAGTTTGTGCCCTAAACAGTGAGCTGTCTAGAGCTCAGGCTCTTCGTTGATCCTGGTCTTGTTACACTTGTGTCAGTCTTCTTTTCCTCTTGTCCCTTTTCACGCACCACTTTTTCAGCTTGTAGTTCTGAAGGAATTCGTAAGTTATTATTCAACTTCTTGAAAACTCTAGCTCCGTCCATCTAACTTTGCATTTATTCGTGACCGTTAAACGAATCTCTGGCCTTTTCGGCCCACATGAATATCGTTCAAAAGTCACTTGGTAACTATCTGTTTATCTGCCGTGACCGGTTAAGCCTACTTTCCGGAGGCCAGCCGCTCTTAATAACCGAACGTCACATCGATTGGACGGATGTCACATGAGGGCTACAGACTAAACGGATGCTTCCCTTGATTGATCAGGATGTCAGCCAATCTGGATCGAACATCCATAGCTTGACGCTTCTCGTCCCCTCACGGAGATTGTATCGCAACCTTGTGGAACATTCTGTGGGCTGTCTCAAGTTACCGTGCCTCCTGGTATACCATAGTGGACGGAGCAGGAAGCCAAGAACCGACACTGAAGTTGCACTACCGTTAGCAAGGCACAGCACCTACCTCATTCATAACCTACAGCCAGCCTCGTGTTTCTATTCCCTGACAAACTTGCAGTGACCTTATTCGTATCTCTCAACCCTACAGCAATTTTCGCATTGGAATTCAACTTTATTGCTTTTAGCAGGAACACCGAAAGGGGACTTAGGTCTCTTGTTCAGTTGCTAGTCTGAGGACTCTTTAGAAACCCCACTAGACTGATACATCGTACAGCGTAGTTGACGAATACTTTTCCATATCTACAATAATACTACTCTGAGATTCTCATGCCTAACTTTTTTTCTCCTGAAGTATCTTTTTTCAACAACCACATCTATGATCACAGCAATGCAGTCCTCTTCCCTGTTTAAGCCTGGATGATGCCTTAAGAAGCGAAAGATGCAATTATTCACGGGGATTCCCCGGACCGGTAATAGCAATACCATCCCGATCTCACCTTCGCCACTGGCCTTGGACAGAAAACAGGCTGCACAGTCAAACAAATCTCACCAGAAGTGACTCATGTACAAATTTATTTGAATTTAACTAATACCAGGCGAGATAACATGCATACTATTAGATTTTATGCTGTATGAAAAGTGAGCGTGAAAAATTAAATATTTGTTTCCAATCAAAATGATGAGCCGATACTCCAAACTCTGCATACCCCTACGGATTTGTCCCCTCAACGTGAATCAGTACGTTCAAAGATTTTCCAGTAACTAAGTTTGAAAACTTTACGTCAGTTGTGAATGTCGCAAAGGTGTGCTGGTCCACATCCACTTGGATAACTTTCAGATTGACCAGCATACTTGCGGTGCGATTTCGCGTCACCACTTATTCAGCGCACCTAAACATGTAAAAGCCTATTTTCTAATTTATTAACATTTCATTCCTGAGGAAATTTGTGATGTTTCTACCAGAACCATAGTTCTTCCGAAAAGTGGTGGAACAGATGGGGTGACTGTCGACGAAAAATCTTCTACGTGAATGGTTGCTGACATTCGTTTGATCACACCACGTGGCTCATGCTGTCACCATCCATTTGCTCGACTAATTGACCAAAGCATCTTTTTGGGTGAGGTGATACACAGGGTTGCCAGCAAGTCTTTGAGGAACTCATTAACCACTCACGTTTACTATGTATAAGGATATTTATCCCCACAATAGCTGGAAAAAATCTTCAACCGTAGATGGACCTCAGGAGGTAGCAGTTTTGGGCCTAACATTACCATCCTGGCACACTCCATATTTTACCTCCAAAGAGTAAAAAAACTGAAAACAAACAGGATGCAGGTGAAGTGAGAAAGCAGTGTGTTTGAAAGCCACTGACATGAAATGCAAAAGGCGGCAACTTACCTGCGTCTATGCTGAATAACGCACTAGTTGCTTGTGGACCGTCCCCAAACAGATTGCGTCCCAGCACTCCAGCTAGCAGCGGTGTGCAGAATGGCATACCGTCAATAAGTTTACTGAGACCGTTCGCGTTCAGGGTCATCAAGGTGGATCCGTCCGCTTTGTATAAGCTTACTTGAAATTCGGTAGTAGAGCACTCATTTTCGTATTCCCACACTACCGTCAAGCTTGACACATTAGGCGTTGTTTGTGCGCGAACGTTCCTTGGAGAACTGGGAACTAGAAAAGAATCGATTACAACGTAAACATGACAATAATAATAATTATAATAGTAAACAAATCAGTGACACCATAAATAATAAAATATGCCTCAAAATACGGTGATTCACCGATAAACCCTTCAGAATTGACATTGTTTCAGCAGCGTCCCAGTGAGTTCTAGCTTAGATTGGTACACCCTGGAGACCGCCTACCAGCTCCAACAAATTAGATTTCAATTTGATGGCTTTTGACTCCAAAAAATACGAATAAAAACGCATGCGGTGGTTTTTACATATTTCATTTTCGTGTACATTTTGTCTCCCCGAAGTACAGTCAGATGATTTCCAAACTACTTTGAAAGCATCAAGAATTTGCAACCTATCACTGTTTTCGGTAGGCCAGTAAAAACGGACCACAAGGAATGACCATAAAAGTGTTTACCAGGATGGTAGATTAATGGAGCTTTTAGACGCAAAATGGTATAACAAAAAGTTTAATCAATTGGAAAATGTTTGGGACCGATTGGGTAGTCATCTTTCCAGAGAGGTTTGGTAAACAATCAGTGGATTTATTGCTGGGCAACGTTTCGCTTTTGAGTTTTAAGGCAGTCAGGGAACCAATCCGTGAGATTTCTTATGACTAGCCGAATTGATCAGTGCTGGGTGTCAGTCTGATGTTCCCGTTTGTTGGTTAGTGGGGATGACTAATATCTACAATAGATTGGTTAGGGAGGAGTTGTGTTCATGTTGAACCCGGATTTTGCGGCCTTGATTTTTCTGTCTAGGACACCTTAATGGAATATTCCTCTTGGGGTCGTTCACAGAATTTGTTCGCCTGTGTTCATCGAGGGGTGTCGGGACAATTGGTTTGGGGTTGGGGGGTGGGGTTGGTTAATTGGATCTTACTCTGCTTGGATTTTGTACTTTTAGACCCAGACCATTTTGCTGATAACTGCGCACCACCTCATATCATCTCGGCTGATCTAAAACCGCTCTCCACACGCTTGCCAGTTCTACGCCCTCTATTCTATTCACGCTGGGATGCTTGGCGATTTCCACCGCCTCGGCCGCCAGCCGCTGTGGTGTGAATCTTAACCTCCGTCTTAGAATGTCCACTTTTCCAAATCCATCCTGTGCCCAGTGTCTAGTGCATGCCCTGCCATTGCCGAATCTTTGACTATCGCCTGATATTTATCTGTGTTTCTCGGTGGTTTTTGTTAATAGATCACTTATGCTCACCGATTCTGGTGTGCAGTTCCCTGGCTGTCTGACCTATATAAACCTTCGTACAGTCGTTACATTTTATTTTGTATACACAGTTCCAAATCCTATCAACCGGAAGGCGATCCTTCAACTGCACCAACACTGAGCGTGAAGTCTTTCCCTTCTGGAATGCTACTCTAATGTTAGCCGTATTCAGTACCCTTCTAATGACTTCAGATTTCCCTGTTTTGTATGGAATGACTGCTGTTCCGATCCACTCCTTGTTGGGCCTTGGTGTTGGCACCAATACCCGTCTTAGTTGCCGCTTAATTAAACCCACTATCCGCTATCTTGAAGTCGCTTTTTTACCTCCAGATGTGCTGTTCTTCGGTCGACCTCCTCTGTGCACAGTGCTCTTATTCTCCTAAACATCGTTGCAACTATGCTAGCATATACTGCTTTGGATGTGCTGAGGAGTAGTTTAAGACTGCACCACTATCTGTTGATTTCCGGTAAATAGTGGTTTTCTATTTCCCACCACTCTTATGTGTCATGCAGTCAAGGAAAGGTAGCGTACCCGATTTGGACTCTAGCTCCATGCTAAACTTAATGTGAGGGTCCAAAGTGTTAAGATATTGAAAAAATTCGTTTACCTTATCTCGCTTTATCACAGCGAACGTGTCATCTACGTAACGCCAGCAATAAATCCACCGATAATTTACCAAACCTCTCTGAAACAAGTATAGTCTGAAGGCTGCTACCTGCAGGGTGACACACACCAAATGACTAAATTGTGTCCGGACGGAAGTAAATGAACCACCGAAACTTAGTTCCGTAAACGAATCAAATTCATCTTGTGTAATACTGTCAAACATTGGCCTTTATGGTGGTCGGGCCGATTGGATTAGAGTGGAATGACTATATACGTATGGATGTAGAAGACAAGTTACCTGTATCAATGGTGAATGGCAAGCTTTTTATCTCCTGCCCAGATCCAAAGGAGTTGCGTCCAAGCACTCCAACGTGCAAAGGAACGCAAGTCGGCAGGTTCGCGATATCGATGCTACGACCTTCAGTGTTCAAAGTCTTCAAGGAAGAGCCGTTCCGGTTGTAGATGCTTATGCGAAAATCAGCGACATTGCATATGCCATCGTATTCCCACGCAACTGTCGCACTTGTCACTTTGGGTGCTGCTATTGTTTGGACGTTCTTCGGAGGATTTGGAACTGCAACATAGTAAAGATATCTTGAACCAGATTCGATTGAAAACGACGCCATTACAATGCTAATGAACTGAATCACGTCCAACTGCATATATTGTCCCATCCAAATCAACCGGAGTAACTAGAACTCACTCGAATTTTTCATGTTGGTTAACCAGTCACTTTTTTAGCTAGTAATTTTTCGATATAATAAGAGTTGCGCTGCAAGTGGTAGATTTGCATGCCTCAGCTGAAATGAAATGGTCTAAAATCGAACGGTCTGGCACCGGTCTGGCTTCCGTACCCACCACACAGTTCATATGGTGGATATACAACGGAAGTGTGCAAGAAGGGGGTACTGTGTCAAGCAATAAAGGAGATGGTCCAATTGAGAGACAAAATACAACACGCTTTAGAATGGGGACTCAGAGGTTCGCGTAACGCCTCCTGGAGCTCAGCGGTGAAAATAATCTTATTACTTGTCCACTTTGATGGACCATGGGATAACATGTTTGAGATTGAAAATTTGAGACAGGAAAGAATGGTATCTGGACCCCATTAAACAATTCGTTCAGGCCACTTCTGTATGCATGTACAAGGAGTGGTGACCAAATATCCCGCATCAAATGCAACGGTGTGGTGTGAACACGGGCGAATTAAAGTAGAGTAAATTGTGCCGGAACACAACCCAAATCGTGCGCAGAAAAGTTGAAGAGACAATAACTACCTGCGTCTATCGTAAACGTGGTGCTATTCCTTTGTTGACCAGACCCGATCTTGTTCCGAGCCAGTACTCCAGCTTTCAATGGCACGCACATTGGTAGGTCGGGGACTTCGGCGCTACGACTGCTCTTGTCCACATTTATAAGGGCCTGTCCATCTGGTTTTTGTACCACTACTTGAAAACCGGTAACTGGGCAGTCGCCGTCGTACTTCCATGAAACAGTCGCTGTTGGTGCGTTCGGTACTGTAGCTGCACGAATGCTTTTTGGAAGGTCGGGAACTGTAAGACAGTGGAGAGCTCGGTGCACTGGATTTCATAAAAATATTAATTGACTTTTAAGACAATCAAACTGTCAGAATACTACGGCGGCTTTTTGTGGTGTTTACAAGGTCAGTTGTCTTTACCCACTAGATATTGTTTCGAACTTTGTGGAGGAATTCACCATGTTTCACAGATAAGCTCAAATTTTATTGCTTTTTATCAGTAAAAACTTAGCTAGACGATGAGAGCACTAAATGATACACACGATACAGCTTTGATTCACACAGTGGTTGCGATGTGAATCCAGAAACAAACCCTAATTCAAAGTTGCTCGGGGACTTCATATTTCAATCTACCAGTCGCTGCTAGTTACAACCAAACTGGCAAGCGCCCTTAAATCTGACTGAGGAGTCATGTCCCCCGAAAACTGCAAACTGTCAAACTGTCAAAACTGCAAACTCTGAGCAATCCATGGGAGGATGGGAACTTGGGGCTGTTCCCTAGGTGTTCACCAACAAAATTTCCTAAAACCGTTGGGTGCTTGAAATAAACTGTAGCCTGTATTTGTAACCTCAGGAGACTCCGAGATCTCATGGAATAGCCGACAGTTTGTGGAAATTTATTCAACTGTTTTATGATGGCTTCAATTTCCGTTTTTTTGCGTTTTCTGTTATGGCTCAGCCGGTTACTAGCATCTCTGAGGGTGGCACTTGAGTGAACTTTATTTTTGCAACATAAAAATCGACTTCTCTGCGAGCGGCAAGAATTTCATGTTCGGTTTGCGATAGTTACTGCCTTTTTTTACAGGAAAATGTAGGTGTTTTCTAAGTAAATACAACATTTTTGGCGTTATTTGACCTTTTGCATTGAATGACCTTTGACCTTTTGCATTGAATGTTTAGTACCTGTTCATTTTAGTGACAACCAAAGCCTGAATATTTTCGTTCTGCATTTTGATCACTCCATAACTACCCCACCGCTATAATAATAACTCAGTGAAATGTATTTTAAAATGCATACAAGGACGTCGCAGCGACAAGAATTCCTTGTTGTCTGGTGTACAAGGATGTCGAATTTCATAATGGAACTACACGTGTGGCATTTGGTAACAACGCCCTGTTCATGTTTTGAACGCCTTATAACTCCGAGTACCTACGATAATGATTACCACCTTTTCTCAGCTTAGCAACATAAACCAACAGGTGACTCTGCCGGACTTCGTGGTGAAACAATGATATTTTTAGGATAATTGCCCAACAAGAGAAAAATCACTACGAAATGCAGCCGGGTTTTCTGTCCATTTTTATCAAAAGAAAAACCGCTCTTCTGAATAAAAAGCTGTTAAAAAGAAACCACCGAAATAGGCAAGCGGATCAGACTTATGACTTGTAGAGGCAGCAGCTTTGAAAACGCCATAGTTCCAGATAAATCACTTTCGGCCCAAGTGAAGGCCGGAAGCAGCCCATTAGTGAGTCCTATTGTAGTTTAACTTTATCAAACGAACGAGACCATGATGCGAAACTTCTGTGCAATGGAAGATAAGACAGGAATGATTTCATCCAGGCAGAGTAGGCCGCAGAGAGTCTTTGAAACCCAGATCAAGTATACGCATTTGTACGTTCCTCAGCATAAGGGGCATATGTTATACAGAAAAGCAGTGAATGTGAAGATATTACACCTCTCGGGGCACAGCTCACCTAGGAGAGGAATCACACGGAAATTACTACTGCGGAAGTATGGGTACGACTGACTGAAATAAGTAGTCCATAGAAAAAGAAGACGTATGAATGGATTAATGGACTTTTCGATAGAGATTTCACCACTTTTGGATGCCAATCTGTGCTGATAGCTGATAAGCACCGTACAGCTGTTTAACCCATACTGGGAATCAACAGTGTGATGCTCATCGAAACGCCAAGGTGTAGTAGTCTGAGAACAGCTTTGTAGTGTCTCTCAGTTTTTCAGCGTAGACTGGCTTCACCTACAGGAGGAAACCTCCAATGAAAGGCAGCCCAAACTCCTCGCATTATAAAAAATCATGACATCTGTTTTTGTCTGCAGTAGGAGCACATCAAAAAGAGTATCTCAACAATTGTAATCACTAGGACACTTCGATGTCTTCGGAATGCCGAATAATCAGCAGAAACATTTTTTCTTACAGCGGTCTTGTCAAACATCAGGTCAATACGAATATATATATATATATACATGCATATTTGTATATACATAAATACACTACACGGGAAAACTTTCCACATGTTCTAACATTCATTTGGATCTTCTACAAGCAAAGCCATACCTGCTGAACTTTACGCAAATTTGTGTTCTCATCGCTTAGGTTTTGAACCACCACCCTACCAAAACTATTCACCAAATTTACACAACCTACCTGCAGCTATGGTGAACACTGAGCTATTCGTTTGTGGACCTGATCCGAACTTGTTACGTCCTAGAAGTCCCACAACCAGCGGTACACACACTGGCAGGTCACCAATTTGTTTGCTGCGGCCGCCTGATGTCATAGATGTTATGGAAGTTCCGCCCGAGTTGTAGACGTTTACTTGAAATTCAGCAACGGTACATTTGCCGTCGTAATCCCATGATGCAGTCACGCCTGCTACATTCGGTACAGCTATCGTGCGAACCATTTTCGGAGCATTAGGAACTGGAAGAAATAGATAAGCAAATGAACGAGCTTCAGATAACATAAACAAACAGAATTACAAGCGTGAGAACAAACACCATATGATGCGTTTTCATTTTTATCCCTGTTGTTATTCCTACGTGATAATCCCGTAGACCGACTTCACTTGCGGGAGGCGGTTTCAATAGGAACCACGAAACCTCACCACTGACTGCAAAGTATTATCCCACGTAATATGTCAGTTTGCCAGTTTTGCAGTCATATTTCTACGTTTTGATTTATAAGGGATTCAAAACAGAGATCGAGAAAAATCATCCGACTGAAGTCAAAATCAGCAATTGTGATGGTCGTATTTTGACCATTTTAAGTCTAGTTCCGCTTTGAACCTCTAGTGAACGGTCCTTTTTAGGGACATTCAGTTGGCAATGCGAGGCATTTTTTAATGAATTGGAAATATGGAGGGATAAAACATATGCCCCCTTGAGAAGTACATTTAGCAGAACAAGGCACATATTTGAACACCTTGCTGAACAACTTCTCGCAAAGCGAGGAGTAGGGCCAATTTTCAATCTGTAAATAGCGATATGCAACTATTCAATGCATCTTCCATTCAGGCGACGCGTGCAGTGACGCCAATGCAGACAGCACTGAGCATAACTTTGGTAAAAATCGGAAAAATGCAACATTCACACTTTTCTGCGTCACAAAAAAACAAGCAGACAAGACAGAAGTGGACACAAATAAAGTGACATGCAAAGCCACACCGAAGAAAGTCGGGAAGAAGAAAAGTTACCTGCATCTATCATGAACGCGGAACTGTTTTTTTGTATCCCTGGTCCAATTTTGTTTCGTGCCAGTACTTCAACCAGCAGTGGTACACATGTTGGGAGGTCATCAATACGGACACTAGGATTGATAGTATCCATTGTCTTCAAAGAACGGCCGTCCGTGTTGTAAACCTTTACGCGAAACTCCGTGGTTGGGCACTGTCCTTCATATTTCCACGAAACAGTCGCACTTGCCTCAGTTGGTGATGGAACCACGTCAATACTTTCTGGGGCATCAGGAACTGCAAATTATTTGAGTGTGCATTGCATCAGACACAGGAAAGAGTACAAGATTTAAAATCCATTGGGAAGGCCACAATACTAAGAGAAATGAAGACCTTCATCTGATGAAGAAGTCTGACGGATAATCCTGGTGGATGCGTAATACGTAAATAGTCTTCATAGCATGACGGCGCTGGTCTCCAGGTAAAAACCGGTTTTACTGCTCGAAGCTATCAAAACTGACTCGGCGATATAAAATAGGACAAGTATTTTCCATAAGGCCTTGTTTTGAGATTACCCAGCTTGTTTTTCTCGAAATAATTTTCAACACTACCTGAGTCTCTCCGTTTACAAGGTGACACCATGAGGATTAGGACACTTGAAACCAGCCATTGAATCATCCCACGCATGCTCCAACCATTTGTATATTATTGCAATTACTGGTAAGTCTGAAGAGCTCGTACAGAACACGCTTTTTATCATTGTGCTGGTTTTAAACTGCCTTCATGGTTTTAAGTTGGGGAGACGGCCGGTTCCAACTGACTCTCAAACATAGAGATTATTTTAGTTCTAATACACCTGACGGCATTTCGTTGCTGGTTTATTGTACGCCATTTTCAAATACTAAGTAAAAGGAAGCATATGAAGATGTTTTGTCAAAATTTGCAATGTTAACCAGCTTACCATTTCCGTCAGAACGACGGGTTAAATGGCTTTAACACTTTCAAATGACACACTGTTCAAATGTAACCTGTCGTCATACCTTCAACTTATTCAAAGTGCTATGTAGAGTTACAACAGGTTCGGGAAAAAGTGTAGGTTTTTGTTACTCTTTTGGGATTATTTCTCATTTGTGTAAATGCAATGCGGCTACTACTCTGTGGTGGTCCTGCTTGTTTATTGCAGTAGGCCTGAAGGCTATGCTGACCATAACAGCTGTTCCTTTACGTTTAAACTTTTCAGTCAGCTAAAACACAAAGGCATGCGAGCCCTGCTAGTATGAGCTATCATAC
This sequence comes from Opisthorchis felineus, assembly GCA_004794785.1. Classification (NCBI taxonomy): domain Eukaryota; kingdom Metazoa; phylum Platyhelminthes; class Trematoda; order Opisthorchiida; family Opisthorchiidae; genus Opisthorchis; species Opisthorchis felineus. Next base: position 926,771 of record SJOL01007224.1, read on the forward strand.
TGGGAAGAAATATGGGATTAAATTCGTATTGTCAGCTGCGGAATGAGTGTGAGGACTGCAGTGTGTGTGCTCCAGACAACCAGCATTCCCATATATATATATATATATATATATATATATATATATATATATATATATATATATATATATATATATATATATATATATATATATATATATGAACGCAGTGCCCTTTCTTCAAAGAAGGGTGAGTTAGGAAGGGTCGGTCTTAGAAGACGCCTACTCTGGTAGCCCAAAGCTCACTGCAATTGGCTGCACATAAACTCAAGGTTCTAATACTCTGATAACCAAGGGTATGGTGCAATTTCAAGCAGCCCCATAGAGGACAGTACTATTACTCTAAGCGTTCCTGGGATAGATCAGTGCCCAGAATCAAATGGACCGGACTTTTGGTTTGTTGATTTCAAGATATCCACTCGAGAAGTCCTTACAAACCACTAGCCCGCATTTGAGATCAAGGCTTTTATTTCTCTAGGTGGGTTACTTCAAACTAGTTCGGAGCCGTACCCAGAATGCCGGAAATGCACCCGTGTTCCCAGTTCCGATCAGACAAAAAGACACCTGATTTAAAGAGGAGCAATACTCGGTCATGAAAAGTCCGAACCCTGCTGGGTTAAGACGACAGTGATGGGTCTAAATGGTGGAAAGTACTTGTTGTCAATGGGCCCAAGCTTTTGGCTTTTGCATTGCAACAGTGATTGAGAAAAAGTGGGAAAAACAGGAGAAACCCTGCGAAGCTGAAGCTGGACACATTTTCGTTGGGATAGAATTTTCAAATGACAGATTCGGATCTGCAGCATCCAGGATTATGCATGTAAGACTAGTCGATGAATCCCATTTCTTCAGTCTGAGAATGACATACTTCAAACTCCTCTCCAAAAAATGCGTTCAGCAGAAGCTCTGTGCGTCTGTGAGTCCAGAGTGTCCCATTATGAAGCGGAAAATAGCGAGTTCTACAATCGGATTATTATCACCACCCGGCCGATGCTTAACAACGGCTAACTTCTCCGACTATTTCTTAAGGTTCGACTCGGAGACAATTCATGAATTTGGAAGAAAGTGGATCAGTAAACGACGGTGGTTAAAGTCTTCTTTCTGTATGTGCAGCTAAGAGATACGCTGTGACCAATAGTTGATTTACTCCGAGAAAATCCTGAGTAGCTCCAAATGGACTACGGGGATCGATCAAGAAGCAGTGGCACAGCACACAAGTGAAGCTGTACTGAAGATAACTGGGACAAAAAAATCAACGCATAAAGATTGATCTGACCAAATCAGCACCGTACTTTCGATTGGGCGGAAAAATATAGTTTTCGGTAAATTCCAAAGGAATCTGTAATGCCTTACCGCAAGAAGAACTTTCACGGAATATCTGCGTGAGCTAAAAATGAATGGTGGGTGGAACCCCACCATGCGCAACGTCTTCGGACTATCCTGACTAGCTAGAAGCTTTTGAAACTGGAATTATGTAGGCTTTGTAAAATACTGGCTTCCCATCACAGCTCAAGCGTCCCTTGGAATTCCAGTGGGACCATTGAATCAAATACTATAAAGTACTGCGAAGACTGGAAGAGGCACAAATAGCGCTTTTGCCAATGCAAAAGAACAAACCCCATGGAAATTACGGATTGCCAGCCGAAACGGTCATACTTAGTAGAAAAGGTCTACGATAAAGACATCTACAACTAATCCTTTCAAAGTTGAGTATGTTTTACAGGGCTGAAAATATACGAACATCGTTCCTGTATTCAAAGGAGAAGGAAGGCAAAAGCAGGAAAACACAGTAGAAGCAGCCTACCTTGCAGTGCTGGCGAAAGTCCGGGTCATTTTTACGGGCGTATCAAGTAAACCAAAACACTCTGGATGACGCGGTTTTGGGGGGAAATCGCCTATTCCTAGCGTAAGCTGGAGCATTATTGCTTCAAACTTATCAAGGATACAGGTATAGCTAACCGGTATATGTCCAGCTCGTCGACTTCACAAAAAACTTTGGATTCTTTGAGAAGCGAATTACTGTGGGTCGTACTTTGGAACATGGGCCGTCTAAACAAATTTCTCAGTCGTGTCAGGGCTTTTCATTCTGGGATGAAGGCCTACGTCCGCGTTGATGGAACTAGGTTTGCAGAGTCTACCACTGCGCGGGAACGAAACAAGGATGTGGTATGTGACTGTAGTGTGTGTAGAAGCTTCCCAAAGTTTAAATGATGACAGTCTACTGAATTCAAAAAGGCTTTATATAAAAACGTTCTGGCCACAGACCTAATGATCAACAGGGTGAAGTTGCGCCGTATTTTGAAAATTACAAAACATGTTTGCAACAATGCCAGCTGACAAAAGATCGCAATGTTTCGTGCAATGGTAAGGTGGGTACACTTGTGTAGCAGCGGAGGTGGACGGTATGTTGGTGCCATATCCAGACCATCGGTCGATTTCATCGAAAGTGTCTGCGGAGTCTTATACACATATATTGGTCTGACCGGATCACGAATACGCACGTTCTCCAGAGAGAAAAATGTACGGTTCGGAGCACTTTAACTCACTCAGCTGTACCGGCTAGGTCTTGTGAAATGTATGATATCGGATGTCATGCCAAACAACTTCTATGTGGGCGGTTGAAAAATGGTCCGAGACAGTGGGAGACCAAAACTACTGTATAAAAATGGAGTTTTTCCCAGTTCACATAGCAGTAATTTTCACTTTGGACAATGTAAAACGCTGGCCTTGACACGGACACCTGAGAAACATGAGGCACGTAAGTATGTGCAGTCAGCGGATCTCTAAACTCCAACTTAAACGTTACCATTAAAGTGCGATGTGCAACCAGCGCAGCAACACCGACACCGGTATAATTATGGGATGCCCAAACCGTGGACGCGTCTGCAAAGTGGAACTTGTGGATACCAGTGCTTCCACGCTAGCAGTCACGATGCGCCAAACGATAGGTTGAGGTAAGTTCGTTCTAATTTCAAACAAAAAGTGCCGCGTGTGTACTACATGTTTAGCCATGGCAACCGAAATAGTTCGTTGTGTACATGACTGCGTAGTATCTTGCGCGGGAAGTGCGTTGACGGATGATACAGACACACTGTTTGAAGCGGTTCCAGCGCTAAGAGTAAGCCAGTCAACTGATAAGTGGGAACACCCACTAAGTTTAGTCTTGTCACGGACTGCCCATACTACGTTGCCTGAGCATCAGTGGAAAATTTGTTGAGACAAGCCTACTCACGTGAAATATTCCGCGTAACGATAGAAGCTGTGCAGCTTAGTCGTGTAATGTTTGAGATAGGTGAAACCTCGAGACCGCATTTCTGTCTCATTCAGAGAAATACCATTTAGCGGCCTGCTGAGCGCAGCAAACGAGACTTGCAACAACCAATCCGGTTGCTCAATAACTGTTACGAGAAAGGTCTTCCGGTGCACATCATTTATGGTTATCCTTGGTGTAAGCTACAGCCTGAGCTTACTTAGCCCAGTTAAGCATATACGAACTAGAACCATCTTGTAGTTATGCTAAAACCACGGTGACCCGGTATGCATCAATTTTACGCACACCCGTCTACATCCAGAAAAATGAGTATATGAAGGAAAAGGTAAAAACGTACTCAGACTTAGAATGTTTGATGACAGTTGGCATGGTCCCTTCCAGTAGGAATTGCTTTGCTACCAGTGGCCTACACTAATATTCAGTAATATTCTTAACTTATCAGTTTAATCAACTCCTGGAGAAAGGTGATATTCTAAGGAAGGATGCTTACATAGACAGAAGCGCGTAAATTTGTGTAGCCTTTAGGATTGATGTATCATGCTGTCAATCCATGATCAAAACATAAAATTTGGATTTGGCGAACGACCCCCATCCACCGGAGCTTTCACAAGTAACCTTTTTTGAAGGAGGGTTAGCATCTGCATCAAATGCAGACTGGGCAACGCAAGCGTTACTACTTAATTGTTAGCCACATCTAGACAATTTACCAACCAGTCCCTACATTTTCCAAGACTACATAGAACGATGTTCTTGCAATTGCCACCGACTATGCAAAGACATCGATCAGAAATCAATTGGATCCAAATTCGCTAGATATAAGGTTTCACAAAAATAAGTGAAAGGAGAAAATACAGCGTCTTACCCGCATCTACGGTGAATGACGAGCTATTCGTTTGCGGACCTGATCCGATCTGATTCACCCCGAGTACTCCTATCAACAGTGGTGTACACGTCGGCAAGTCATCAATAACCGTGCGACGATCGCTGCTCTCCAAAGTTTTCAAGGATGATCCACCGGGTTTGTACACACTTACCCGAAAAGTGGTGGTCGGGCACGCACCATCGTAATCCCATGAAGCGGTCGCAGTTGCTACATTTGACACCGTGGTCGCCTGAACGGATTTAGGAGCACTGGGAACTGCAAGAATTGAGAGGACAGTATGAAAACCATGCTTCGATCAAAAAGCCTACTGAGGCATACCGGCACCATAAATAATCATCTGAGAACCAAAACCATTAGTTAGTGATTATCAGATCTGCTCCACGGTTTAATGCCCGATTAAGCTACAAAGTCTAATTATGGATGAAGAGTTAAGCTATCCGCCAAACTTAACTTCTGTTTGCTAAAAGATCCACAAAGACAAACGTATGGGCAATGCCTACTGGAACTGTCCTATAACTATAAGTTTAAGTCACTGTCGTCACTCTGGATAGAATCTCTTTGTTTTCTTCTGATGTCTGACTAATTAGAATTAGCCGGCGTTCCATAAGGTTCGGTTTACACTTTCCTTAAAGCAACGTTTTTGAAATTGCGATGGAACCCGCCTATAATGAGCTCTGTTACGTAGGGAATGTGGCTGTAGCCAAAATTCCGACGTGAAAATTGTTCCTCCTCAGAGTACCTTCAGAATCCAACCGGACTTCTTTTGTAACAAAATGCATGTCGCAGCGAAGTTTGTTTATGACGAGAAAAAAATCGGTCTTGTAGGATCACCTGTCGCTCTTCTGGGAATAAGCAGCCCCCTTTGCGATCTTACATACTGACTTGGCATTTGTACCGTCAATTCTCCGAAATACTTCTTGGTTATTACGTCTTCTTGCGGATGGCGACGAAGCTGAGGTCAAAACGACCTGTGGTCCGCTAAGTCATCGATGATCGTGGAACTTCTCTGGAAGTATCATTAATTTTTGTGCATCCAAGATGTTTGATGTATGAATCTCAAAGCGTTTGGATGCGCACATATCATTTAGTTTATTGTTGTAAAATTTCCCCCCGGTTTTTGGAACATGTAACATTCGGAGCAGAAGTTGGTTGTATATCGAATTTCTGGGATCCTCGTCGAGATCGCTAGTGACATTTACACAACACTCAAGCCTCGATAGTCTAGTAATTACCTTGCCTCTTCACCGATTTTGAAATGCGAAAAGGTTTTTTACTATAGCTAATGAGGTTTTGGAGATCCGGATAAATCCGAGAAAAGGAACTGGTTGTTTAATCAAGACCACTTCTGTGGTCAATGCTAATCAATCCAGGACATCTTTCGCCTCAGGCTTCGTTCTGAATACGATTGCTTTCACCTCAACCTTGACCATTATCGATGAGTTTTCTGAAGGTCCAACACAGTGCAAACAAATGACAATTTCAAGCATGATCAAAAATGCTACTAGCATTGATGAGTTCAAGTGAAACAGAAGCCATCACGGCTTATCTGGGACATCTCAGAAACTGTTAGTCTGGAAGGAGCAACAAATGCGTGATTCCCATTAGAGAATAACAGTCCTTGCGTTAAAGTTAATATTACCAGGGATGACCAGGCTTTCATACTGCCCCTAGAGCAAAAGTTAGCACTCTTGCTAACTCACAGTTTGAAGCGACACCTCCCGTCATTTCCAGAGGGCACTAAAAACAACTGAACAGATGGACGCCTTTAGAATCCGTTGCTGACCATAGAGTTGTTAAGGGTTCCAAGGCTCAGTGGTACATTTCTGATGAAAAGCCCGGGTGCAATATGTCCGGTTAAAGTTTTCTGCTCTTGTAGTAAAGTTGTAGAGGGAACTCTTCTTGTAAAGACTAATCGCCAGAAAAGATCAAACTTGAGGCTTCTATGGAATCTAAGGGACTCAGGGAAAAGCGCCCCCATGTTGGACCACGTGTCAGTCTTTTGAGGCAACTTCTGGTCAAAGACCTTCCAAAAGATGACTGAAGTTCAGTGGATGTATGTGTGTGACCTCCATTTAAAACCTGAAGTGATCGTGAAACCCCACATTTTGCTATCTCTAAAGATCATGCACAGAAAGACTAAACCAAGAAATTCTTTTGCCCATTCGAAGTTTCATTTTCGGAGTCCAAAGAACTTATTGATTTTTTTGGGCAGTTTTGTGAGCAGAAAGCTATCTGGATTATACACGGGATCATTAATTAAGTTCGTAACAAAACTAACTTAACTCACGTTTAAAAAACAACACGAATGTTTAGAGAAAACTAACAAGTTACCTGAGGCTATGCTAAATGCAGAGCTTCTCTTTTGTGGTCCAGGACCAATTTTATTGTTTCCAAGCACTCCGACAACCAGTTCAACACATACTGGCAAGGAGCTGATTTCCTTGCTACGGTCGATAGTATTCAGGGTCATTAGAGAAGGTCCACCAGCTTTATACACCTCCACGACGAAATCCGTAGTTGTGCATGTGCCGTCATAAGTCCAGGAAACGGTCGCGCTTGTAACATTGGGTGTTACGGTCACGCTTACCGAATTTGGGGTAATGGGAACTGTAAGAGATTGTACAAAACAGCAGAGTTAATTCACTTAAACTAGGAAACATCGAGACACCGGTTTTCACACCCCAAAGCGTTTGAGGTTAAGGACAAGGCAAGAAGACTTTTGCACTGTGCATGATCAAATTTAGTTTTTAGCTTACTCATATTCACGGAAAACTATCTTACAACATCACGCACAATAAAAAGGTCCTTCTAACGATAATTCCGCTACATACAGACACCAAATAAGTTGCCAGTCTTAGGATATTGGAGCAGCGCCAACTGACTGGACATGGATACTCCAAATGGAACTGGTGAGTGGTACACTCGAGCTCCGGTTACGCAGCTAATGACTTCCTTCTGACTACGTCCGGTTCCTCAGGTAACGTAAGACTTAATTTTCTCCAGACTATGCTGTCAAATGTAAAGACCTGTTCGGGATGGATAAAGGACCGCTCCACGCGATCAACGAGTCAACGGTGCCTTAGAGGCGGTACGTGAAACCCGATATTTATAGCACCTGAGCAACACAGAGGTAGCGTATTCTGTTTAGGCTTTAAGCTCGATGGAGTATTTACGTTTAGAATACAGATGATCCCAAATCGTGCAACACTGAAAGTTCAGTGTGAGGCAGAGTTCAAGAGGTAGGGCTGCTCTTAGTTTGTACCCCAATCAAAATTTTCCAGATATCACGTTTGGTTATTTGGTTATCTGCACAGTCAGTCTTAAGTGTATCAAGCGTTTCAGTCACTTTCTTAGGTCTTGCAACCGGGTATACGAAAAATGAGCATGTTACCTTTGAGACTGTTGACGCTTGTCTTTATATGTTGTGCGTAATTCTGTACGTGTTGCACGAGATGCTTCGGTTCATTAGAGCAACTACCTGAACAAACGTATTTGGTTTTTCCGCTGTTCCGAAGTGGACGACGGATGATTAAAGGGGCACGGGATTATTGGAAAAATACATCAAGCAGAATTATCTAGGCACAAACCATGTCCTGTTCTACCGTGATGTTAAAAGTGTGGGCATTAGAGACAAGGGACTATTTACGAATAGTACACAAACTGTGCTTTCTAGCTCTCTCATCTAACTAATCAAATCCTGTTTGTTACTCTAGCTACGACTAGCGAATTGCACAACGTAGGCTATACAAATTCGAGTCAGACCGTGCCACTGTCCTGTAGTGGAAAAGAATTACTTCACATGCCACCAGGTACGGGGGTTTGTATCATTAGTCTAACAAGGTTTTAGGAGGGCTTTGAGTTCTTCCCATGTCCAGATGCCAGAATTAATTACTAGGGGGCAAGCGCCAAAAAAGGCGAGGCAGCTAGGTCCTCCAACATGGTAAATAATGTATTATTTATTCGTTGGTTTACAAACGAATTAAGTGAGCCCGGCTTTTCATTTTGTCCTGTCTCAGTACAGTGAGGCCGACTGGCAGTTAAAAAGCACTGCAGATATGCGTTTGGTATTTTTGCCCCATAAATCTGTTTACAATTTTAATGTTTCCGCATCAGTGCTATGATTTTTTCGACAGTTTTCCTTCTTGGAGAAGCTCTTTTACCTACCTCTCCGCTCGGCAGTCATGGATCGTAGACAATATTATAAGCTAAGATTATTTGGCGAAATAACTGTAGGTAGTCAAAAGTTCGCATAATATTCACATAGAAGTCAATAACCTCTCCTCAAATCGCTTGAGTCCCACTGTTAGCTCCATGTAAATTTGGAAACAACTGAAAAAGGAACCTGTATTTTGAACTCGGTTCTCCAAGTATTCGTAGTCGGTCATAAGCCAAGAAATGAAAAGCTAAAATTGGGCGACCACTGTGAGTTTGCGCCCGATAATGACCGACATTGAGGCAAAATCTGCGATTCAAATAGATTGATGAACAACACATAATCTAATATCTCTTTCCAAGCAACATGTCGTTCGTCTGGCCATCCTCATTAGTATGCATGATCAGGCGCATCTAGTCACTGTTCCCCATGGGTCACATGGAACCTCGCTACCGGAAAGACACCAATAAATGCGCTGCTACTCTCTAGAAAACATCCAGAGTTGCTAAAACATATTACATCAATTTTAACACTGAAAGGATCGTTTTTATTCGCAAAGAGTTAATGGTTTTTTATTCGCATTCTTCTTGACCCATTTGACTTCTTGCTGTGCTGATGACCAGAAAAATCATCCCATGTTTATGTTCTCACCATAACAGTCCTTATGCCCCCTCAAGCTAAATGGAAGGTAAAATTACTCATCCTAATATTTCCCAACCTTTTTATGCTCTCAGTAATTCCTGAAGTTTCAAATGGTTTTCAGAATACAGAAATTTCAAAGCAATTTTTCTTTTTCGCAAAAGATCGTTAGATTTTTGGTGACCGGTAAAAAGTTAATTCGATGTGTTCACCGTCAGGGCAGTAACGTATTATCTACCTTAAAATAAGATAATCTCGCCTGCCTCCTCACACAATTTAAGAGTAAAATTTCACCTCTCCAGAGGGGTATCGCCCTCAAGAAAAAACAGTCTATGAAAGACAATAAGACCGATTGATTTCCCGAGGTTATTCTCAGGTTTGCTACGGGTGAGTAATGAGGCTAAATGGTCCACAATTTAACGGGCCTTTTACATGCCTGAGTACGACTATCTCTGGGTTTCGTCGTCAAATTATTGTTTGCAGACAGTTTGATCTGCGTGGATTCGAACATATAGTAGAAGGCGTTGCTGGAGAAATAGAGTGGGAATTATTCGGTCACAAAGATTTCAAGATCGTTATACGATATGTGGGCCCAAATGTTTTTCAAGGTCCTAGTTACCGCGGAGCTTGCTCGGAGTCGAATACGTCGGATCAGATCCAGACCAATTTATCTCTGAAGCTTTTAAAACTATATAATCGACTGGTATTTCTGAAGTCACTCAGACTGAGATTAGAACGAATGTTTCCTCGTTCAGATTGAATGTCTGTTCTACATCTATCCTGGCAGTGCCACTGTAATCCTCATTTGGATAGTAAAACCGTCCTTTGATTTGCTCTACCCAACATCATTGCCGATTTGGATAACGATCTGAACAATACTGTTTATGGATGTACTCAGTCGTCAAGCCGGCGGGATTGGCCCATTATTAGTAGTCTTTTGTGAGCTTAGGTGCTCGCAAGGACCACTTAGTAGCTGCTGCGGTATATATTTCTGTGGAGTGGCAAATGACGCAAACCTAGAATCCAGGTTGTGATATCTGCGGAATGATCAGAGATATCGAGTAGTTAAGCACTTGGAAAACGTACGCATGGTAGGGTGCGGCTCTAATCGTTTTTAAGCCTGGCAAATGACAAGTGTTTTGTATAGGCTGAAAAGTGCTAGTTTGGTTACCCTCTTTTGTTTGAATTGTTGACCTCGCTTTTTTAAATGTTCACAGAATTTTCCACACATATTAATTTGTTACCCACAAATTTCCTAAAGGCTTATGTTACTTGCTGAGAACCACAGAGCCACACAATCAGGTTCATAGTTGAGTTACACTAGAAATGCAAGTCGAATAGTAGTGCTTCAAGGTCACGGTTACAGTGTTCAAGATAGGTCAGCGATTACGGCACAAAACTGCTGACCAGAAGGTCAATGGTTCAAACGTAATGCCTGGATTTCTACTGCCCCTTTCTAGACTTAGATAACAGGGCCGTGAAACATCCCCCTTGAATCTTTCGAGTCACATGGCAGTTATACACCAAAACGATACCATATTTGGGCGATTATTTTGCTCACGACATCATGAAGTTATGATTTCCAAGACGATAGCGTTCGTTTTACTTTTGTCTACTTTAAACACATCAGTAGGTTTGATACATTTTAATTACAGGTATGCAAAGTGATCTGAAATACAAGGAGATTGGCGGGAAGGCAGACATATATCCTGTTCTGATTACATAAATCCAGCAGTTTCAGCTTACGCAGCAATACCCTGCTGAATGCTACTACCACAGATGTTTGAGTACGTCGCGAACCAGAGGTATATTATCTATAGTCGTGAAATATATTCAACTCCATGTGAAACCAACCAAGACCCCTTGTGGTTACAATTGTCGTGCGTGTGGATAATTTGGATTCTGTGGGTGGAGCACGAGCGTAAAACGACGGCATTAAGCACTCCCTATTCAGCAGACGCTTTATAGAATATGGTGTGGGGCTATTTGGATTTGTACGTACCTTAACCAGAGTGTAGGCTACCACTCTATAGTTGTTGCAATTCTATGGTTATCCGCCTAATCGATAAGTCTTATGCCTCGTGTGATTTACCAAATACTGACAGCCTTGCCTGGCTTGCCTTCTGATTTCTGAACAAACTGACCAGAAGACCTCCTGCCATGTCTTGTGTCTTCATTCTAACCCTGAAGCAAAATAATTGTTCCACGCAAAAAATTTAAAAACGCCTGCCTTCAAAGAACCTCATAAAACGCAACTTAATAGGGACGCAAAGCACACCTCTTAGATACGTTGAAAAGTAATGTTAGCAAGACAGTATATTGGTACGTTCAACAAGCAACAGTGTGAATGAAAAGGGCAATAACCTACTTCCTTCTATGGTGAACTCCGAGCCATTTGTTTGGAGACCAGCTCCTAACTGATTACGTCCCTGAACTGTCACATAAAGTGGCAGGCAGACCGGCAGATCGGAGAATTCTGCGCTGCGACTGATCCTAGCTAACGACTTTATCAGATGACCGTCCGTTTTGTGGACGCTTACGTTGAAGTCGACAATCGGGCACAGGCCACCGTACTCCCACAAAACGGTCACACTTGGTGTATTCGGTGTGGTTATTGTTCGAATGGACGATGGCGGATTGGGAACTGGAGTAGATTTGGAATGGAGTGAAAATAGAAACATTTTGATGTTAGAGAAAGATAAATGACTCAAATCATGCAGCACATGTTCTGATCATGCGAAAACTTATCTTGGTAAACTACCGGGTACGAGAAATTGGAAACTTGATCTAACGTTGTGCAGCTTGGAATAAATTTGTGTCACATAAACATACAGCGTAATGTCACTTGAAACACCTTACCATCCAACAGCTCTGCAGTTCATTTTAGGTAATCAAAGGAGTCAGATAACTGTGGAATCAGAAATCTTCCAACCGTGGAATTGTAGCGGATACGAGGAGTGTTGCACGTAAAAGTTAAGTCCCAATCTAAACAAGGGTCAGGAGAATGTCTGATATACGGTGAGTTTGTGTCTCTGGGACAAATCAATATGAAAAGATGTCCTGAACTTTCAGCTAACCTGTGTTTAGTTTACAACTACGTAGGCTAACCGAACAGGTTATTTCGAAGGTTAAATAGTGCATTTGGGACAGTGTTTAGTTGTGCAGTTTCTGATCTTCTGGTTAAAAAATCCAAATTGCCGAATGTCCCGCTTTACATATGTTAGGCGTCTGAGTGCCTAATTATAGGAGGAGGCACATGGTAAAAATTTCAAACCTTGGGGAACGAGATGTCTCTATTATGGTAAAATGAGGCGCGGGTTGTGCGTCTCCGAATTAGCCTGGGATGTATAAGTGGAGCAGCGAAATGTGTTTTTCCGTCCTGCGTCATGCAAACTATTGCAGCAAATCTAATAACTTCCAGGAGAAACAGGCTAAAGGTGGAAGTCCGTAGAATTGGATGAAACGGAATGGAATTTTTAAAAAAATCACACTAGAACTGATGTGACAGCTTACCTGCATCTATGGAAAATGTGGAGCTAGTTTTTTGCTCTCCAGATCCGAACTTGTTCTGTGCCAATACTCCAGCCAACAGTGGTACACACATTGGCAGGTCATCAATTTTGACGGTACGGTCGCGCGTGTCCAAAGATTTCAGAGGAGGTCCGTCTGGTTTTTGTACGCTCACGCGAAAATCAGTAGAGGTGCAAGCACCGTCGTACTTCCACGAGACAGTCACACTCGCAGCATTTGGTAAGGGGACTGCACGAACGGACTTTGGTAGGCTCGGACCTGTAAGGGTACAACACATCAGATCCCGATAAACGATAGGTGCCAGTGGTACGATTGGATAAAAAAGGTGAAAGAATTTCTTGCAGAGTCGACTGACGACACAAAGAATTCAGGCTGAACTCGGCGTTTGAAAATCAGTCAGAGATATTTAACATCATGGCGAGTTTCAAATTTCATCGACACTGAGCTTTGCTTAAGTAAGTTTGGAAGGCAATTGTTGTGTATATTGATGGGCTTTGGCTTTGTCCAGCGATAAATCTGAAGACTATATTCACAGCGTTGCTGCGACGATAAATTCTCAATTTGTTGCAGAAATTTTCCAAATATTTGTGCTTGTTAGTAAAGAGGTCCACTTCAGCATTCGAACAATATTTACGAATGAACAGTTGATAGGAGCAAGAATCGTACAATTAAGTCGCACGTTTCATTTAGCCATATGGGAGCAGTTGGCAAATATGCTAACCTAGAGCTCACCGCCTATATTTCTCATCAAGCGAGCATCTTTTGAGGGAGCTTTGATAGGAAACGAAATATTCAGGGGATTTATTTTCTCTGAACTCAAACAAGAATAGGAACAACCAAAGAAAGTAATCTAGAGACGTTAAGCCATTTTTTGTTGCCATACCACTTGCCATGAAAAAAACCCTCGCAGTAAAAAAAGATTGCATGAGCACAGCTGTTTGTGGCTGAATGGTTTTTGGTGTTCAACTACTAGCCGGGAAATTCCAGGTTGGAAATTTATTGGAGTTTCTTCAGATATGCACCACTGATAACCCCCAATAAGGACTAAATGACTGTACAGTGCTTCTGAGCTTCTCAGCATGGGTCGCTTCGACTTATAGGATGAACTCTCCATCGAAAATTCCCAAATCTCCTGATGCTACCAATAAGCAATATTGAGTGTATGCCATGCTCATGAATTTACGAACAGACACGCTTGCAGCTTGCATGATTATGTGGTTAGCCAAGGCATGCGGTTGGTAGTTTATCACTTGTTTGTGAGATAGGTTAGGATACCTGACAGACTGTTGCCGAAGTTTGTCGGCGAAGATTTCGCGGGCAGTTTGAACTGCTGATAGACGTTAAAAGTGTAGCAGGTGGACTGACACTAAGCCGCTTGTAACAAGAGCCACAAAACTGTAAAAATACGGTCAGCTTGCAGTTGATGAGAAGCAAAATACACTTCCGAATATACTTTTAGGATATATTTGTAAGATACAGTCCCGTAACTGTTGTTGGAGAAAAAAAAATCTAGGAATATGAAGTAACGTCAGAAAAGAAGTATTTTCACTCTGACTTCAACGATGGACGGAAAACTGCTGCCAGGCCCAAGGGTTCTGTTGAAAATTGGGCAAGATGACGTACTTGCTCGGCCCGACTTAGCTGACGCATGACTTCGACTGCAACCCGGGGAAAACATTGTCGGCAAATTATTATGATCACGAGCCTCACCAACTACGGATAACAATGACGATTAAAATTGGACTGCGGGTTTCTATACTGAAAATATATCGTTGTAATATGGATTGATAGCGAGAGAAAGCCTGTCCCTGTTTATAGTCTCATTTATTATCCAAGTAATCCACAATAAAGTGGCCCCATACAAGAACATTTTAAACGTTAAGGTGAAGAACTCTGAACTCATCATTATAGTTTAGCCAATTGTATTTTGAAAGAAATTTCGCTATTTCGCTTTTGTACAGTGAAACAAAACTGAGTTCAACCACCAGATGAAGTCATGATGTTTTTGGAACTCCATGCGTTTGAAATAGATGAGATAATTAACTTCCAGCTGGTCCAAGGGTTCACTGAAATGGCAAAGTCTTTACATCTACGATGTCTTTCATCACATTTGTACCATCCATTGGACTGCGAGAAAAGACGACACACCTCGGAATACTCGCTACGGATATTACGAAGTTTATCAGAATACAAGTAGCATATTGATATTTTGCAAAATAACTCTTCACACCTATTTGCAAATGTAAAGCTAGTCTCTTCAGGTAACGCCTTCACAGATTGAAATTTACTTTCTTTGTTTGGGCCACTATTGCTGAATACAAAAATGAATCACTGATGAACCGTTGAAGTATTGTATTGCGTGCATTGTCAATGATTACATGCTTGGTGAAAAAACATTGGCAAGCCAATTGCTGAGCTCAGCGAACAGCTCAGCTGCCATCCGATCCGAACAGTTTCGGGTCAATTGTAAAACCTGGGGTCGTTCGTTACAATTTTAGGGGTATTATGATGAATAAACCACTGGCTGATTTCTTAGTAGTCAATTCATGAACGAATAATCATATAGGGTAGCTAAAGACTCTCTGGAAGTTCACTACAGGTTTCTCCCTTTTTGAGACTCATCAGGTAGCCATAGTTCTAGAGCTTCAGTCAACTTTAAGTTGTACTGAGATATCACAAGGAAGAGATTCAGATGAGTTGTCGTCTATCCGTTTTCAAATAAATTAGGATAGTGGTAATTTCGTAGCACTTCTGGGATCTAGTTATGCAGCGCGACCAGATAAATAGTATCCAACCAACCGTCAACAGGTTGCAGCAATGACCATGAACTTTACACAAAATATGCCTACTCTAAGTGTCTTTTTGCGGAGGCCTACGGGAATCAGCGTCGACATCGGCCAAGTTAGTTGCGTTGGTATATGAAACAAGTAAGTGGTGTATCCACTGCTGAACTTATCTGTGTCTAACTGGTAACATAGTTTGTAGTGAACAAAACTTCTTCAACATGATTGTCAACTCAGTCAACCACAACTGGAAATATCAAGCCAATGGCATTCTAAGCTGCCCAACTCGAAATGCAAAGTAACTTGGTTATTCAAATGGGCTTCATAAGTAACGTGGTAATAGGGAGGTTAACAGGTAGTCCAATAATGGGGAATGGTCTTAGGTCGTATGGAATGAGTTTGTGGAAAAGCTTCGTGGCTAAGGTGCCTAGGCTGAGGGAAGAAGGAACAAATCCATAATCCATCGCATGTTTAATCCAGCCTCTGATGTGACAAATGCTACCTTAAGGTACAGGATATTCCTGGAATGATTCGGTGTACAAAGAAAGAGAAAAACTGTAAGGAAATCGGAGCATCTGGTCTAGCTAATGTCTGTCCCATCCCTAATGGGGCAGCATTAACTGTCCCGCTTTTACTAGTCAGTCTCTGGAGAAAACCTTTCAAATCGCAAACGGAGAAACCAGGCTCACTAGTTTTTTCTGGTACTGCTTGTAATGAGGACAGACTAAATCTCAATTTTTGTATTCATTCCGCCATTAGTCTGTTCACCGGCGCCTGGACGTTGCAAACTGCTTACCCTTGTTCAGGCCTACATGGGTAGCGGACAAACAAGTGTGTGGCAGCCCAAGTCTTAAAGCAAAGAAGCTGGCGTTTATCCTGAAAAGGGTGTTTCAAAAGTCACTCACACTTGTGGAACGTCAAAGATGTTTTTCCTACAGGCCATTCGGCAGCAGCACGATTTAAGACGAACTTAACTTGCAGACCTATTACCTATCGTATTTGTTAGTATGCCGTTCCAGTCGTAGCTATAGGTTTATGGGATGAACGTACACCTGGTTACGATAGGCTTGAGATTCGTAAAAATTACTTGTGCCACACAACGAGGGATCACGTACCTTCAGCTGTCCGATGTGAAAGTCAAGCATGATCAGACCAACTTCTTCAGTGAAAACCAAGGAGTCAACTCACCTTCACATTTTAAGACCACCCGGTGAACACTTAGCCTTCCCTGATGCTCGGAAAGCAGGCTCGTGAAAAAGCATCCGGTTGATACAAGACCAAGTTCCAGTGAAGTTGAAATGAAAACCTCTGCTTTTGATCAACCCCCCCAAAAAACTGGGCGAATCTTGTCGCACTATATATGTGGGGTCGTAATGTAGGGAACCTAACTGCCTTGCAGTTGTGAGTGGCATGCACAATTACATGGTTGCATCAAAGGGAGTTCGCACAATGGAGGATCGTTCGTTAGACGATGTTGTACTATTGAGTTGTGGCGCAAACAAAAGTGGCTTTTCAGGTTTTGTTAATACAAGTCACCCATTCATCTTCATAGTATTGTATTGTGTCGTGTGCCAGCCGCGCCGCTCATGTGGCTTTCAATTATTACGGAAGAAACAGCTCAGCTGATCTACTGAACCGATGTAGGTTGGAGACAGGACGATCACAGCACGCGTTCGATTTGGTTAGGAAGGTTGCTTAGAAAAATTCATAACAGCGAATGTTAGCACCACAAACCAGCATCTAGTAGATACACAAATATATCAGTTTGTTGAATATACGTGATTAAAAATGTTATCATATAGCGAAAAAGTGATATCAGATGATGTTAAATATCAGTTATTATGACGGAGAGAGATAGCAACTCACTTCCAGGTATAGTGAATTCCGAGCCACTTGGCTGGGAACCCAATCCGAACTGGTTTTGTCCTTGTACGGTCACAAGCAATGGTACACACATTGGCAGTTCGCCTATTTCTGCGTTCCGACTGTTCGTATCCAACATTTTCACCAGTGTTTTCTCCATCGTGTACACGCTTACCCGGAAAGTGTTGGCCGGGCACGCACCATCATACTCCCACAGAAAATTGACTACTTTGGAATTCTGCACTGGAATTGCCCGAATGGAGCTAGGTAGATTGGGAGCTACAAGAGATTAGACGGAGCGTTTCAGGAGGGTTCCAATACAAGTGCTATAATATATCTAAAATCGATTGAAAAGCACCGCAATGTCATCAAAAACGTTCACAGTGAGAAATCCTTCTTGCTAGATGACAGGTTAAGATTTGATCGATTACGGTGAGAGCTAGTGCAATGCATAAGCTTAACTGAAAACTACCGAACAGCGCAAACTATTTCAAGGTCGCTAAACTGCTTATGTAGCAGTTTATTTTTTACTTTGTCCAGGATGTATTGCACCGTTGCACATGATCGTCCTATCTCTAGAAGGCAATTCAAATTAACAGCAATAGCCTTCGAGAATAATAAGCAAACAGTAATGCACATTTTCAAGATGGCTGATAAAACGACTGACCGAAAGTATCAAGAAGTATTTACAGACTTTTCATTTCCTTACACACCGTAAGCAACCGAAAGTGAATGAAGAAATGGTCAGCCGAATCAACCTTAAAAATTGCTCTGAAATTTTCAGCAAATAAAACTACATTTCTGGTTTAATTATACTACAAATGAGGCGCCGAATTTTTTATAATGTTTGGGTTATAAATTAAAGCTTACTCTCTCGCAGCTCAGTTGACCCTCAATTGATTCTCAGTTCGGGTTCAAACGGTGGCAGTTTTGCAAACCAGTTATTGCTGAGTACAAACCGGATTTGTGCCTAAGATCTATAACGACATCAGCACGTCTGTTATTGCGTTTAAGCAACAAACAGATAGACAAATGTCAAGGCACGGTGATCGTTAAACGCGCTATTAAATTCACCTGTGCTTCGTCGACGCACTTCAGTGTATGAACCTCACCCTAGATTGAAATTTTCCATTTCCTGTTGGCATACATGTTCTATTCTGTGAATTCTATTGGAGCTATGTGTCGACCTTTTTAGCTTTGTGTATAACTAGCTTATCGAGATAATTTAGTTTGATTCTTCAAAGAGGTACATGAATATAAACAGATCCATCTGTTGCGGATTTCTTGATTGCTTTTTATAACCGAGGAGAGTGCTTAAAACCTGAAGTCTACACGATATGCATGCCACTCCATGAACAACGGTGTCTTACGTTTAGACTTATCGCGACCGTGTCATTTATTCAATCTGCACGCTTGATAAGAAAAGCAGTAAGAAAAGCCTATTTAGGCGATAAATTGTCCTACTAATTTCAGCGTCTGTTTATGTTTTTGTATGTGCAAAATTAGATGGTGAGCTTCAGCGATCTTAGTGATTTCAATCTGCTGTTGGCCGCCTTCTGAATGATTTGTGTTTTTTTCTGGATAACTGAGCTATTTATTTACTGTAGACTGCTTCCCGCTGCACACCGAATATCCAGTTTGCCTACGACTTTCGGGCCGTCTGTCAGATGACACATTATGACGAGGTACATTTAGTGTAAAACTGTCCCTCCGAATTGTTGAAGATACAGTTTGAGTAATGCCAATCACTGCAGTGGAAAGTAAACGTAGAATATGCATTCATCTACGATAACATGGTTCAACCTAGAGTACACCGACGCCAGATATTCTTGATGTGCGTGTCTTGCTCTAAGTTGAAAACATGGACGGCAACATACCAGCGTTTATGGTGAATGCTGAGCTATTCACTTGCGGGCCAAGTCCCACCAGATTGTAGCCCTGTACACCAACCATCAGTGACACGCAGAATGGCAGGTCTGCAATTTCAGCGCTGCGAGCACTCGTGTTCGAAGACTTTAGAAAAGATCCATTTGCACTGTAGACGCTCACTTGAAAATCCGTAGTCTCGCATTCGCCCAGGTAGTCCCAAAAAATAGTAGCAACTGCCTGATTTGGTACCGTTATTGTCCGGATGGACTTTGGAGGATTGGGGACTGAAAAATAGTTTGTGGAACAAAATAAAACCAAAAATTCCTTGACATTTTACCAGAAAGATTGATATGCTGAATCTGTGGGTTTGAAAAATTAGCGAACACATCCACTAACAGGACCAAGCAACCCTTTCCGGTAGTGGTCGGATAATGTGAACGACCAACAAACGCGGATTCCGTAATGAGGCCATAAAATTGGTTATCCGGAATGCTGACGTCACTAAGGTGGTTAGAGCATTTCCTGGGATGAAGTAGACGACTAGTGCCTCGCACGTAACTGTCATCAAATTACCAGGATGCTTGCATGCTACTGACTGTGAGTACGGTTCATCATTCTTGTCGAAGCTAAAACTAAAACAGCCACTGGACTCGGAAAGTCTACTCGAAAATTTTCCTTGAGACTAGTATGCACAGTTAATTCCATCTTCTTTCTTGCTTATTATCTGCCGTCCTACAATCGCGCATCACCGCTTATGTTCCTACTTGCTGAATCTTCCTGTAGCTTGAATTAAGTCACGAAATCCAAATCACAGCCTTTTGCAAAATTTTGGTTATCATTGAAATGGTCCTAGTGTCTAGCTGATTACAACTCAAAACAAAATTTTAGAGGAATCACCTTGCCGATGTGGTCTTGCGTGGACGATTCTCACCGAAAGATATTTGCTGATACATATGCTCACATATTTGAATCCAGGGTTAACTATATGCGTTGGTACGTAGCTGATCAATGACTTCTACTGTGTGTTATATTCTGTTGCATTTACTAATTTATTTTTACGTGATTTCGTAAAAATATCCAGCGCCACAAAACGACCAGAAATTATGGCAATTTTACCTTACACCTGTATACTAAAGGTTCCCGGAGCCTTTTGTGCAAGAAATGTGTAGTCCGCATTTATATTGTTAGGATGGACAGAAGATTGTCGCATATTAGCTGACTACACGAATTATCAGGAAAACGAAGTGTACGAACAAACAGCGACGTACTTCCAGCCACAGTGAATACTGAGCTCTTGGTTTGTTGGCCAGATCCGATCTGGTTGCGTCCCAGAACTCCGGCTTGTAGTGGCACGCAAAATGGAATGTCGGTGATTATGAGGCTATTGCCATTTGCATCCAAAGTCTTCAGAGGGGACAAATCCGGTTTGTACAAACTCACACTGAAATAGGTGATCTCGCATGCACCATCATATTCCCAAGAAACGATAACACCTGACCCATCCGGTGCAGCTGTTGTGTGAACAGTCTTTGGAGGATTCGGAACTAGATGTTAAAAAACACGGGTTCCGGGGATTGTTTCAACCAAAAGACCGAAGAAAAGGTTATAAAAGAATAATATATTAACTTTGATCTACAGAATTGCCCTTGTTAATCATTTTGGGGTGGTGATACTTGGTGCATGTGATATGTAATAATGGACCGCATCTTGAACCAATAACTACGCATCACTTAGACTGGGGATTATAACCCTTCAATGCAGCAATTTGGTACAAGGATATATGCGAACCGTTCCACTGAAAAATCATTGCTTCTGTTCGAATATATGTGAGGCGAGACAGCTGGATAAGGCGGCCCCGAGTGTGTATCTTGTGATGCTTAGCAAACTGCCATATCACTCCTTAACTCAGATAAATTGACTGTAATAGAAGCTCCAAAATCATCTCCAGGAGTTTTGGTCATGAAAACAGTGGAAAGATTCACCTTGCACGGAAGTAAGCTTGGCATAAATTTCAAGAACTATGGCTAACTTAGCTGAAAAGATCCCCTAGAGCATCCCTAAAAGTTACTTTTGGCCAGGTGATAAGCACGATTTTTGCCATGCACTCAAAGTAATTTCATCCTCTACACATCAAGGACAACGTCACCCGCTTAATTGTAACAGACGGTGTTGATTAGGTTTGAGGTAATTTTGTTGGAAGGCAAACATCCGGCCCCAATCAGCAGCCATCTTCCATGTCAAACATGCGTTTCGAATCTCATCCATCTTAGGCTCAAATATATTCGGAAGGTGTCTTAGTTTTATGGAATCAGTTAACACTACTCGTAGGAAGACAACCACTTCAACATGCGCACTTTTAAAAAACAAGAAAGATAACAGGATCGACTGGAATATATTTTTGCCAAGAGTCTCAAAAAAGCACACGCGCATGAAAGGAGGGACGGAGCTTGGTCAGTGGCAGATTATTGCATGGTTTAAAAGCCAAGTAATTGATTTGGAGTTTGTCCACCTGAACTGATCATTGGGCACGTAAAGTATGTTAGACTACACCGAATACTGCTACTGCTTGTTAAGAAACCTTCCAACCCACTGGTAGGCTGAGACCTTGATTGGAAGCCGATAAGATACTTCGTAGATGCCAGACGGACACATTTATTCCTACACTGCTACGATGGATTGACTCCTTTATCCCGAGCATGATAACCCCAAAATATTGCTTCAAACATGTGTTACGTAACACCGGAACGGCCAGAATTGTCGCTGGTTTCTAATCAAAATAATTCACCAAAAAGGAAATAGAAGCATAATTTCTTTTGAGAGCCAGAGAAATGATATTCGAATCTTATACCAGATCGGACTCGAACTGACAGTTTCTAATATGTAACTATTCATCACAACCAGGTACAGAGTCTGATCTGTCGTTTTTGAGATTATCCAAATAATTAATATGGGTACTTTCCGGCACGGTGTACTACTAGAGTTGCACACCTGTAATGTGGAGCCTTCTTGACTATTCTATTCGAACTATATATATATATATATATATATATATATATATATATATATATATATTAGAAGGAAAAATCGCAACTTAAAAGTTCCCTCCTCTTTTGGACAACACTGTACTAATCACTAAGTAAAAAAGCAAGTGACAAATATTCTTAACCGAAGCGACACAAGAGAGCTATTCCTATTTGAATCAATATTTGCGTGAACAATCCTCCGTAACATAATCTTGCGCGTTGGTTCCTTAATATTTCGTACCCATCCACGTGTTTCGAAGGATTCTTTCTAGTTATCTAAGTTCCAAAATAGAGTTTTCCATTGGTATTACTCCGCCTTCTACCGACATATCTCTTCACGACACGGTTCAGTTATGTGTAAATAGATTTTGGCAGGAAATCTAGCTGTCTCTACCCGTCGCGTGCTTTTAAACCACAATTCTGCTTAGAAAACATGTCGAAAAGTTATTCTATAAGTAGATCGATGGCGTTGCAATTGGTTGTCCATTAGCTTCAACACTAGCGGTATTTTTCTGAGATTCCTTGAATGACAGGTTTTTAGGATAAGATCTCCCAATTTTCATTGTATAAACTGTATTTGACGATAGTTTCGTTGTTGTTGATGTGGGAAATTTTGTTAAACTCCGTAACATCTCTAACTCAGTTCAGGTTAACCCACATCTATCTCTGAATAAGTACGATAAAACCGCTCATGTTTTTGGACAAACTTGTTGGCAGGCAAGAAGTTGGATGTCCAAAAATTTAAATATCTAAATGTTCATATCTTCGCACTAGTTTAAAAATTGTTTTACAGATAAAGAGACGTTTCCAGTCACAACGGGTTAGCCTGGCCCGAGATGTTTCCGAAGGGGACTGTTTACGGCGTTCCAGTGCCCAAAAGGGATGTCGTGTAAGAAATCAAGAATAAGGTTATCTATCTATTTCTGCACTTCAGTAATGACTGGTTGGTGACTGACATCGAAAGACGAGTACTGCGCATAAATAACATATCCAGACTACTAGGGGGTCATACTTTGAAGGCGCGAAAGCGGTTTATTAGATTAGTCTGCGTTTCACATAATCAGTTGGTTCTGCTGGATTTATGCATGTATTTACATCGACAGAAGGGGACGATGTCAGTCAAAGCATATATCACAGAATGCTCTTTGCGTAATCACCCAGGTTGAGGTCAACTCGCAAACCTGTCATCTGTTGCCAAGTCATGGATGCAATTAGTAGCCAAATTAATTCCTCGTAACCGCGCAACTAGTGCGAAAGACTGTAGTCTATCAGGAAGCTCTTTTGGTCGAGCATCGATCAGTCCTGTATGCAGCTAACTACTTGGAGCAATTCATCTGACTGCGACGTTTCTGATCACGTGACACCATCTTTTTCATCCCAGTGAACTCGGTCGTACAAACGGGCTTCAAAAATGAAGAAGAACGTGTCAAATATTGAAAGTCAAGCAGCTGAGTAAGGGTCTAGCACGAGACATTAGTTTTCTTGTACTCACCTGTGAATTCATTCAATTCAGGGCAACAACATGTGCGAGAAAATATCTAACGTTGTATACCCCGAGGAGAACTGTTACCAAATGGTACTAACAGATTAACTATTTCACGCACACACATACACAAGGTGCATTTGCAGATACATTTGATGCAGCTGAAGATAGCTGTGTACTCCTACCAGTAGGCTATGAATAAGGATAAAGTAAATCACATAACCCCAAGCACAACAATAAGGAAGCCAGCAGTGCCACCCAGTGTCAGTGTTGGGACAAAGCACACCGGAAATACTCTCAATTTAGATGGGAATCATGAAGCTGAAAAGTGATGCTAGGAAGCGATTTTGGCCATGTTCTGCCACAAGAATTCGCTCGAAAACAAACTAGGGAGTAACAGAATCGGAATGGATCAAATTATTGAAAGGGGAAAGACATTGGTGTTCATTAGGATTTTTCAAGCTGAAGATAAATCATAGTATCAACAATTAATCCCGAAAAGTTAATTGGTGGATGTATTGAATACCGTACGGGCTTCAGCAGAGTAAATGGTCCAAAAGACACGGATGTTGAGGTTTCCAACTTTGTTTGCTTAATTACAAAAGTATTTGGTTCTCAAATTATCCGTCAGTGCTAACTTTTAGTTAACTGTACTGTCAGTCATTCGCTTGTAACTGTCTGGTAGTGGTGAAACCGCAGTCATAAAATGACACGTTAACTTTCGATGGTTTCTTCAGAAGATTTGGTAAACTGTAATAAGATATTCGTCGTGTCATTGTGGCCAGTATAATTTTAAAAGCCAAGAAGCAGTGTACAGTTGTTTCATTTTTCATAACTCCAGGGAGTTGTGAACTGGCGACCTCCCGGCTAGTATCTGAGCAATGAAGAGTTTGACCACCAGCGAACGATCACCACTGTGATTTACTCACATTCAACATTGGAAAATTTCCACGTCTCATGCTATCAACAGTTTGTACATTGTTCAGAATGAAGAGTGGTTTACGTGAAGAGTGAACTTCCAATACGAGAAGTGGATCAAAGGTACCATCAGGCGATGACTTAATGTGAATTCCATGGCTGAAGGATGAGTGGTGCTACCCGCCATCACCAGTAGCTCGTGGCCGAACGGTTGAGCGTTCAACCACTGAGCCGAAAGTCACCGGTTCAGCACTCCATGGTGTTTGGTAAGGTTCGCACCAGTGGTGATTCCCAATAAGGATGAAACAGCTGTACAGTGCTCCTTGGCTTTTTGACCTTGAATGACTTCACCGACAGGACGAAATCTCTATTAAACACTTACTCTTGTCCAGCGAATTGTAGGATTTGCATTGTTGATGCTTCCAAACAAGGACAAATAGAACTTATTGGCTAGCACGATTAAATCGGAGTCTGAAGCTTGCAATGCTTCGAACGACTGAAGGATGGTTAAATCTTTGTCCATCTTTCGATTAAGATTCTCTCCAAAATGCGTGAACCGAATAACTCAGAATGATTCACACAAAGCAAAGCGTTACTGATTGGTGAGATTCATGCTCTATCACAGCAGAGACGTCCAAAAAATGGTCAGCACAACCACATTTCCATGCGGTGTCAAATTTTCCAACCATGAACTTGGACAAACCCATACAATTTTGATCCGGCTTGTCAGTCATGCTGACCAGTCTCAAATAGCGGATAGCTATTCACAAAGACTAAACCGTGTAAAAAGCGTAGGAATCTCTATGATGATTCAAATCGGAATTACACCATTCAGATAAGTGCTTCCACTTTGGTTGTCGGTTTTGGATGAAGCTGTTTCCAGCCCATTAGGTACGTCATCGTAACCAGGGTGCAAAACTATATATATATATATATATATA
>SJOL01007224.1:952268-983919 GCA_004794785.1 Opisthorchis felineus
TATATATATATACGGCACCTCTAACGAGGAAGATGCAGTGAGATGTTACCACGCGTGGTGATTTGCGCCGTCTGCTTCTACATGAGTCTACATGACCAAGTAAGCGGAAAAGTAACCTGTAAGTAACAATTTATCGCTAGGCGAAACATCTATGTTAACCGCATTGAAACGGTGGTTTACAAACGAATGAGTGTACGAGAGAAGGGTAGTAGATTACCTGCGGCTATAGTGAATACGGTACTATTATGTTCCGGACCAGATCCAACGTCATTGCGTCCCAGTACTCCGACGAGCAGTGGGACGCACAGTGGTACATCAATGAGTTCAGTGGTACGATCATTCGTGTCAACTGTCTTCAAGGAAGTTCCGTCGGCTTTGTAGAGGCTTACGCGAAAAACTGCCAGCGCACATGTTCCTTGATATTCCCAGGTAACAGTCACTCTTGCAACGTTTGACGCCGTTTGTGTCCGAAGGTTCTTCGGTGCTTCAGGGACTACAAGAGATTGTTAAAACATTTGGTGGGTTAGGTAAAGGCACCAAGTCATTCAGACTCATACCTGGAAAAGTAAACGCCAAAACGCCATTACGAAAGGCTTGAAGAAACAAACCCTTATGCCCTAAAGTGACCAGCCCCAATCAACCATAATTTTTAATCATTTCTTGAATAAACGTTAAGCTCAGGAGACTAACAGAACATCCGGGAAGAGGCATAAGTTCGATTTAGGGAAATCTCGTATTATTAAAGAAGTGTACTGGGGCTTTATTATTATACAAACAAGCCTGTTGGTCGTCCTTCTCAACGTTGCAGTGGTCGTTAGAGTGCATCCGACTGTGATTGGTTGATATTTTACTTGTTTCTTCATATACTTGCTTCAGTGCGTTGTATGCTTGCAGTCATCTGATTACCTTGTTGCTTAGCTGTCAGTAGCATGGATTGGAGTGCTGTGCGTTTGCCGACCAATAAGTTCTAACCAACCGCCACACAAAATCGCGGCTGAAACAGACCAAGTCGGTTGAGTTGTTTTGCCCAACATCCCTGAGGATGCCTTTACATGTTGGCAGGATTCAGCTGCTTGGCATGAGTTTGTGGCTGATTAATGCAACATCTGCCAAATCAAGAATCACCATATACTGAGATTTGGTTTGCACATTAGCCTCCAGGTTCACAGTGTTTAAATTGGAAGTTACCATACTTTTTATCATGCTATTCGGAAATCGCTGACTCTGCTAACGAAGTTTCCCTTGCCCCTTTGAAGTTGTTCACAGACATATTGTTTCTGAGTTAGGTTCTACCCCAGTCACCCGATGTACTCCAAAAACCATGCCTGTGTAGCCCGGTGGCTTCCGCCCTGTATCTGCGCATCCCAGAGGGTTACTTTGAAATCTCTCTTTGCTTTACGAAGTGAGCCAAAAAGGGCAGTGTGCACTCCAGAATCGGACGCATTGCTCAAACAGCACTGTATGTATCTTTCCGCCAACTGGCTTTTCTTCTGGGACAGATATTTGCAATCCCTTGTTGTTCTTTAGTTAGATTAGGTCCGCTGACGGTTTCTAGTTTACGAAGAGGGACTTTGGCCACGTGTAGACTATCTAGCGATTTTTTTCCTAACCAACTCATCGCAGATTCCATCGTATTTCGCTGAACTGGAACAAAGCTTCTCCATTTATATAGATTTAAGGTGACAATCGATAGATCGACCTGTGGAACAGTGAAGAACTCCACCTGATCCCGACACTGGTGATCCACTGAATTTCAATAGGAGGCTGCTGAGATTCAAGTTTACTTGTTTGCTTTGAGTGTCCAAGTTAAATTAGACGAAACTCGGGGACTGCGCCTACCTGATGAGCCCCAAGAAGGGCGAAACCGGTCGTGGGCTGTCGAAGAGTTTTCAGCAACCTTGTGAGTAGTTTCCTTCATGAAAATATACTGCGATATCTCGAATATCGTACCAACTGAAACATGAGACGGCCTGTGTGCAGCACATTCAGTTGAAGAACATCATAAACGAGAGACTCACTTGAGTCTCCCGTGAAAACCAAATTGATTTGCAAATGAGTGTATTAGACGAAATATACTTATATAAATCCATAATACCTTAGAAGATTTGTGTCAATTCCGAAGCCTCGTAAAGTAAGTTACTTCATCAAATAAAAAGCTCACTTGAAATCCTCTGCTTGAGGAATCCGTAGTGAAATCGCCAGCCTACACCAGGCCACGTTGTGTGGTCTACCTTAAAGAGGATGATTTTTGCTAGATTCTTTAAGTGCACTAGCACATCACTGCCGATCAATAACTCAGGGTTGTGCAAGATGGACCAGGTTTGCTGTATCCTTTTGAGTGACAAGTTACGCTTTGCCCATCAGCCCAACCAAATAAAAAGCCGTATAATGCCCTTTGCACTTCCAGCATAGTGTGAATTTAATTTTGGGTGTCCTTAAACTAAACGATGGCTTTCAGGCAAGTTAATCTTCTGGTCAACTTTATCAACAAGAATGGGCAAACAAATACACGGCGCCACAACAGAGCCACCGTAAATGGTTTCAGACAATAGCTGATGATTCTGTCAACGCAAAAAAGTGAGTAAACTCTGCGATAACTAAAAATAGTTACCTTCGGATATGATGAACTGTGAACTCTTTCCTTCTGGGCCGTCTCCGACCTCATTGTGGGCGAGCACACCAACCACAAGAGACACGCACACCGGTAGTTCAGTAACATCCACTTCTTGTTTACTGGTTTTCACTGACTTTACGGGGGATCCGTCCGTTCCGTACACGGTTACAACAAATTCAGTGATGTTAAATTCACTCTCATATTCCCAGGAAATGGATACACTTGAAGTACCAGCCATTGGTTTAACGAGAATATTCGTTGGACCACCAGGAACTGAAACATTCACAAAGATAATGTATCCAGTTTGAAAATGAGTGAAACTTCAAATCCCTATAGAAATTGGCCTACGTTTCGAAATATATTAATTCATTCTTGGTGAAACTTTCAACCAAGAGTAGCTCTTCCGGCCATTTCGGTCCGAATAATGTTCATGCAGAAAAAGGAAGGAATAGCACGCAAATTTCCTAAGGTGCTTGTTATTTGTCCCCCAACTATTTGGAGACAGTCTACTTTTCCATTAATAGGATATCAGCCAAGTTCCTGCTGTTTATAAGCATCATTCTGTCTCTGGTCGATTTATATTTTTCACCTCTACCTTTACTTAGATCACCGGAGATACCACGACCATAGATAGGTGGTGGCCAATGGCAGAGATCAGCATATGTGTCAATTTTGAATGCTTATTTCTATGCTCCACTGTGCTCCACTGCTCCGTCTGTTGTTTGTCCACATCTGGTTTATGTTATTTTCCCGCTATTCTTTGTGGTTCATTTTGCCTGTCGATCGTTCATAATGTTTTCGTGTTGCAAAAGAGCTGTGTGATGGAAAACACCACCCAGATTCTATGGTACACTTCGGCCGTAGCTATGTTTTAACTTCCAACTGGCAGTTGCCGTTGGACAAGCATTTATTCGGTTGGTTCACATTGTTATAGGATCCCGGATCTGAATTAGCGAGCATTATTTATACGATGATGTGCTTGACTAGGCATGCAATTTGGAAAACCTGCTTTGATCAGTGGCACACACACGGTTTCAATAATAAGTCCAAACATTTGTTAGAAATAGCACCATTTATAACAGAAATATGAGAATAGCTAGCGTCTTACGGCACCGCACCAAAGTGATTTCAAAGTGCACGCAGTGCTTGTGAGCACTAAATGAGGGCATTCTTATCATACGGTCAAGAAAATGAACTAAAATACACATTAGCGGTAGAACAGAAAAAATGACATTGGACGGGATGTGAAAGTACGACCTCCCGCTCAAAATAATCCATGTATATTCTATATTGAAGACGATATCCACTTCTCTTTAGGCCACAACGGATATTTTGCTTAGGCCCTTGTGTGAAACCCAAGTTTCAACTGCGGGAAACTGAAATAATTCGTGGAATCCACTTGTATACGTACTTTTGTTGGTGATGTCTCTGTATTTTCTATAAATATTTGGGGCAGTTCTGTTCCAGTTTATACTCTTGTCATGATGAGAGTACGTCAATTTAAAAAGTCGACCAGGTTCGTTTTTTATTCATCACACGTGTTATTACTGGCAAACACTGATGCTCAGCTGGTAAACTAAATCGGTGCAAAATGCGAAGTTGTGTGCACACCACTGTTTGCAATACAGACACCAACAATGGGACTACTGAGCTTGAGATAGCTCGAACTTGCTGACCCGGAGGTCCGTGGTTGAACCCAACCACGATATCTTGACTGCTCCTGTCCAGGCTTGGGTAATCTGGTAGTACATCATCCCTCGTCTTTCCATGGGGTGGTATGACAGTTAGGAACCAAAAGCGTGCCACAGATGAACGATTTTGTAATAGCGGGACTAGCCCGTGTATTTCTAGAGGCCTAAAGCGTGTCGCCAGCTGACTTATATATGGTGACCTAATGATGAGTATGTCATATTGGTATGTCCGTGCCAGTCCCCGGGTCTTTTATGATTCAGTGCAGCATTTCACATTATTTAGCTTATTACACTGACGCTGATATGATTTTTTCAATAACGGCGTCACGTGGCTAGATGCGGACAACATGACGGTATTCGGACAACAGAATGCTCAGCAAACATGACAGCGCTTATGGAAATGGCTGAGCACATAATGAACCAGACTGAACTTGGCCTCTTTTTCCCTTCTCATACAGGCTTGGGTGGTTACTTCGGTAATACACAGTACAAAATTTACTGATAAACTTGCGGGAAGATTATGGCGAGAACCTACAGTGGGTTACTGAAACCGGTTTCTCGTCGTACTGCACATTGGTTTACTCGTAGAGCTTCGTCGCATCGGATGACCATAACGCCCTTTCTAAATATGAACAGTATGCATGACACCAAATTGGCCTCAGCGCAGTTTAAGCCTGCAAATGCTGAACACCCGTGCTAAATTTTGCTGGCCGTCAGTCATTAGTCATTTCCAACATAAGGCGAGATGATTAAGTTAAACTCCCTCTCAACCCCCGTCCAACACATAAGCTTTAGTTTCCTTTAGTTACAACCGTTTCAGTATGTACCTGAATGATACCTCCAACTTGCGTACACAGTGTCTCATCGGGGAGAGGAACTGAAAACTGTAACTGTATACTTACGCCGAACTAATGAACCCGGCGGGCTGACTAGGAACCCTTGATAAATGTCGATTTTTTTCAACATATATATATATATATATATATATATATATATATATATATATACGTGCTTTGTTGAGGATTGTGTAGCTGCAGTTGGTCAGGAATTAATTGCAGTTATTTCCTTCAAATGTGTGATTCATCCACGATTAACCATCCCTTGGGACAAGGAAATATTTGTGACACCATTTTCTTCGAGGCTGGTGTAATTTTGTTTGCTAATGAATTAATTGTTAGCCTATCTTTCGCTTCTTTAGACAGTTAGCACCTGCAAGACATTTAGGCCTACGAATGATCTGCGTTCTTCATTCAGCGTGCTTCTGACCTTGAACAGCTGACTGGATTCTGGAAATGTTCCCATGCAATTTCTGCCCGAGTGATTGGTGCCATGTCTCTAGAAAACGGCATGAGAGTATGTCGAGCAGCGTAGTGGAAAAAAATTCAAACGGCCTGCCCCGTTGCGAAATATGCGCTGAACGTTTCCATGGCACCGCGTCCAACAGTTAAAACATTACCATTGAGCACTTCTCAAAAAAATTAGCTTGGCAAACTTGTAACTAAACCAGCAAAACGTAAGTTGTGATTCTGTCACGCTGGGAGATTCATATGTGCACATCCAGTTAATATATTACTGAGCAGAAGTTACTACAATGATTAGTCTACTAAACAGATAAGTGACTTGAACGGTTGTGCTTCATTCTGACTGACTGGACGTGTGTTTTGAATTCAACAGTAAATACGAAGTGGTACTTTTTGGGCCAATTTCGTTTCGGTTAATACTGATTGTGTGACCAAGTGCCCGGGAAACAAATGTGTTAACTCTAGGCTTAATCCTTGCTTATGAAGCAAATTATTCGTGGTGAAAACTACAGGTTGATTTGTAGTTACGCGTAACTCTTCGCTTAAGCATATAATAGAAACCAAAACTTTCCATGAAAAAAAATCATCACTTACGATCATGGAGATGAAATTCCTTTTTATCTGATTCGTCACCGAACCACCAGAGACCCCGTGTTCGTATGGTTAGAAACATTGTCGCACGTTTTGGCAGTTGAGTGATTTCGCCCGGTGAGTTGTCAAACAGTGTTCTACTCACGAGATCATCGGTTGTATCATAAATTGATATTTCGTATTGAGTGCTGCTACAATCCCTGTTTTTCTCCCAAGTTACCATTATCTGGGATTCCGTGTGATTTGGTTTAATTTTGATATTGCGAGGTGGACTGAAATCTGCAACGCAATAAACAGTCAAAATTTGCTGAGCCTTTTGGTTTGATGATATGCTGAATAATTCAAACACAACCACCGTACTTTTGTAACGAAATGTCAACAGCCTTAGACAGCCGAAATTTATTCTCTTCTGTTTTCCAACTTCTATCTAAATCTGCATGTCAGATAACAATATATAATATAGTTCTTCATATACGAAGAGAATTCCCATGTGGAAATAATTATGGAAGTTTTTAGTGTGACGCTGGACCATAGTGAGGTCAGTTCAGTCTGATATTGCGACTCACGCACAATATTTATTTTCAGCTTGTTCCCCGTGGAAATCCGAGACAAAATTTACTGATTTAAATTTCTATACAGCGGTCTAGCTGAACGAGCTACGTCCTCATAAAGGACAATCCTTCCTATGAAAGCCATTTCACAATGATTCTGTGGGATTTGGCCAGCAGTTGATGAATTTTGGGACCATCACAAACTCTTAACAAAGGAGTCCAAATTTCCTTATGTTGACATGAATCTTCCCAAGATCACACTGCAATATTTTGCGAGCTGGATATTCATGCATTCTGATACCATTAGTCTGGCTGCCGACTGCCGCGAAAGTAGAGGTTTTGGCAAAGTAATTAAGGATCCTACAATATTTGGATGAATTTACACATTAGGTATATTCCTCCTTCAAGACACCGCAGTTCGGTAGAATTCCTGAAACACACTTCATCATGATGAAAACACTAAATAAGGAATAATAATTCACAAGGACAGACAAAAATATCAATCTAGTCAGTCTGTTAGCCAACCAGATTTCGGTGTAATCGTGAACGCCTCGAAATGGAATATATCCAGCGCACAAAAAGGCAACATTGAAGATTTTTTGTCAGATTGGCTGTTACCAGTACATCAGTTATTTTGAAGCAGTTCACACAACCGAAATGAACTTCATGGACCAAATAACGGCTTACTTCTCCTGGAGAGTAATACTCATGACAGTATTCTCTGGAGCTAGCTGTTTTACAGAACCCCGAGCTACAAAACCGCCTCACAGTGGTACTTTGAGCACGCCATCACTGTCATATCTCAAGTATTTATTACGTGTCCGGAAGTGTCCAAGCCTTAGTTAGCTTCATTGCTATCGCCGTACCCCCCAGACAGTTTTCTTCAGAAAGTACAACCTCCCAACTGAGCGTAATTTTAGGTGATCTCCCAAAGGCTCTTTCACCGAAAACAATCCTCTTAAACGAGGCCAGTCTCCGTAGTAAATCATTCTTGGTCAAACCACTCAGGTGATCGTTCCAGAGACTAGAAAATCGAAGTTAGCAGTACGGTCTGGCGCGAACAGCTTGTAGCATTTTATGAAACCACGAAATATGACATTTTAATGGTTGATTGTTTCAGTGAGCTTGCGCGCCCTCTGTCATGGAAACTGTGATTTGGTGTAAAACTACTGTTTTGTTTATATGAGAAAGCTAAAATCGTGTTGCATTCCGAATGTGCGATGTGGCTAGCAGCTGGTAGCCTACTGCGACCTAGAGCCGTGAACCGTCCTCGTAATAAGCTCCCGTCAACAAGATGGTGGAAGCACATGTACTATGCGTGAACAAATTACTGAGTAAAACACATTTACTATTCCAACATTCAATAGAAACAATATCTAGAAGTTTGATCTCACTGATTTGAAACAAATTATACAAATTGCACTACTCATTATACACTGAGTACTGCTGAGTCAATCCGATTATATTGCTTATGAAAATTCATCTTTAACCCTTCAGAATTATGAATCTCTGTGCGTTATGCCCTTGCAATGTAACGGGCTCAAACCCAAGTAGACCGTTATAATATACACATAAACGCCATACGTGTGCTCTTAGCATGACTGTACATGGTTATCTATATCCTCTGAGTTCCCATGTGTAGTCTCTGAATGAATATGGATAACCCCCGACGTTTGTAGTGTTATGTACTCTCACAGATGCAATGGCTGCGATTTTTGGGCAAAGTCGATTTGCGAGTTTCCCTTTCTTTTCCCAATTTGCGGCGTTGCGCTTAATCCTTCAAATGCCAAGTGTTGCATCCAACTGGCGGTGGATCATTTGGTCATTGATCAGATGGCTCTTCATCTGTTTTGCCGACCTTGACGACTGACTTGCAAACATTCGGTCTTTATCCGAAAGGACAGTTGTTGCGTTGGCGGCTCCCCTCTATGTGCTTACACTTATATAGTTTGGAAAGAGCGCTTTTAAGCCGTAACCGGATTGGCGCTTCATAGTCATCTCATTTGAATTCTTATTGGTCAGCTCGCGGTCTTTGTTGTGTGTTGTTCTGCATCTACTGCAACCACATTCAGCAAATTGGCATATTTCACTCAAAAACGACTCAGTTCAATAAAACGCAATGATTATCCGCTAACACGGGTGGCAAACTGTCTCCCAAATGTGTTCTGGTCATTCAGCTTTCAACTAAACCGAGCATATCCAAGTGGCTGACACTTTGTGTCAGGATATTAACTGAATTCGACGTGATAATGGACGTCATGACAGACTAACGGAAGTAAGCAAAACGTATGAAATAAAATGAACATAAGTTTTCTCGCACATTAACAGCGACAGCTTAATATTTTTGCGTATGCCTTTCACGACATACCCAACACCAGCAGTTACATAAAAATGAACAGTTAAGGGAGTAATTGAATGAATAGCTCACTGGAGTGTTATATGTTACACGTGTCTAATCAACCGATCAACAACAAACGGTAAGATGAGGGACTGCAAACTGAAGAAATTCAACAGGTATCTAATGAGTGATATCTTTATATTGTACAAAGGAATCACCCAGAGTGGTGGCCTGTATTGTTCCAAGAGATCTTTTTGATTTTCTAGTTAACTGTACTATAATTGCCAAATGACTGTTTGTTTCGCCTGGACCAGATACACCCACCCTAACCATGCGTTCACAATTCTTCTTCTTCCGACAGCAATGTTTGCTGCGTTTTTTGTTCAAGATCTACGTTTCAAACTATATTATCGGGTGGGCAACGCTTCTTAACTACAAATTAACGGAACAGCCCTCCTGTTTGGAACTGCGAATATTTATTATTCCTACAAAAATAGTCGGTTACATCCCGAATTAGAGGATCGTGTCTCCAGAGCGTATTGTTCGCTGCAGGCGATGATTGCTTTGGACATGGATTGGGAAAACTAGGGTAGTTGTAAAAATAAACGATTTCGGAGTTATTCTAATACAGATTTATCGCTGTATGACCGATGTGGATTTGTATCACGCCCATAGGAATCGTTTGTAATTAAAAGTTAACCTACGATTACCCCTGCTATTTGTGGGTGGAGAAATCATAATCTTCAAAAAGAGAGTTTGCCAAGCATAAGTTTTTCACTTAGGTAGGCAGGGGGACGGTATGACTGATATTGAATAACCGGTTGCTCTGGTTTAGTGAAGGCTGAGATTAGTATTTTACCTCGTGGAAGGAACAGCTTGATTCCTTCCGATTGTCCACTCGCTCCATGAATATTCTCGCTGGAGACATACAGGGTATGTGACACGCATGGAGCGAACCAATCCAGGTAAACCTCCGGTTTGGTGGACATGACGTTAGAGGGAAGTTTGCCAGCAAATAGAGTGACGAGAAACTTGGTGGCGGGACAGACTTCTGAATCATTCCAGGTCACGTGAATCTTTCTGTCATCCCGAAGTAATTTCACTGAAATATTGCTAGGCTTCAGGGGTACTAGAAAGATTGGACGTGAAAAAATGGTGGAGAACAGTACATTAGGCAGTAGAATGTAGCCTCTTATAGTGTGGTATAGTATAGTATCGTCTAGTACAGTGAAGTAGAGTTTTGCATAGTTAACTGAAGTGCGATACAGTACAATATGTTATAGTAATGCATTTTAGAGGGTAGTGCAGCGAAGTGCAGTACGGCAAAGCACGATAGGTTTCAAGGTAAAAGGGACTGAGATCTACCAAAAACAGAATACCCTCGTTGGGAAAGCTATCGATTTCGCCAAATTAAGACAAGAAACCTGTCAACAAGAATTTGAAGTGAGAACACCAAATCAGTTCTGGCAAACTCTATATACCATCGCTCTCTAGATGCTGGTTTTTAGTGTGGCATTGTTACCAGTGTTTACTGGGAACAGAGTTTAAAGACATAAATCTATTACGTTTGTTATATTCACTAAGGACTCTAAATTTAACCTAGTATATCGAATTTGGTCACTCAATATGAGTCAAAACCGGAGATTGTGTCACTTCGTCATATTCATAACCCCGAATCATGGCACAGCAAGTACGACGGCGTCATGCAACTTCCTCTAAGACGCCTCGTGCCAGAATCTGTTCAGCTATCCAAGCTTGATTATCGGTGGCTTTCCATGCCAGAAATTTAGCGGTCGAGTCGTGATACATCCACTTTTGGTGAACCCTGTGAAATACAAGTTTGGCAACTTGCTAACCAGCGAGAGTTTTTCAGATTACCTAGAAGAGGACGGAAGGAAGACCGATTAAGATTGTGATGAGGAAAACAGGGAAATTCGCGTCTCAATATATAAACAATGGAAGACTATGAAACTGTTAACCAAAGCTCGTAACACAAAGCGTAGACAACCCACTGCTTTCAAACTGTTTTCTAATTAACTTTGAATACGAAAAACTACTGATACTTCCACCAATTGTGAATGTAAAGCAGATGTAAAAGTGAGCTCATCCGCATCAGCAGTTATACGAATGGTTAATGTATAATTGAGACTAAAAGTCTGACATCTAACTGGACTTCTATGGATATTCAACTAATTGGCAGTAGCACGGTTCCATGGAAAACTGCCCAAAACTCCTAACCAAGGCGTCCCAAGTTTGATGTCTCTACGATCATTCAATGACTGGTAATGGGAACAAAACTGTTCGTCTGGATGAACTTTTCGG
Source organism: Opisthorchis felineus (assembly GCA_004794785.1). NCBI lineage: Eukaryota > Metazoa > Platyhelminthes > Trematoda > Opisthorchiida > Opisthorchiidae > Opisthorchis > Opisthorchis felineus. The sequence continues at coordinate 963,677 of SJOL01007224.1, forward strand.
AACCCGACCGTGCCGTTACCATAAATTCGATGCTAATGACATCGTGATCAAAAAGCACCACGCTAGGAGTGATTGCTGTCCACGAAAAACCATCTGACTAGTAACCAGTAGTTGGATAAATGAAACAAAGTGTTAATCAGTTGCTAACTTAATTTTACTACTGTTAAGTGACGGTGATATGGTGCAAAATGCGTGCTATTCCCATCTAGTATACACCTCTTAGTAACTATCTAGTCCCGAACTGTTGCAGAAAGTCTATAATGTGAAACATCCAGAACAATTTTCCCATTCAGTTGAACACACAGAAGTTGGAAATGCATATAAATTTTGTGAACGCCAAAAACATTTTGGTGAACTGGCAGTTCATTTTAGCCGCCTTTTCCACTGCTATTCCGAGCTCCAACTTCCAGTCTAGTATTTGAAATGAGAAACTTCCATAGCGATCGTGTAGAAGCATCAAACGCAAAGAATTCATCATGCATATATGAGGAATACTCATATTGTCTGGAAAATAAGTTTCACATCAAAATTCAACTGGTTGCTGAAGGTGCGATCTGGACATTCTCAGTGTAACTACACCTTCGACTTCGAAAATATTTCTTGGCTTAGTCCATGGCGTAATCTTTGCCAAGGAAATCTCTCCACTTTAGAATCGACAAGTGTTGTCCTGATTTCACATCAGGATTAACATCGTTGTAGGTTACTTTCTTAGGATTGAACTCAGAATGCCATTCTAATTATTTTGTTGAGTCAAGATCCTCAAATAGGATGGTTTGAACGTTGGGACAACCGCAGGCAACTCTCATGAGGTCGAAATCGACTCATATTCACAAGTTGCTCAAGTCTGGTTGATGGCCACATAAAAATTTGCAAGCTCCTCATTACTAGCAAGTTTTTGCACTAATTTTAAGTTCTGTGATTGTGATGTGGAAGAGTTTTTGCAGCAGAATTAAGTGTAACAAATCTGAAATCAAATCAATGCTTCCCCACCGATTCAAGTGTACGCAGATCCCAGGGTGTTTGCCTGAGTTTTCATTTTCAGCTTAGAAAAATCTTATCACTGTTGCACAGCCTGTTCCTATCGTGTATGCTTCATATTCCTTGATCAGTTCCGAAAGAGTTCAACTGCTCAGATCACGCGGACTACTGTGGCAATACTTAAACATGGTATATCCCACCGTGGTTGAATTCAGTTTACGCAAGTTAGACATGCAAAATGCTACGACTCAGAGCTAAATAATTTCTAAGTAATTTCTCTTATCTAATATTGTCTTCCAGCATTTTAGCATTTACTTGTCACCGGTACGGAAAGCTATACTGGTCGATACGATGAATGGACCAAGATTTGGCAAAATGTTTACACAAAAAGTGAATGATTATAGTAGTGCCGAATTGCGGATCGTACTGAGCAGATTAGATAATTTAATATTTGTTATAGGTGGTTGGGGGATTCATCATGTATGTAATCCGCCTCCTGCCCTAGCATAAGTATTCCGGCAAATCCACACCCAACGGGGGTTCGATTTTCCTTCTTATTAAAGCTCATCAGTAGTGGCCTTGTCGGGGTTTGACATCCGAATATCTCTCATGCGAGACAAGCGTGCTAAAAGAAGCGGATTTTTTAAGACAGAAGCGTCTGAATGTGAACAATCATGTGAATGAACAATAAAAGTCCCTCAACCACCTAAAACCGATCAAAATGTGTCCTGCAAGTTTCAAGCTTCAATAGAGCTACCTGATGGAGTAGTACTGACAGGTGGGTCAGTCGATCGGCACAACCAGGACGGTTACCGGGTCGTTTTTCGAGGTATCGGGCAAGTAAGTCGCATCCATTAGGCATGAAATCGTTCACCTACTCAGACGTGAAATTCCGATGCGCCCTGGGGAGATCGTGGAATAGTGGTAGTCTAGTCGCAACACAAGTCAGCTGTCCAGGGTTCAAACCACGGTGTGGCCAAGGATATGTACTGTTCATGAGTTGTAATTAGATCAAGAGACGAGCCCAGTGTTCACCCTGTTTTGTGGACTCATTCGAATAGTTGCTCCAGAATGGAAGAGGACCGCTCATACGAGAGTGATGTGAACGCGAAGTTGGTAGTTATCCATCACCTGACATGCACTACAATGTTGATATCTGACTGACAACCAGGTAGACGAGCTTGTCTTTATTGTAGAAACTCCCTAAAAGCGCTTTTGTTATTCGTAAATGTACCTCGTTGTCAGTTGCTTCCGAAAGGGCTAAAAGTAAATAATTTCCCGGAGAAGTTCGAAAGTTATTCCATTTACTTCAGTGCCAAGGAATTTATGAACGGAGAGTTCGTCTTCCAAGTAAGTTGTGTGCCATAAAGTCGCAAAGAATCGTTCAGTTATTTAGCTTTCACTCGGAAATATTCGTAGTCGGCAGACGGGTATTTTTTGTAACCCATGAATAGCACTTCAACAATGGTGGACTTCCAAACCAGATACAGTAATCTGCTGATGAGACGTGGCCAAATTGTACAACAAGCAAAAGGGTGAAGGTGAATTTTTACCTGCAGGTATAATGTGTTCTGTTCCGTTTTTTTCCGGCCCGGATCCAAAGCTGTTGCGCCCACTTATACCAATGACAAGTGATTCGCACTTTGGAAGGTCAGAAAATACTGCGCTCAGCCCCTTCGTTTCCACCGATTTCACAGAATGTCCATTTTTTACGTAAACGTTCGCCAAATAGTCGACGACCTCACATGGACCATCGTACTTCCATGAGACAGAAGTGGATGTCCCATTCCTTGCTGTTATTGCAATGATAGCCTGTGGTTGATTGGGAACTGGAAGTTTTTGGAGAGATTAAGGTGTAAAAATACTGGATTGCAAACGGAACAAATTAAGGGTAACAAAGAACGATACTCCTACCATACCAATAGCATGTAGCTATAAAGGGTACAAGTAAACAGACGAGATTCGAGCTCAAAAGATCACGTGTTTACCTACCTGGCCAAAATCCTTGTGGCGCTTCGGTTACTCGCGATGATATGATCTGCTGCGTGGGTTTGTCCACCTAATTTGGCTTATCCATCCATGTCTGAGCAACAACAATACCTGCAGGATACGGGTTTTGTAAAACCTATTCTTCAAGCTTGGTACTGATGAGAAACCATACGAATCGGAACCGCATAGCTTGCCCCCAAAACGCTTCATTCAGTTATCCAGGTCCGTCACATTCTCTGCAACTTACAGTTGGCACTTTATAGTGAAAATGTAGAAGGTTTCTCATGCTTACCCTTGGAATTTTCCATAGGGACATTTTCTTTTCAAAGTAATGTTACCCTCATTATTGAATCTAACTTGACATAGTGATTATTCCTCCATTCATTTGCTTAATCCGCCTGTGATTTTGATCTCCACTTCTTTTAGTCCTCCACTTATTTTAGAATTTCACACCGGAAAATTTTACCTTGCTGCAAAATCCATTCCTTTTCCGACACTGGTGTATTAGCATGTGTGTGTGTGTGTGTGTGTGCGCGCGCAGCTGACCTACCTACCCATGCGTGTTCGTGCCCCATCTGAGCCTGCTCTGCCCTGTTCTGCTGTGATTTTAGTGTGATTGCATCGCCAATCGGAATCACGTGACCAGCCCCAGAAGGAACGACCGCATCCCACACTACCGACTCAACATTCGGCTCGCCGTTTTCTGGTGTGCGAGCCTTGACACTGCACTATGCCGGTTGGTGGCAGACTTGCGCACTTGTTGACACTACGGACGTGGACGATTAAGGTTTGTTGTGTAATTTTGATTGCTTTTGTCTAAATTGTATCGTAGATCTTTGATCCCAAATCTTTCTTTTGATATTCGGGATCGTCAAATCTTTGCGTGACTCTAGGTTCCCTACCTCGACACTCATATTTAATTTAATTACTATTTAAGCATGATGGTAAGGTTGCTGCTGTTTTTTTTCTCACAAGAAAGTTATCATTATGCTAGAGGTGACGAGCTAACAAGGATGAGAGCTCAGGTTGTACAATTTTGTCGTCTTTTCACAGAATTTAAATCAAATGTTATTATGAGTGCTAAAACATTTTTCTTTAATATTTAGGATGGATTGTGAAATCACTACGGATGACATTTCATTCTAAGTATGTTAAATGCACACAAGCGTGACTCTAAGATAAGTTAACGGTATCACTCACAACATAACCGAAGCAGTCTCATGAATGGTAGCAAAGTTTCAACAAACTCGATGGATTAGATATTACCAGACTAAACCAAAATAAAGCCCTATACCTTTGGGGGCAAACACGCACCAGTGTGGTTTTGAATAACCTCAATCCTCACAGGAACGTGCTGCTAAACTGGGCAAGTCCAAGGTGGTCCGCAGTATGGTATACCATACAAAACAATTTAAGGGAGAACTAAAGTGTGGCAGTGTCCAGGACAGGGTATTTTTATACATCCATCGGATCAACTGGACATTTAGTTTCTGCAGAGACAGCGCAAGAGTCCGCCTAGGGCTCTCCGATAAAATTTCAAGATTTAAGTTGGCCACTATATAAGCTTGCCATACTGAATTTGACAATGACTTTCTACACTTACATTTTTGTACATCCAACACGTTCCATTACGATTTGCTCCACCGATGGTTTTCTCCGTATTTTATTGGTACACAAGGTTGGCACACTTCAGCAGCAATGTGGCAGACCTGAATTCATCTCCGGCAATACAATGTTCGACTAAATATCATGTGGATTTTATCGGCAGTGTTATTCTTATCAGGACTCAACTTTCACCACTTCCTCTCAATCCTAGCGTCGTACCGTAAATGTTACATAAAATGTTACGACTTTCGTCATTTCTATCGTTTCCTGCATTCGGAAAGGCCGGAGCATTTGATTTCAATTTCGAAAAGAAAAATGTTGGTTTATACACTCGTCCGCATGGCAATTTGGCTTTGACGGGAGACTCACCTGGAAACTAGCTGAATCTCCTGTTTATGATGTTCTTGAACTAAATGTGCTGCACCAGGCCACCCTGTGTTTCATTTGGGTTACTCGTTGTGGAATGCGTCACTAATAGGTGTGCGCACGCCTCTGCGTACAGTAGGTCCGGTGAGTTGACCTGTGCATTATCTGTCAGTAAAGGTCCGAAAATCTAGGTTGCCAAAAACACATTATTGATGCACCAGGCTGCATTAGCACAAGAGACTCAGTCCCTTTTTTCGGTCGTTGCTGGGTGGAAGATGTGGCTGTCTGATTTGAGGGGGCTGTGTAAGCTCTGTAAGGCCGCATGTGTGAATCTTCGACCTGTCACAAGCTACCCAAACCCGTTTTCCCTGCTTTGTGTATCTGTCCAGTCTCTACTTTTCTACTCTCCCAGTTGACATGCATTTCTCACCTTTGGTCCAATCTAATATGCATCAAACGTCACTGGCTTTCCATTCTTAGTCACACCTCATTCATTTCCGTGCTTTTAGGATGTTTTTTCTAAGTAAAAAACAAATCACCAGCTCAAATGAGCTTTTGTTTATCCGTCTAAGTGCGGTCAGTACCACTCCTGCCAGTTGTCCCTTAGTTGATGCAGTGCTATAGTAAATAACAAATGATGATCGTTCAGGCGTAACACCCTTTCGGTGTCTACCTGCCATACCACCGGAAGGAAGTATGATAACTTAGCTACTTCCAGATTGCTCAAGCCTAGACAGGAGCAGTCGAGATGCCGGAGTTGGTTACGGACCACGGACCTTCCACCGAGTAAATTCGCGCTTTAAACACTGAGCTACCTTGAGCTATTGCAGAATTTGTGTTTTTGAGCATCAAATAAGTTGGAAAATAAAACTAATACAGTAACTGATCTTTAGATTCAGACCACTGATTTTGTCATAAACTTACGATCTCGCATTTTGAAGCTTTCTTTGTTCGACTCAGGGCTCGTCCACCAGCGCCCAATAGTTCTTACCGTTACGGACATTGTCTCGCACTTTGGCAGCTTGGTGAACAGGGTTGGCGGGCCATCGACTTGGGATTTTTTCAACAGTCGGTCTCGTTTAGTGTAAAGGGACACTTCGAACGTCATATTGTCGCACGATTTTTCAAAATCCCATTTTACTGTAATTTGTGACTGTTTATGCTTCGGATCAACTTTGACGTTGGTAGGTGCATTGAAATCTGCAATGTAAAACGGCGATAAAATTTCAGCTGTTAATAGGAAACATGGGAGCCCAATAGTATCAGTCTTTGAAGGAGACATTCAGAAGACAGGTCATTCTGCTAGCAAAACGTCAACAGTGCAACCTATCGAGCAGCAACTGGCGTGCCATTTTACTACCCATCTTAACGTAGTAGTCTAGTTTTGTGCAGTGTCCTTATTCAAAATTAGACCCGAGAGACAACCATGTTCCACAGTCGTCGTTTTGAGCCAAATTTGTCCAGCTTCCGCTAAGATGCTTCTCCATCGTATGCCCGTGATTTAGATTGCATCGCTTAGTGAACAACAACAACGTTCAACACTTATTAATTACGGGTCAAACAGTAAATGAAAATACTCTGCTAGTGTGACGGTGGATACTACTGATGGGGCATGCGAGTAGTATGTTTTTCTCGTAACGCCGCCTTGATCTAATGGAAGCTGGAATTTATTACGGAATTCGTGAAACTGCTTTGCAGCATTCGTTTAGAATTGCGAAGTAGTCAACGAATAATCAGGAGAGTTCAAGAAGACGTGTTCAAGAAGAGGACGGATATTCAGTTCTTTAAAAACAGTTGTGCATATGAGAGCTTGAGTTTCCTGTCCAATAGTCTGTAACCGTTTGGTTGGTGCATTCCAATAAACAACTCCGGGCAAAGGGCTTTCCCCCTTAGACTAGTATTGTTTTTACGTGGTGGCAGTAGCCGAATTTCCAAAAGAGATCCGTTCAAACCGATTCAAGTAGGTATTGAAGACAGTACAATGATTTGTTCGTTCTCATTTACGTGGCGGTGTGTAAACTCGAGTAAATTACTATCGCCTTCCCTGGGAGATTACATTCTGAAAAACATTCTGGAGCGGGACGCCCATAATTGATTATCTAACCTCACGAAAGTTTGATGAATCTATGACCGGACTTTCAACCATGTTCAGCTTGATCTCTGCCACCTTTTTATGAATGCTCAAAAATCACTTTACTGAGGATCCTGTGATTTGCCGCACAAATATACTAAAAGCCGTTTCACTGTGTCGTGCACAAGGGTAACCAAGACTGCGTTAGTTTTTGGAACAGTAAGCTACGGATCAGAACAGATGTTTGATGTAAATAACAGGGTTTCAGTCTCAACCGGAAAATGCTGTTGGCGGTCGACGATTAAATGAGGATGAGAACGAAGTTCTGTACGCTTCATTAATAGCAATATATGTACTGAAGTGTTAAAAGCTTGGTAGAATTCGATTTCACCCTAAGAGCAAAAAGTGTGAGGCTAAAATGTAGGCTACTCCAGTAATGTCGTTCATTCTGTTACTGTTTTAAGTGCAGATGCTTCGGAGGGATCCTGAGCAACCTCCTTTTTGGGCTTGGACACTAGGTTGGTATTCTGGCAATCCCTCAGGTGTGGCGTGAGCAAATAGAATCAGTCACATTTCATACCGTGTAATTGAAAACTCCTGACTATCTTATCCACCGAATTTCATAGGGCTGAACAGATTGTAACGCTCCTTATCTAAGGAATTCACTCTCATCATTTGAGCCCGGTACGTTCGCATCCAATCAGCTCATTGATTACCTATCCGTATGGTGACAAGGTACTACTAAAATGCGCTGATTTATTGTCATATGTGATGATGAGCACGAATAGATTGGTATGATTGATGAGCCGACTGTTTTTATGGCACTGTTTGCTACAGTCTGTCTCACTGACTTTCCCTTACGAAGGAGCTTGTCAGTTACTTTTAATTGTCCTCGCAAAATATTCAGGCTCGTTCGTTCACAATCCACCCAACCGTTAGAAAGATACAGTCGTGTACTTGTGAACAAAATGACAAGTGCATTGAACATCCTACCTTGCGGAATCAACAGCTCAGCTGTGTTTGATAGTCCACTTTTACCATGTTTGTTCACACCTGCAACGCGTAAGGTATAGGCAACGCAGGACGCTAGCCAGTCCAAAACAAGGTTCTTCTTGGATGTGCTATAGACAGTCGGAGTTCTTTGCGCATGAACAATCACATCATATTTATCGGCGGGACACTCAGAGTCGTCATCCCAGGTAACACGGATAGTTTTTTTTCTATGCTGCACGTCCACAGAAACGTTAGTGGGCTTTTTGGGGACTGCAAAGAGAGACCAAACAGATAGATGGGTTCCACATAGAGCAGTGCGGATAAGAAGAAAAATAGAAGCATGGCAATTTACCTGCTGGTATTGTAAACTTGGAATGTTTTGTCTTCGGACCAGATCCGAACTCGTTCTGTCCCCGCACGCTCACGAACAATTCCACACAAACTGGCAAGCCGCTAATTTCCGTGGTAAGACCATTGGCGCTCACAGATTTTTGTAAGGACTTGTTTGAATTGTGAACCTCAACGAGAAAACTGGCGGCAGTGCAAGTACCTTCGTAACTCCAAGAAACATCTACCGCTGTTTTTTCTGTAGACACTTCCACTTTCACTGCCTTTGGGAGGACAGGGACTGTGAAAGATTGAGGGGTATGACAAAACCGGAAACATAAACTGAACTTTTTGCATGTTGTTGATGTATGCACAGAAGATTAACCAATATTACCATTCTACAATAGTGTAAACAATTGTTCAACATCTGCATCGGTAAAGGTGGGCCAACATTCGGTGTACTAACATATGTTACGAAATTAATACGGAGAAAAAATGCAAACGTTTGTCGATTCCCGACATGCCTGGGTGATAGGTAAAACTAATTCTCTGTCCGCGCACACTGTAGTAACCACAACCAAGAAGCAAATTAACCTACGACCTAATAACCGGATGTTCGAAGTGTTGACCAACACTTCACCGAACTTGGTGAGTTATTGTTACAACCTGCACGCCTACTACCCAAGCACAATCACTGACCGGTAACGCAACGTTGTCAACCAGTGGACTCAGCAAACTGGACAGAAAAGTCAGCTCTACTGTCATTGCGAATTAGATGGTAATATAATATGAGAACAAAACTTGAGGTGGTGATTCACGCTTCAAAGCAGCCACGTCAACCCATATGAAAATTTCCCTTCTCAACATAAGCGGCTTTTCCTTGAACGGGCTTTGTTTGGCCAGCCTTAGTTCATTTTTTAAGAAACGAAAATCACCTATGTCCTCGACGATTTCTGGTTGCTCTCTTGCCAAAGTGAATTACACACCAAACAGTAAAGTCAGTCAAACTTAGGAACCATTGGTAAATTTGTCTCGTAGGTTTTAGATGGCCATGCACTTTTGTGTGTGCCGTTCTAGGGATATTGTCACCTGATCAACCATCAGCACTGAACGATTGTGGGCCTTCTGGATCCCTGCTTACAGGCCAGCTGATAGCTGACACGCAAGTTATGGTGTAAATCATATGCTTTGAACAAGCCCCAGAAACGATAACGGGGACTTTGCACACCTCGGTGATTCAAGGCTATAAAACTGGTGCTGATAAAAATGGAATTTGGTGGATCCTGAAAGCCTAAGTATATAAATGAAGGGCGATAACACATTACGTGCGGAAATAATATCAAATTGTCGGCTGTTCTTATTCCCCACAGGAACGCAGAAAGAGTTGTATGTTGCTACAAAATTGACAGCATGAAATCTCAGTTACCAAGAAGAAGCATATGTGATAAGAAATCTCACTTTACTTGATATGTCTGTCCAAACTAGAGTATCCAGCCAATTAGGATCACAGCAAAGGTGTTTTTGCTTTCATGGACAAAACAAAGTATATAAAAGAACTTGGAATGCAACATTAGTCATTTGTTCAAGTGTTCACAAGTGGATGTAGTCGTGAAGCAGCTTGACAGCATTTTTAAATATGATATGGTAATATGATCCTATTGTGTGGTGTATGCTCGCATGACCAAATCGGGACCACTACGTTTAGAAACGCCGACTTAATCATTTCTTAAAACACCACGAGGAATTTGGTTAGGGTGTAATGAGATTAACTCGAAAGGAACTAGCTTAGTTTAATCGTTAATCTATGCGTTGTTAGGATTATGGAAGCGTCATTCGTAACGTGAATATGTACCCTCCGGCACAAATCTGTGAACCCTTGAATTTACCTTCAGGTACGTGGAATTGAGAGCTTTTTATTTCCGAACTATTTCCCAGTAAATTACGCGCCAGCACGCCAACAGACATTGCCACACACGATGGTGGTTTTGTAAAGTACGCTTGTGTATTGTTTGTGATCACCGACCTGATGACTGACGCCTCTGTGGTGTACAAGTTTACTACAAATTCGGGAGAGGTACAAGCGCCGTCATACTGCCAAGAGACCTCCACTCTTGACTTGTCACTTGCTATTTGCCCCTGAATGTTCTTGGGGTCGCTTGGAACTAAAACACAATGAAAGAAAAGAGAATAATTCACAAAGCAAAATCCTAATTAAATGTGCGTTGTAAAAGAAAGAAAAAATGAATGTTTAAAATGTGGTTGTTGTGCTTACGTCCACAACATGTTTTTATAAACTTGATGGTCATTTGTGCATGAAGAACACAAGTAAGACATTAGCCTGCTGTCCTGATTTCAAACTGCTGGTAAGTATTGCGCCATAACTTGAAAGTTGATTTGCAAATTCTTTTTATGGACAAACTGAGCTTCTTCCAAATGAAAGCCGTGATAGCATTCTCATAATCACTTGTTCTTGAAAGCTACCAAGTCAACAACATATGCGAAATTATTGATAATAAAAATAGTACACCTCAAAAAATAACAGACGTCAAAATGAAAGTCATGGACTGAGGGCTTGCTGATGAGAAAAAAAGTAGGGAGCCGTTGAATGAGTTCCGTTAGTTTCGCCTTTTATTACCAACCCCCAATCAATATATCTGAACTCAAGTTGTGATAATGCTTCAAAAAATATTTTAATCACTGAATTTATAGGTAGGTATAGGCCGTTTGAGTGAAGAGCTTTTTGAAATTCCATGGTAAACATCGCCCTCATTTCCTGTGGGTAAAGCCAATCTACGCCGGAGACCACTGTACACCTGTCTTATCCTTGTTAATAATTACAAGCAGTGCGCAGCTCACGAGACTTCAGGATGGCTTTTCGCAACCACCACCTCCCGGTTGGTAGTTTAATCACCAAACCGTTCTTCCATTAGCAGCTGATTTGCAGTGTGATTAATCCAAACTCGGACCACCAAAAAAGCACATCACGTGGTCACGTCCTCAAGTGACGATTTACTAGAAAGAAGTTTCACTGGTCTTGTTAAATTATTCATCCTCCGAGCCACCTCTTGACTGGTGCTAGTGTACGGAGATTTGGAAATTTTCAATTGAGATATTGTCCTGCAGCGGAAGCCAATCTATGCCGCGAAGCATTGTACAGCTCTACGAGCGTTTCGTTGAACTACACAGGATTTAATTGGATTTTTGAATTAAGCCTTTTGATGGTACTTCACTGCATTCACCATGGGTACCGCGAGCAAATGCACGTCAAGCAAGCCCGGGTAAAATTTATGTCAAGAGCGTACTTGTTTCTCTCTACAAAATGTCACTGAACCTTTGCTATGGATATGCTAAAAAATTTGAATGTTCCTTTGGCCTTGTTGAAAGCAATTTGCAAGCACAATTGATACAGCCAAGCTATGCTTAAAAGATGAGATACTACGCGCAGTTGTTTTATCTTGGTTGAGATTCTGCAGTACATACCTCATGAATCTCTATGGAGGTCGAACAAGATGGAAGTAATAAGATCAGATAAATCTCACCCAGTGGTGTAAACTGCGTGACTGAAGATTGTGTGGCAACGTATACTGCCCAAGTTTAACTTCGCTAAAGCACTAACTAACCATGTGTGTCCAAATAGGGACATATGTTCGAATTTTTCAGCGACTTTGTAAGATGAGGTTTGATGTCGATTCTCAACAAGGTGAGCCAGCTACGTGGTGCCCGTTTGCTTTTTGAAACACACCAGCTTATTTGAACTTGCGATAATTTGACCAAAAATTCGAAAGCAATTTATCGCCTACAAGTTTGTGAAAAACGTCTTTGTAAAAATTTGGGGAAAAGCACTTGCAGGCAGCCTGGTAGTTACGTAAATAACTAGGGGCCTGATCAGCAGAGTGGATGAGACAAACCGATAAATATGATTACCGTAAGGATTGCCCGGTTCAGCCTATTCAAACAAGCTAGTCCAAGTAATTTTCCTGTCCACTAAACGTTTACTCGAAAGAGATGAAACTAGGAATGATATGTCAGGTCACTTTGATCGCATGATTCATCTGAAATTATACCTTTTTTGATTTGGAGTAAATCGCTGGGGACCACTGGTCCGGGTGATTTCTGAAGATCATTTGAGTAGATTAGTATCCTGATGACCCATGATGCCAACACCATTAAATGGACTTGAGTATTTGGATTTACGACCTCCAGGGATTTTCCTAGGCAATGACCAACTTCCCATAAAATCAAATCTGCCTACTGGTTTGTTTACGGGGCCCCCTTTCTATTACTTGCCTTTTCTATCAATTTAGGATACCCCTTGATGCCGTGGATGGACAAGCTGGCATTCTCAAGTACTCGTCGTCTGACCTTGTTGGAATGGAAAAAACAACGTTTCGTCAAGAGAAATTTTATTGATGCACCGACTTTCTGAGCTAAGCAAATATCCAGGGTAAAAACTCGATAGAAAACAAATCTGCCAATTTTTTCGACTACTACCGTTGCAAGTTCTGGAATGAAGCCTTACACTCTGCCTTGGCCCCAGGGTAACTCAGACAGGCAGGGTGACTTTACGGTGGTCGTCACTGGGGGAGGAACACGCAGATGCAAGCAACAACCGGTGGAACTTAACCATCAGTGTATTAGTGATTGTGAATTCGTGGATAAATAACGGTGCTCACGATTAGTGCATCACTTCCAGTTCATCCGTTAGGCTTTTTTTATGAAAAACTGAAGGCATGTTGATGTTTCGTACGCAGGTACTTACAAAAACGTATATATATATATATATACATATATATATATATATATACCAAACGTGCATCAGTGTTTACATTAGAAATAAACGACAGAACAGTAAGGTAACTGTCATGTTACAAAATTAAGTTAAGGATCCAGAATCTCTTGTGTCGATTTTGCAGTAAAGAATTTATGGAGAACTTACTAGCCAGAATTTGAACTTTTATTTTATCCGACTCAGCACCAACCCACTGGATTCCAGATCTTCTCATAGTTACAAATAGAGGGATGCAAGTTCGTAGACCAGTCAAACGCCCGGGTGACTTGTCATATTGGGATTTTTGCAGGACAGCACCGGCCTCATCGTAAAGTGATACGTCGTATTTGGTACCACGGCAAGCTCGAGTATCCTTCCACATTATCATAATTTGTGTCTCGTTGTGTAGTGGCACAATTCGAATATTTGAGGGCACATCAAAATCTGCAACTACAAGGCATCGCAAATTAAATGACGGCTTCAAAAGAAACAGTATTTGGTGGTGATGCGCAGTGACTGCAGTGAAAGAGCGTATCAGCTTCTATATCAAAAGTTAGTTCTTTAAAAAGCTAGTTTGTCAAAATAATTGAAAGCAAGTTACACACGCAAGGTATGTATGCATCCGACGATCACCAGGTAAATGCATAAACTTGAATTTCTATTTCGATCTTCTTTTCTCTTGAATCGATCTAAACAGCTGTCCCCATTTTGCTTAAAACACCGAAAATGTTTGCCTGTTCTTCTCTATATAACTTCTTCCCACATCTGAATCAATTTTCGTCTCTCGACTGTCTACTGACCAGAAAATCAAGTTTATCGTTCTCTTTTGACCCTTTTTGGGTTTCAAAAAGTCAGTGTTCAGACTTAATTTACTAATATTTTAACCGGTAAAATTATGTTTTCGGCTGAGTGGGGTTAACTTGACGAAGAAGTATGACGTCTAATGTTGAAAAATGTATATGCATCTCAAAATTGCGCATACAACGTAAGCGCGCACCAGTAGTTTTGGAAGGCCATGGCTGACTAATTCTCGCATTGCCAAGGTGCACTCATAAATATATTAGCAAACAGCGTATGTGTAGAATACGTTTGACGGTTTTCATTTTACGCTGCATTCGTTCTTTCATCTTGCGCTGCTTGAAGCTGGCTAAACACAACTAGACGCTTAATCGGGCGGATTGCTGAAACATCTTTGATGTTGTGTGCAAGATGGTTGAAAATCCTTGGTGCCTAGCATTGCTGTGGTCGGAGTTGCTAAATCAGCTGATAAGTTGGGTGCTAAATTTACGAGATGAAAGAGACAATTAGCGACCGGTTATTTACGTTTAAAACCAATAATTTTACAAGTTATCAGATCGGTCGCTCGGCTTACCCTGATGACATCGAGTACAACAAAATGGACATAGTTAAAGTCGAGACATGTGGCAAGTTACCTGTTGGTATAGTGAATTCCGAGCCTTTCGTCACTGAACTGGAGCCCGCTGCGTTGTGTGACGATACGCCAGCAGACAACAACACACATGTCGGTAGGTCAATCAACTCCGCAGGTGAGGCGGTCGCGTTCAGCGACTTCATCAGTTCGCCAATTGAATTGTATATTTCTACACGAAAATACGTGGCGGCGCAAGCTCCGTCGTAGTCCCACAAAATAGCTGGATTTAGATAATTAGCTCCTGACCTCACTTGAATGTTCGTTGGAGCAATGGGGACTGCAAGAAATTTAGGAATGTATGTTGTTTCATTAGTTTGTACGTATGAAACAAGGAATATGCGATTTATAGAGATCACTATCGGCAGTCAATTTACGGATGCACATGGAGACACACTCTTTAGGTTGTCAACAGGGTGACAATGCACGAGCGCATCAACGCTAAACGCGGAGCAAACATGGTTTCGCAGTTAGATCGACCGCTCTGACTTCGACATAGTCGTCCCAATATCCACACATCACCTCTCTGTGTGCGCGCATGCACAAACACCAGTCGGGAACGTTGGGCATCGAAGTCAGTCTAAATGAAAGTCGTTGTCGCTAAAAAAACACTAAGTAGAAGCTTCCCATTTTTATTTCTTATAAGGTGCCAAGTTGAAGATGGCACTCTACCACAAGAGCAAACGACAGCGTAAAACTGGTGATTATCAAGGTGTATCAAAATTATCGACCGGTGAGCAGAGATTTCGAAGTGGTGGACGATGGACGTGCAATTATGCGAAAAAGTTATCCGAACAACGATGCAATCCCTCTTGAGGATAAAAGCTAGATGGGAGCATAGAAATTGCATACGGGCTCTGAACACAACCCGATTGAGTCTCTGCCCCGAAAGCGAGGTGAAATCAAAATCCAGACAAGGTATCATAACTCTCCTTCGATCGCGCAGAAATGCCAGAAATTTTCTTATAGTGTCGACTCAAATACTTTGGAGTTACTTACACTTTGCTTACGTGCCAAAAGTAGTAGGGGGTTTATTTTGGGTAGATTAGAATTTCTAAACAACTCTGTTTAGTTTTACTTAGTCAAAACGTTTTGAGAAAGGCGGACAGGTTTTAGGTTAGAGTTCGCAACTCCGACGGGAAGAATATGCATTTGGCCGACGCTTGAAAGTATGAGGCTCATTAGGATGTTCAAATGTTCATCACAACAACTCACAGTTAAACATGCATTCATAACGGACATGTTCTCTGCATTCTGTCACATTTCGCAGGTAGAGCAGAAGAAATAAAGTATTCCTAGCCTAATTATTAGCAAAACGTCTTGCGATGCATGGCTTCAAGTTGATTTTTATCCCAGTTTTTTACACTTTGATGATTCTCACAGCCGGACTGCGACCATTTGCGTTTTAACAAACGTTGGCAGGTTTCTCGTTGACAATGAGCTGTGTCTCCGTCATTCGCATGGGCTGCATATACTTTCTAATGAACTTCTATGGGTATAGGTCATGTTTTAAAGTTTTGAAGTTGTAAAGCTTTGGTTTCCTCTCCCATAATATCCGGATTTTTTCTGGTTCTACTCACTTGACAGGGAAGTGAGTATTTTTATGAAATATCAACAAAACCAGAAAAGATTGTGTTTTAGCCAGTAATGTCAATTTTATATAGATCCTTCGTTATGCGAGGTCATCGGCTTCCTCTCAAAAACCGCATCCAGACATTGGAATGACGAGTGTACATTGTTGAGATAGACGTCAAGGAGTGATTTGAAGTCAGCAGCTGCATCTGGAACGTCAATAAAATTCGAGTTGACTTAGGCACATATTGGGGGAATAATACTCCAGTCGACTACCGCAGAAGCAGCCTTACAGAGGTGTACGTGGCAGACGCAGCTGATTCTTCTTGCTATATATGAATAGTGCCATTGGAAATATTCGTAAACTGGCGGTGCGCAAAGGCACAAGATAACTTATGGAACTACAGCTGGAACGTTGAAGCCAACTTTGGCATCAATGGTTTAGTCGCAGAAATGTTTCGTAGTTTCCCTCAGGAAAGACTACAAGTTGAAAAAAAACATGGTGTTTAATACTGTTAGTGAAATTTGTGAAACCTCTGGGCAGCTTCCCACCAGTTTGGTCCGGGTCAGGACTGATCATATAGTTCAATAAGTCCCCGAATCTTCACCGGGATTACTCCGTTCATAAACAACAAATTTTAAGTGATATGCAGGAGATATGCAATCGCTGGCGAATTAACTTAATGTCAACGGATTACTCAACAAAAATTCGCAAACTTTAGCTTTTGTGACGTTTTCTCAAAAGAACGATATGCACCAAGTTTGTCTCATGTTCCAGACGCGAGTTTGATTTTAACCTTATCACTACTGGTGGAAACAAATTCGATTTCCTAAATTTTGTTTTAGCTAGAACAGTAGACGCTTTCAGAACAGAAGACTGATTTAATGAATCTCACAAACGCGAGATACGAGTGAAGTTCACTTGGGTCCTCCATCAACAATGCGGTCCTAAACTAGGCTTTCTTTGGGTCATCATCAGTACAATTTGCAAACAACTGTATTTTGCAGTTTGGAATTTGGAGCATTTTGGAGTTTAACTAGAACAGATTAGAGTGGAAGTCGGGGATTACTCCCCCCCGGAGAGTCCTAAGATGGCTGCCGAAGAATTTTCAGTAATCTAAAAATGCTGTGATGTATCCCAACTTTGCTCAACATTGCGATTTACGTGATTCCTTCACCCGTATGCGTAATCACCCCATATTTTTTAAAATCCAGTGTACATTTTTTTTCATCGGCTAACCCCACCGAAAATTCTGTGACTTCATTACTGCCCATTGAGACTACCCTACCCACTGAGTGTTTGAGCAAAATTAGTTCCGCTAAGAAACTTCCGTTACGAAAATGATCAGTCTGAATTTGGCACTTGTGGTACTACACTATTCATACTGAAATTACCTACCTATCCCAGAACGTGAGTCAGTAGGGCTCCACCAACATCCATACGACTGAATTTCGCCAGCACAGTAGTCACAAGAACAATTTGTGATGTACTTAGCCATGAATGGCGCAACTAGATAAGCCACCTTTGAGCTTATTGTTTATGGTAAGGCTGCAGTACCTAAAGAAACGACAAAACTCATTAGTTAGTATCAGTGATGCGTACCTGACCTAACCAATATGAGCAGGAATGGTACCAGTTAAACGAACATAAACAATTGGGTCTAGAGATTCCTGATTTTTGGGATGTTGTTGGATGATGAATGTTATAGCTTCCAGACAGCAGTCATTTTTGCGGCAACAAAAAAGTTAGATTCGTTTGAAGTTAAAGATCGGCATTATAGATAAATATTCGTGGTTTGTTGTAGCTTATCCTGTAGACGAACGATTGAAGGAGTACATGTATGAATCGCGCCGCCTCATAAATCGCATGCTGGTCAGTTCCAAATCGTCCCTCTTTAACAGAACTTCCTGCGTAACGAGAACTTTGATTTGCATGGCAAGGGTAAAGCTCAGTTCAGCTTACTGACTGGTCAGCTTTTATATGTATTGTGAGATATATTACATCACACTGCCTCTGAAAAAGAAAACGCCTTGTAGTAATATACGAAGGCTGGTAACATAAACCAGACCTCGTTTGGAACTATTTGGAAATGGAGGGCCGGCCAGTGGTCAGAATAGTTATTGAGCCCTTTATTATAAATGGCTGAGTAAGGTCTCTGAAATCTTGTTTAGCGAAAAAAATACGATGACAAGCATCGTTACTTTGTGTCACAGAATGAATACCACCCATCACTGAGAGGCTTTTGTACTTGTTTGAGGCAACCCGGATGACTTTCTTTGGACCTGACTGTATCCACATTTAGGCACGATTCTTGACAGGGGGAAGGCAAACGAAAAACTGTGAACACTCATTTACGCTCAACAGTGAGCGCTCCAATAAAGTATCCCTAAAAACATGGACAAAGCCTATTTTTGCCTGCCACACAAGTGTACCTTGGAGGTCGTCCAACGGTTCTTTGTTTTCCCACTCTTCCTCCAAAATTATAAAGCAAGGTTTAGTGAGAAAAACCGTGTCCGACCTACAGATAAGATACCAAGTCGCCTGTTGTTCAGATTTGGGAATTGTGTCTTGACGACACTATACACAGAATTGAAAATCTGAGTTACCTGCCGGTATGCTGAAAGTTGAACTTTTTGCTTCCAAACTCTGTCCGAGTGAGTTGCGCGCCATCACTCCGGCAACTAAGTCGCCGCACATCGGTAAGCTTGACATTTTCACATATGATTCATTTGTGACTACTGATTGTATAGAGTTTCCGGCCTCAGAATAAACATTTACGACGAATTCAGGGAACGCGCATGCGCCGTTGCTCCTCCATGAAATTCTCACCCCGGGTGGATTGCTTTGAAATTGTACCTCGAGATTTTTGGGTTGAGTAGGTGCTGAAAAACAAGGAAAAAACAGCGAACTTATTCTGACGTTTGACGCCGTAGAATTTCCAATAACTTGCAGACCTTTGATGTAAAGCATTTCAACAGTGTAGTCTTTTCACAGTAGTAGCCACGTAATGTTGGTGTCATTGTGTCACTGAACAAAAGTGAACCGTCAAACCTGGCAAGTATTTACTCAAGGGAGAATTTTACCAACACATTTTCATTAGATTATTCGGTTGTTTTGAGTGCATTTTCCAAAAGAGTTATTTCCAGACAACCACTTCGGTGGCCTATTCAAGCTTCAGGAATGAAATGTCCCCCAAACGTGATACGCATTGCATGCCCATGTACTGATGACCTTCTGGGGATGCAATAATGACATTTTATGCTGAAAATCTTTCCACGTGCGTACAAAATTCTTCAAGAATATGGTAATGGCTTTGCCTTCATTTGAGTTTTCCGCGGGTTCAATGGTTTGCCTAGATATTTCATGGCTAGTCACTTCTTAGACAACTAGGGCACAAGCATATGAAGCCTCTTCCTAAAGTTCGTTTTAATTAGAGCAGCGTCCCAAAATCCAACTGCAGTAATATTCCGACTAACTCGCTCGTGTTAGCCGTATATCCATCGGCTGAAATACAAGTTGGTACGATATTCGAGATATCGCGAAACATGTATATTAGTAATGCACTGCTCATAAGATTGCTGAAAATTCTTCGACAGCCAAAGACCGGTTTCGCCCTTCTTGGGCCTCATCAGGTAGGCGCAGTCCCCTAGCTTCCGTCAACCTCATGTTCTACTTGAAACCAAGTTGCACGAAATTAGCGAAATACACTGATTTGCAAACAAATTTGGTTTTGCGAGAGACTCACATGGAACTCAGCTGAATCTCTCGTTTGTGATGATTTCAGACAAAACCGGTCGTAGGCTGTCGAATAGTTTTCAGCAACCCTACGAGTAGTGCATTACGTATATAAGTGTTCTCTTACTACGGCTATCTTGTTTTTGAAACTCAGCGGAGCGTCTTTTTCAGTCAGATGACAGTTAAGTCCTGAGTTTTGCTGATTCAAATCAGCCGGCAGAGTGCTAACAGATTCGTAATTTCACTTGTTCAGCCTCTTTTAACTTAGCTGCTCATGGAACAGAAATCCAGGTTTTTGGAACTTCCGAGTTACGATTGCCGCAAGTACTGCACCACAGGTTAGTCGCGAATTTATGCTTGGATGGATAAATGCCACACGAACAGAGTGGCATGCACGTTGAAGGTCATA
>SJOL01007224.1:1053270-1073751 GCA_004794785.1 Opisthorchis felineus
TTTTTGCGGCCTATTCAACACGTAATTCACGCAGGCAGGTAGTGAAGAGCATATATGAGTATCCTTTGAGTTAAAGAGCTTCGTATACAGGTATTCATTCGAATTATGTGGTTCCATTTCGCGTGCAACTGTGTCGACTAGCGAAGTGAAGTATTGCAAGTGAAAGTAACCGTTCATTTGCACATCGAAGTCCTGGAGACGTATGCGCTTATAGCAAACTTCAAAACAGAATAAATTACGTTTATTTTTGTCAAAACTTCAAAACAGATTTTCCAAAGGAAGCTGATGGTATTTTATAAAATAATACACGTTATCATCGTTCATGATGAACATCTTCATTGGATGTTGGAAATTATTTCGGAAACCCTCAGGTGTGAAGAAATACTTATTGAGTCGGATTTAGCAAAAAGACACAGCAAATCCTTTCTCGACCACCTCACACTCACTTCTGTTTTCAGGCCTTCCGTTTTGTTTGTTAATTCAGCACTGATCAAAACGATTGGGCACATCTTTCGATTAAGTGTATCTTAAAGCCAGCATAGGGCTTCATAGAACAGACGGTGTCGTGGAATTGAACCGATAATTAGCTTTATTCGTATGGAAGCATGGTATCAGTTAGTCGAAAGCGTAGTTGTATGCTCAAATCACTCCAGAAACCCGGGTTGCGTATGCTAAAATATGTTTTCTCCTTTCAGTCTACTGGATTTAGAACCTTTTGGGACTGCATTTCCCACCGCCCAAAGATGGGACACTGGCCCAGTCGGCTACTAGTAACCGTACACATCACTCCTGGTGTAGACGTTGACAGACACAGACTTGCGGTTCTGCACCACCCTAAGAATGCAGCATGCATCCGACCGGGCATCAGCTGGAATAAACATTAGCTGGGTGGATTTACTGCATGGTATGTTCGCAATCCCGTGATATTGTCATGTAAGCCACTAGAAATGGTCAAGATTCAGGTTAAAATGCTTGATCTTGGTTTTGCTTTTAAACTATTTGGTCCACCATTCGGTTGTAGCATTTTAAAAAACTTGAGTTGTAAATTTGCCAGACTAAAATCTAAGCTCGACAACTTGAAGGTTGGCGGTACAAAATCTCCAACTCGATCAGTCATTTTCACCGGCTTTTTCAGGGCAACCATCACGGTGACATCCCAAGACACGAAGCAAGTGGCTCTGTACAGGTAAACAGCCGGAAAACGAAACCTTTTTCTAGCCAATTCATTGCAATAGGTTAGATGCTGTAGGTTCAACCTTAGGGTATAAATCTGAGTTTATAGTTTACCATTCTAAGTTGTTCTAGGTTATCCCACATCGAGAAACGATGCAAAACAAGCAAATCACCGCCGAGTGAATTGGAGAAACTCCTCACAACTGATAGCACTGTTTTACTTTGGTATAGGTGTGATCACACCTAAACAGCTGGTCTGCGCGAACGTTTTTGTCCTTTTATCTGACTCATTAGAAGAATGTCGTGAGTTCAGACAAGCGAAACTCTGGTAGGATCTTTCGGGCTAACGACCACAAAAACACAAATCTGCTAAACCAATGCACAGTTGATGATCATTATGTGCTTTCTATATCAGACGAATCTCTTGACAAAATAAGTAGACGTTTACTGCATATGCTGTGTTTTACGCCCGCGGGCGCCATCACCTCTAAAACAATGTGAATGGAAACTTTACCACTGTTCCTTATTGTCCTCAAGAAGACCCATAACATCCAAACTGTGCGAATATTGGTTGCCCGTGCGAACACCGGCGAATCAGTTCCGCATACTGCTTCATATACATAAACACAAATCAATCTAGTCCGAAGAACAATTGCTTGGATCCCGTATGTGATAGTAAGTTTCAACGTCCACAAAGGCGCAGTCAACGAAGATTATGGTCAGTTTATCGAGAGTAATAACAACAGAAACGTTAGTTTCACTCAAAAATTTAATCCAGTCTCACATTCATCTTGAACTGCGCATCAAACATATTACCGTATCCGCACAAAGAAGACAGACGAATTTGTATCGATACTTACTGCATGATTTTTCTGAAAATTAATTTTCAAAACTGGATGGTCAGAAAGAAATTTCAACATTTGCATTTAGGACTTTAATTTGCTCCCAAGCCACCATTTCCTGTGTGCACAGTCTGGGTTGTGTTGAAAAAAGGCAGAGGATTTTGCACATTCGCCAAAAAAATTCGAAAGAATACAGCAACTCTGGTGTTCTGGTGACCGACAGTTGCGTTAAAATTTCACAGAAATTTTGCCAAGGAAGAAGAAAGCAGATTCACTTGGGTCTCCTATGACCATAAATTTTGGTGGTTTTGGGTGATTTTTCACTGTTGGCCTGACCGGCGGGATTACCTAGATAAACAGAACTATCAAATCCATGTGCGCAGCTAAGCCCAAATAAGTTTGTTCAAGGGGAAATAACGTGGTGTAAGTCTTTAATGTCTCAAATTTATGTTTCTTCCGACTTCCGGTAGACTTTTCTGTTAGCAGGCTTGCAACGGAGCAGTCAATACTTGGAACGCTTTAAAATAATCTAAGCATTTTTCATTTTTACACATGTTGAATTAGTTGCAAGTACCGACATTTTATGCTGAACACCGCACAGAAAACCTTCGTAAACTAGAGACAGTCAGGACTGTTTTGTCAGCTGCCAATATGAAACACAAGCTATTTTATGCGCACACACGTCAACCTCCACTGTATCCTAAATGTGGATGTACGTTTTTCAACATTTATATGTGCCCTTCATTTTACATGGGGTTTTCAAAGACAGGTCTGGCAGTTTATTCTTTCTGACTGCACCAATCAAGCTCTCCCGCAATCCTGCCCCGTACTTGCAAATCAAGACCAGGGAACATCCCAGAAACTCTCACCAAATGGTTTCAATGAATCTTCAAAATCCCAGTCGAAGTGCACTTCTTGGAGGTGCAAACCAACTTCACTTTGCCAACCGAGGTCATATCGTATGAATACACTCAAGAAATACGGTACACAGAGGGATGTTTTCACCAGCCTTGCCAAGCGTGTTAACCACATTCGTTAACCCTCTCGCAATCTGACCTCCGCTAGACAACTTGTCTACGTGTGCTGGCGAACTGAGTAGATTGGGTTTGGATGTCACAAATGGCGAAAATGTTATGAATCTAATTTTGCCTTTTCGTGGACCTTTACACTGTATTTCCTGGGTATGTATTCAAAGAGATTTGCGAGTATATTGGAGTGCCACTTATAGCTCAGAATGGCTCATTGCCACCGGCTTGTTTCAACAGAGGTTGGAGCCGTTGCTCCGAAGATAGGGCGACACGGCTTTCAAACTCGATAATTCAGGTCTCTTTAGTTTGCTTGACGTTAGCTAACTTTGATCCATGACTGAATCGCTAAGATGCTGTTAGTAGCTCTTCAAGTAGTCGGTCAAATAGACTTTCTACCCCCCAGAGACATCTGGATTTATTCAGACGGACCGGTGGGCGTTAGTGGATGACAAGCAGCATTTCCCAATGCTCATCGCATGGTTTAATAAATGTTCAAATGTACTCGTTGGTGACCAATTCACCATCCGTTTTGCCCTACGGCATTTATGTTTTCTTGGTCTTCTTCTGTTCAAAGCCACCGATTGTTTCCAATTGCTTTACTGACTTAAACAGTATTTAGTTGCCGACTGGTTAATCGGAGCACTGGTTCGGCCACAGTGGAAGGCTCTGGTAATTGGCTCGGGGGTGGGTAGTTTCCGGAATCCTTGTCGCCATTAAACAATAGTATTTACACCTTGTACAGCACTGTTCTTAACTTAGGTTCCTTGTTGACTAATAGTCCGTAGTTAGGAGGCAGGAGGAGAAAAACTGCAGTAGGTTGCACCAGAACGATCGGTTAAAGTACCTGATAGACAAGCTGTGGTGTTTTTTGAGACCGCATTTTAAAATTGTAAACTGCACGGTTTGACATCGTCGGAGAAGGCCATCAATGAAGTTAACGGTAGGATATATTATCCCCAAGTCACTTTGTTGTGTGACGCTTATAAGTAGATCGCCGGTAATACATGAACCATCCGATCGCAACTGTATACGATGTGGGGTTTATATGATTGACGTCACATATGTTAGTATTACGGCTATGGGATGACAAAAATCAATGACTAGTTCAATAAACTCTGTCCAGTATTTTCACTATTGCACGTCACACTCAAACCTGCTACAGGCTATTTTAAGTTCATTAGTCTTTCAGACCACTCAGTCAGAACACGCACCTAGTGTTACCTTTGGAGTTGCAGGTGGCGCGCTGCCCAACTGCGCGTGATGCATGTTCGTGCTGTAATTTAGCTGAAAGTTAGTTGTATAGTAAGCTAATGGAGGACATAATTGAATATCAGTCAGAAGAATAGTCCAGATGTCGAATCGTTTCTCTCTGACAGTTGCCGAACAATTTCTTTGTTCCTCTCTGTCAATATAATGCAGTTTTGTTGAATACTTGGGACTGGTTTCAACCATAAAACATATATAAACTTTGTCGAGATAAGCTTGTTTCGAGACTTTGAGATGTGCTTGTGGTGTGCGAGGAGACAACATACGGCAGTATAAATCATCGACTCACTTGGTGTTTTGGTTTCTGGAGAGGAAAGTAAATTGGTTCTTACAGAAATATTTCGTTGGAGATTCGCTCCCGGAACATACTCACGTAAACAGCTTCTAATAGATGTAGTGAAGTGAGTTTTTTCCACTAATAGCTAAGTGCAGTACAACTCACCGCAGTCAGAGGTCATGTACTTTGGTGTGCACAGTTTGTGACGGGGCTCCAATCGCAAAACCGATTCCAACTTAGCAAGCTGAGAAAACCTCCGGTCAGTTCCCCACACATGCTTTTCGAAGGGTAATGTGCTGCTTGACCGGATTAGAAAAGTTTGTACAAACTGGGTGCTCTACCACATCACTGGCCCTTCCCAGACAAATTGACAATTTCCCACTGGACTACGGGCTCAATATCTATCGACTGCGCGATTCAAACCTTTCAACGTAACTTGACGCAGATCTGCCATTGCGACATTTCCGGTAATGCTCGCCTGGCTTGATTGAACCGGTCAAACAAATGGTTAGAAATTCAGCGTTCGGGTAGTCAGGCCTGACTGATGAACATTTTGTTTGCACGTGACTCTGATCATTCCGCTCCTTAAGCAAATGACCCTTAAAGATCAAGGCGAGGGGCGATAAAATACTGCTCGGAGGGCTGTATCTACTCCCTCTTTCTTTTAGCGACTGTCCTCGTTTTTGGTGTCGGTAATGATAGGTTTGCCGTTTACAAGCACACAGTAACGTCAATCGTCGGCAACTTGCTACTGCCCTACTGTTACAGCTAGTTGTAGCCTGGCTCGGATTACTTTTTATAGCACATACTGCTAATAACTGCCAAGAATTCGGCTTAGAAAGTGACCATATCATTTGGCCAAGATACATTTGGTTCGCAAAATCCTCAGTATAGACCACTGACTATTAGCGGGATTCCAAATAATCCAAGGTGCGCAATCCGGGATTGGTGCACATTTTGAGTACTGGACTGACGCTGAGCACAATAACAAAAGTGCCATTATTCATGGGCCTTGGCCGATCCTCAGTGCACACTAGCAATTTCAAACCGATGACCGAAATCCAAGTCTACGCAAAATCTTCTACAGTTTTCTTGGTTAAATAAGTGTGTATGGTATCGTGCCATCAGTACGGAGGTTTTTTGTTCCAAAAAGTCTCTCTTACTCTGTCTGATTAGGACATACTCAATAGCAATTGCCCACTGGGACCGAACAAGGTAGTATGTCGGGTCCTAATCTTCTTTGGATCAAGCCTTTTGTTTCCATTTGGTCAGTCAGAAATTCATTTCTTTCCAGTTTGTTGCATGTGGGTAGGACGATTTGATATACTTCGTGTTCATCTGTTCATCTTTATCAGAAGCAGCGCTAGATTGTTTATAGTGACTGCCAATCTGAATTCGGTTGAATGACTGATTCCACAAGCACTCTCTCCTTGGAACAATTGACTGAAGTGCACAAACATTTCTACGGACCCTGTGAAGTCCAGGAGAAAAATAGGCCGAACTGGTTCAGCCATCTGGAAACTGAGGAACTCGTTCGAACTCAGGAGATGTCTGCTGAAGAGTTGATACGCCCATTAGGAGCAGAATCTTACGGAAAATTCCTTGTTATTCTTAATTCGGGACACAAAATCGAATTTTTCGACACCAGAGGCACACAATGTTATTTTGTGTATTTGCAAATTACGCCTACACTTGCCATTACAAATGGGTATATTCTGTGCAGTTTTCGACCATGGAGGTATATCCCACATTGTGAAACATACTAAATCCCCTTTTAACTCGTCTTCTATGTGCTTAGGAGTTCCGGGCCAAAATAGGTTCGAATAGTCTTAAAAAGGCTGAGCGCCATGAGTTGTAAAATATGGAATTTTGAATGCCAAAACACAGCGTAGTGGAATAAGATGTTATAGTCCAACGTTTCAATTATCTTTTTCAAGGATTCCTGCAATCAATTCCATAATCGGTTGATTACAACATCTTATTCCACTACGCTGTATTTTGACTCTCAAAAATTCTGCATCTTCCATGTGCTTCGAAAACCTCTGTTTTGACCAGCTGCATTGCTGCTCAGGCTCGAAATCCGGAAAAACAACCCTGATTAGAGTGGAAGTTACTAAGGTTAACGAGGGAAGCTAGCTTCTCTGCAAAGGCCGAAATTAGAAAGAAACACATTTGGACTCTTTCAAAGGGTATTGCTATCACAAAATTTGTAAATCAGAACTCATTTTCGTGAGATATACTGTTATGGTCCGAGTGTCTCGGCTACTATAATCAAACCGTCATCAGTTGTTTTACAACCGAATGGATCTACGTAAACAAAGTGGCAGTAGGGTTTCGCATAGTTTGTTTAAGGAACCCATACTATTGTTTAGTTCGCATTTATTTGCCTGATTGTAAAAATGTTCAATAAATGTCGCTGTCAACAAATTTTGATCCAGATAGTCTAAGGTTAGTTAACAATGAGATTGCTTTCTTCTAGAAGATCGTTCAGTAGACGGTACCTGGCGGAGAAAACTTATATGAACTTTATGAGTGAGTGGTTTCTCCTCGGAGGAGGACTATCTAGAAATGGCTGCCTTAGGTGCACAACCAATGATATCGTCGTTAAGTGATGACACTTTTAGTTTTCTTTAAGGTAATGAATGTTCAGCTGTAACACCATTTCGGTGCCTAGCTGCTATGCCATCCAAAAGAAGCACGAGGGCTGGGATACTGCCAAGTTGCCCAAGCCTAGACAGGAGAAGTCAGGAGGCTGAGGTCGGGTTCGAACCACTGAGCCATCTCGCCCCCTTAGGTTTCTTTTGTCTCTTCTATTCCTCTCAGTCCTTTCAGTATGGTCATTTTTCTCCTTCTGGCTCATTTTTCTGCCGTAACGCTTTTACAATATAGCCAAGACAAGATTTAAACTAAACTGATCATCTAGCGACTGGGATAAGATCTACTCCTCTCGCTGCATTGTTCCGCCACAATATAAATTGAGGTATGTTTTTCACCATCAAGCTGCTCGTAGACATCGCGTTCTCTTGAAAAATGTCACAAATCAGATAATCTTTCTTCTGGCATACTACTTACCATCATTTTCTAATATTAATCCAACTAAAAAATAAATTGCAATCGAGTATTTATGCTGTCGGGATAAATTGGTTGGGCATAGAAAATAAGTCGAGTCTAGGTGTAAAACATAGGTAGATCGAACGTATTCTCGAAGCACTGGGCAGAATGTTATACCCGTGCAAGTGTCAGAGAGTCCTACAGTTTTCTGAGTAACAGCAACCCTTTGTTGTCGAATAAAACACATTCCAGTCAAAAACAGCCTATAATGTCGCAGTTCGGTTAGTATCTTTTTCTCTAAATTTTTACGTCTACGTTGGTCATCAAAACAACTCTCAACGACAACTAAAAACTGGTAGTTGCAAGCAAGTGACGTCGAAATTTGTCTAGAAATCATAACACATTGAAGTACATGTAATTTTCTGAGTCTCTCTAGTGAAGCAAGCTGCTATTTTGTTCGGCAAGTAAGAATTACCTCGAAATTTGGCCCTCGGTACTTGCAAGGCACGTTCGCCTTAACCGGATCGTGCGGTCCGACAAAAGTTTCTAAAGGCTATCTCACCGTGTGACCTGTCTTCATTTCACTACGTGGCCAAATAAAAAACGAAACAAAATCCTGGCGAACATGACAGATGTGTTATTTGGTCCCTCTGGTTTATTCTGCTATTAGGATTTGAACTGCTGTTTGTTATCTCTAGTGTTGTCTCACAGAGTTATCGATTGCCGGGTCGAGGTCTATGATTGGTTGTTTGTGAAAGTTGCATATCCAGCACAAAAGCCATCCATCGCAATGTTGTAAACCGCGCGAAAAATTTGTGTCTTGATTGCCATATTTCCAAGATGTCGATGGCCTACTATTTTGGACTTTTCTTTTGTCTGCATCATACTGGTTGATACGAATACTATGAGCCGCTTTGCCGAGTCTAGGATTTCGGTAGAATTGGCTGCGCAGTTCGATCGGGTAGGACGAATATGCGCCTCAAAGTTCAGCTGACCTGCAAAAGTGATGATAATCTGAGAACTAAGAAAAATGACTGTTCGGTCCTATAATATTGATGCCTGAATTTCAACCGTGTCTAAGGTGGAAAAGCGCAATGTGGTGGCCAGATGAGAAAACAGGTGCGGAAGGATCGAAACTAGTATTAGTCATAAAGTTGTTGAACAGTAGGTTAAAAGTAAACATTGTCTGACGTAAAAATGTGGGAAGGGCAAGTTCTGCCCCGTGCCCCCATTCTATGAGCGCAACATTCTATGACACAATATGCGTGTTCCTAACCAAACTTGTTGATGCGAAAAAAGCATGAGGTTTTTTGATGATTCCACGATTACAAGGTGTCCCACATATCTTAGCAAATCAAAGTCTCCCGAGGAACATCAGCAGAGGTTATTCGCAAACTCCGAAGAGTTGGATGTGCTATCCACGCCACCTGCATCTGAAATGCGGACATTCTAAGGAACAAAAACAGAATCAGCATCATACAAAATGATACGGGCGAATATTCTTTGCGCATCACTCCACGAAGTGTAGCTGCTGTCATGTGGAGGCTTGACGTCACGAGGTAGTGAACAAATGATGAACTTCATGCTTTCAAGACGTTGCTTTCACAGCCACAGAATGTACTTTATCTAAATCTTCTCGTAGATCTCATTTACTAAAGTGATAACATGAACCACATCTATGGTTGGTTTCCCGAAGAAGCTGTCCGGAGGCCAGCCGAAATTAATAACCGAACATCACGTCGATTGGATGGATGTCGCATGCGCACTACTGACTAAACGGATACACGCATTGATTGGTCAGAATCTCAGCCAATCTGGATTGCGAATCTCAAAGCTTCTCCCCCCCCCCTCATGAATATTCTAGTGCCACATTGAGGAACATTCTGTGGTGATCCCATAAATACAGTTGTAATAATCTTCCTTTGTCTCCATAAAGGGGTGTCTGAAGCTACCGTGCCTTTTGACATACCCTAGTGGGTGGAGCAGGAAACCAAGGCCCGACATAGAAGTTGGACTGCTGTCAGCAAGACACAACAGAGGCTGTAATTCACACAGACATTCGTGGAACATGCTTTAGCCGCACACACATTTCCGCTTCAGACTATTTATATTAGTGAGAGTAGTCAAAAACTGCAGTGAAAGGGCAGGATCCGATGTCCGGTACGAATGTCGTATCTACTGTATAATACCGAGAGCGCCAAATGTGCAAACTCTGTTCTACAGAGGAAACTTATTAGCAGCTCAACACTATAAACAGACAGAGTATCTCCCAGAGGGACAGAGCTCTCCAAATGTGGTGTAACCATACTTTATCCTTCTGTCAATCAGCACGAGGCCCGATGTTCTCACAATTATTCCGTCAGATTATGGATGGCGAATCATATGGGGGAATGCCCTTTTCAATGTGCTCATTTTACAGAATTTCTAACGCTTCCCAAACCAACAGGTGATTAAATTGCGCAGTGTTATCCATGGTTTAAAGGATTTGTTCTCACAGGTCCACTGACTTGTGAGGAACCAATTTCTTGCATGTCTTCTGACATCAGTTTGGAAATAAACTTATGTACTACGGTATTATAGATGAAGTATGGATGACACAAAGCTTTGAAGCAGTCTCGTGCATAATTTACATAGTTTCGTGACAACAGTTTCGAAAATAGCGATTCAGTAAATGCACACGAGAAATGGCAAAAACAGCCGGGCAGATGAAGTCGGTTTTGTAGACGGGATCCACAATGATCCCCGTCACAAGTCTGAAAGTAGTTCTATATTCTTTGCTAAAGTATGAACACGTGTTTGCTTTTTTAACCGGTACTGCCTCGAGAAAATATGAAGATTCGCCCGTACTGTACAGATTCCATCCTCTGGGGAACTGGTTATGAGCCGATGACTCCTTATGTGAGCAGACCATATTTGAATGAAAAGTTCGCTGTCAGTTCCATGGAAATGCCTAGGCTGTGTTCAATCCAAATCAATCCAGCAACATTCATTACACATTTGACGCAAAACTTTGCGTGAATTAAAATGTTCTCTAAGTGAGCACCATTAGGTATTGTGGAGCCTAAAAACGAAGATGAATAAACGATATCCAGAAAAATCCCACTATTTATACCTGTTTATCGTCACTATCAGTGAACTGTCCACGTGAAGTTGTGCAAGCATTTTCACCTTAAAAGTGCCAGATTCGCTCGCTTTATTTTCGGTGTTCCTACATAATTTTATCACAAAAACGGAGGACATAGGATAAGCGGGTAGATAATTCCTAATCCACTAAGAACTTTGTGGCGTAAAACAAACCCGACTGCACATAAAACCTGCTAATCAGATGGGGAAATATGACGAATGATATTCCGGGCAGAAACGACTAGGTGAGAAGTGCAAACGTTTAAGTTGTGAGAAATGGCACTCGCTATTTTGGGTATGTGCTTACGATCCACGTAAAAATGTCGGGTTGATTATGTATAGCTGCTGAGAGAAAAAATACCTCTTAAAATGTTCAAGTTATAATTGGCCGATTAATAAACGTCTAGCACGTATATCATAATATCACATGTATTGTTAACTCACTCTTGCCTCCGATGACTGGAGTAGAAAAAGTCAGGAAATTGTTGCAGCAATGAATTTACCCGACTAGCGTGGATGGCTCAGACTTCCAGGGATCACAGTATATGAACAAAATGCTATTTAACAGGTTGCGATTGAGGGTAAAATTGAGTGCTTCTGAATATTAGTAAACCGTTTCAGAATCAAGGCAAAAATTTAATCAACAAAGACAGGAGATGTGGAGAAATTGATGCAGCAAAGTGTTTGAGCACACCTATGGAAATATGCATGACTTAACTAGCAAGTGAATCCAAACATTATTTCTTCTACTATTCACGTGCCATGCAGAGAGATACCCTCGATCAAACAAACTAATTTTCATAACTACGACTAACTGTTTGTACTTAGGCACCGGTCCACGGTACACAACTGTGCCACCCTTTGACACTTTCATAAACGTGTCTCCGAGTTGTCACAACTTTGAAGACTTGATACTATTCTACACCTCACTTTCGGAATCACCAAATTCAGTATCGGTGACATCGGGTGAAGCAACCAGGATTTGTACTGAACTTCTTCATCTAGCACACATTGTTGTACCTTTGTTCGGTTAGCCAATCACCGAAATGACTTCCGAATATGCTATTTCGTGGAAGAGAATATCAGGAAATTCCAAGACACAATTGATGTGTGCTAGCCCACATGGATGACATCTTCAGGTGAGTGACTGGAGGTTTTTTCAAACAGTTAATTGATGGCAACTTGTCTAGATATTTTGATCCTCTAATGCCAGTTTGTTTAGCTTTTCCAAGAATCCCACAAAAGTAGCGCAGTGTAGGGGTTTTACGGAATTCGTACACACTGCGGGACTATATTCTATTGAATTCAGCTGATACTAACTTTTTAGTAAACAATTTCAGGACAAAAAACACGCGAAACATTGGCACAAATGCTTTGGGGTCCGGAGCTTGTGGCCAACTACAGTATGTACTAAACCCCAGAGAAAAAGCTTCAGCAAATTTTTCCAAACGTGACGAAATCTCTGTCTCTCTCTAACTTGATATAGTAAAAATAGGACCGAGCTCTTCGAAGTGCGCAGCTTCCTCTCAAAACTTTTGTCTCATAGAGAAAAATGAATATTCTAGGTAGCTCAAAGGTAGAGATAATTCACCAAGCATGTGAGCCTGAGAAGGCAGTCGACACGTGACCAGGTTGTGCAGAGTTCTTGATTGAACGGTGACTAGCAGTAGTCACACCATTCCCTTTCAAAATTCCATAAAATCAAAGACCCTCTAGTCATCTCTGACGAACGTCTGCCCACCGAAATTTACTCAAGCCATAGACCCATAGACTCAAATCATAGACCTAAATATATCCGTGTAAGCCAAAATATCTGCCAACTAAGTGCTCTTTTACATTGCGCACTGAGGAATGGAATTTTCGGCAGTACAAAACAGGTTACCTTCTTGACAAATCCTTACTCACCTTACTCTCTCAGGACTATATTAGCAAAAGTTTGAGTTTTGTTTCAACTGTTGCTCAGCCTCCAGAAAACTCATTTAGACTGGAGGTCGCCGTAAGTTCCTGGACTGCTATCTTAGAAAACAAAAGACCACTGGCCAAACTGATCAACTCACCAGGTCTTTCAGAAAATCTACCAGAGAGTTTTGGATGATTGCTATGCGGCGTACAACAAAGTGGCTGCTCGGAGTGTTGGGTGGAATTCCACACCGATACCCCTTTAACGCTCGCAGTTAGGCGCTGCTACGGCCGAGAAGCTCATCCCGCACAATGTTGGCCAAAGTTTCGGGCCGCTTGCCGGTCGGGCATTAGGGGGGCTCTGACAGCCAAACGTGACGCAGTATTAGTCAAATGCTGTTTGCTGATGGTGCATCTAGAAGGCATCAGAATTTCCAGAAGGTTTTCGTCGATTACACTATATATGCGACACGCTGCACAAGTGTTCTTGACCTGGTTTTGGGCGTTAATATACGTTGTGCTCCTTTGGTGGTTGTTTTGTCGGGAACGCTAGCTTGGGAGGTTCAGATCGAGAACTGAGCTGAGAGAAACACCGTCATTACAATGGGCGACGAGGATGCTTCGTTTATCAAGTGGTACCTCGTCCGTTGTTTGAGCTTGGTGACAAAATTATCAGCTAGATTGGAATGGCCTCACTGCAAATACGTTTGTTTGGCGATCAGCAATGCAATTTTACAAAGTGTGTGTATGTCGTAAAAAACCTCTCAGCTTAACTCTGTTTACTTAGCTACTGAACAGGTTTCGCCGGTGCGAACCGGGTCATTCTACTTATTGCTCGTCAGCATGGTGAAGT
Source organism: Opisthorchis felineus (assembly GCA_004794785.1). Lineage (NCBI taxonomy): Eukaryota > Metazoa > Platyhelminthes > Trematoda > Opisthorchiida > Opisthorchiidae > Opisthorchis > Opisthorchis felineus. The sequence continues at coordinate 1,066,783 of SJOL01007224.1, forward strand.
TCCAGAACTTTCTTCAACCTCACTTCCCATCTGAAGACCAAATTGTGCGTGGGTGGAGTTATACTTACACTTTCAACTTAACTTGTTGTCATCAGGAAACTCAACTGAATGTACTACTGACTACTACTACCTACTGAATGTACTACTGACCGCCTCATGTTTCAGTTGGAGCGAATGTATTCGAACGAACGAACTGTTTCTCCTAACCCAACATGAGGCACCTTCATGGAGGAAATCAAGGCGGCCTTCATGCGACAAATTCCGCCAAAGCCAGTATTTCATGTTTATCACTGACTGGAAAAAGGAATAGAGATTTATCCTTGGAAAGTCTTCTCACTTTATTTATGGTCTCAGAAAGAAGTTCGTGTGGGAATGCTCACTGGGAATTACTTGTGGGTCACTTGCAGCATCCCTACTATAGTACAATTTTTGATACACGATTTTACACAGTCCATCGCATTTTGGAAGCGACAAATTTCATCTGAGCGCTTCACACACATGAAGAACATGCCCTTGATGATAAACAGTAGCACAATACTTGGTTTGCCCCTGAAATTATGCATTCTTAGTCCCCGTGAATGTTTACAACTTCTGGTTATAGCGATAAGGTAATCAGTGACAACTCCAGTTTTAGCCAGATTTTAAAACACTTTCTGCTGTCGCGATGAGCAAATCATTGAGTGAAGAAATGGTCGATTTCGTTTGTAGGGGAATCGGTCCAACAACCAAGCCTATAGAGCCAGCCAAATGACGGTAATGTAAGCAGTATGAAATAAACAAATGCGTGGTTTTTAGCCGGTGTCTTCAACTGTAAGCGTCGTGCGAATTAGGACAGTATTCTCAAGAATAAGGATTGATGACCAAGCTCACCCAGATTGTGAGTATGTCAGGCAAAACCTCGCATACCATTCATAAATTAGAATCTGTTTGCTGGAAACCCATAGCGAACTTAAGGTTTTAAGTTGCAGAATGGTTCTTCTGAGTGTTACCCTGGAAAAGAAGAATTTCACTTAGGAACGGTTTGTCTGCTGAGTTAACAGAGTTGTCGCTATTTCGACGAAACAAGACATCGTTTCAGAGAGGTTTGGTAAACAATCGGTGGATTTGTAGCTGTATGAAGGTCAGACAGCCAGGGACTTGCACACCAGTATCGGTGAGTATAAGCGGTGCACTAACAGACCACCGAGAAACGTAGATAAATATCGGGCGATAGTCAATGGTTCGGCAATGGCAGGGCTTGCACTGAACACAGCACACGTTTGATTTAGAAGATGTGTACATTTTGAGACGGGGAATAAGATTCACACCACAGCGACTGGTGGCTGAGGTGCTGGAAATCGCCAAGCCTCCCAGCGTGAATAGAATGGGGGCGTAGAACTAGCAGGCGTGTGGAGAGCGGTTTCAGATCAGCCGGGATGACACGAGGGAAAGTGCAGTTATCGGGAAAATGGTCTGGGTTTAAAAGTACAGACTTTAAGTAGAGTAAGGTCCACTTGACCACCCCCCACCCTAATCCAATTATCGTGGCACCCCTCGACACACAGACGAACAAAATCTGTGAACGACCCCTAAGAAAAATAGTCCATGAAGTTCTCCTAGACCGGAAAATCAAGGCCGCAAAATCTGGATTCAACACGACGAAAACCCCCCCAACCCGTCTATCGTAAGTGTTAGTCCTCCCCACTAACCAACAAACAGGAACTTTAGACGGACACCCATCACTGACCAATTCGGCTGGTCCTAAGAGCTCTCACGGATTAGTTCACCGACTGCCTTAAAACCCGATCAACCTGGTAAATCACTTGGCCTGACGAAGCCTTTGTGTAAAAAACGAAACGTTGCCAAGCGATAAATCCACCGATTGCACTACTCGTTAGGTTGCTGAAAGTTCTTCGACAGTCCACGACTGGTTTCGCCCTTCTTGGGGCTCATCAGGTAGGCGCAGTCCCCGAGTTTCGTAGCAATTGAAACATGAGGTGGCCTGGTGCAGCACATTCAGTTGCCTGGAAACATCACAAACGAGAGATTCAGCTAGGTTCCAGGTGAGTCTCTCGCAGAACCAAATTTGTTTGCAAATGAGTGAATTTCGCTAAATCCACCGATTGTTTAGCAAATCTCTGTGAAACGATGACTACACAATCGGTCCCGAAAATCTTCCAACTGAGTGAAAACATATGGTCCTTCTACAGCCACCGGGCACGCAGACTGAACGAAAATCTCAGCGACACTATCTTGTGGATGCACTCCTAATTTTTACAAGAATTTTAATCCTAGTGGACAATAGATAACCACCGAGGAGATGATGAATCTTAATGAAAATTCGCCAAAAAATATTGCGAAACGGAGGTTTGTTTGGTAACATACTAAATCGGAAATTGCCATTTAGCACACCAGACTTCAAAAGCGTTGGCTGTCACGCAGAGATTAGTTTTGTTACCAGCATTCTAAAGTTCTACATGTAATAGCTGATGTTTTATGAAAACGCAAAGAAAAGTCCACAAGCCTGATCCTGTAAATACCATGAATGAGTCATATGAGGGAATAGAGTTAAACACATCAGATCAGAAGTATCGAGAAACACGTTTGTTCCTGCCATGGTATAAATGGGCTTGGAAGCATGACACTTTATTCAATCAACATACTACTTAGTGAACTTACGATCTGCTGCGCCTGCTGGAATTAAAAAACACAATGGCATATATTGGTTACGATCGTCTATGTAAATAAGGTCAAATTGCATATAACAAAATTCAGGTTTATTAGTAAACGCAAAGTAAATTTTGCTACACCTTTACGTGTAAGCGCCCAAATCGTTTGGACTTTTCTGAATAACAGTCAATAGTGTCGCATTTAACGATGAAATTTCGATCAACAGAGACGCATGATTTGGATAGTAGAAAAATCAAGATGGAACGGACTCAAATTTACATGTTTCCGGATATACTGCTCCGGAAAATATTGAAAAGTCAAAACACACAGCATTGGTCAATTCTGTGAAATGTTATTCATTGTTCTCGCAATGGGATTCGATGTGTTCATTTGGGGTTGCCGTCAAAGCGAATAAATTCAGTGAAACTCTCGGACACATCGCCTAATATGGAGGTGCACTCAACATACCTACGATTAATTTTGGCTTCGTTCATTCCCTATAGCCTTTAACTATCGAGTCTACAAAGCAAACGGCACAGCTTTGAATACACGAATCGCTTTTTGACTACACTGGAAACGCGAATCATGGAGCTGCCAATTTCTAATGGGTATATACGTTTGCGCATCCATGCTGTAGGTTTCAGAGGAAACAGCACACTTGAAGATTCCGGCTGAATTTGAGGAGAGACGCGGAATGGATTTAGGAACTAGATAGCCTCTCTTGAGGTTGGCTAAACGAGGAGAATATCATTAACACATGAATTATATACCCATATCTGGGCTAAAACTCTCTGACGAACTTTGGATCCGCAACAGTGCGCACCCACCCATTTGATAGACCACTTGTTTCTCAAAGTTATTACATCCGCCTTGTAGGCATGTGCACAAAAAATATTCCACGCCAACATAAAGCTATAAGCTACGAGATACAAGCTATAAGGTACAAGTTGGCCCATTCAGGGTGCAATATTCACCTAGCATCACACTAGTTATCCTCAATAGCGAGAAGTAAACGAAAGGGATATCTAATAGCTATCAGATGAGATACTATGTAAAGTTTAAAGGGAAAACTACTCACAATGTAGTTGAAAACTCTTTGACAGCTGATGACCGGTTTCGCCCTTTTTGGGACTCATCAGGTAGGCGCAGTCCGAGTTTCCGTCACCTTTATGTTATACTTGAACCCGGCTGAATCTCTCGTTAATGATGTTCAAGTGGAACATAAGGTTGACGGACACTCGGGGACTGCGCCTACCTGATGAGACCCCAAGAAGGGCGAAACCGGTAGTGGGCTGTCGAAGAATTTTCAGCAACCTTATGAGTAGTGTGTTACGTCTGTACATGACAATGTTTGGTTTCTTGGACAGGCTGTATTTCAGACGGCCATATTCGTGGAATATATTTTAACCGCACACATTTTCACTTCAGACTACTTATATCATTGAGAGTAGTCCAAAACTGCAGACTACTTATATCATTGAGAGTAGTCCAAAACTGCAGCGAAAGGGCGAATTCCCATGTGCAGTGCGAATGTCATCCACCGTGTAATACCCAGTACTCCGAATGCTCCAATGCTAATCCACACAGGACACTTGTTGGGGACTCCGGGCTAATAGCCGCAAAGCTCATAGGCCTGGACAACAAACGCAGCAGACGTGGGGATCTATTCGATGTCTGTTAGGTTTGCTAAACAAATTAACTTACACAGAAACGAAAAGCAGTGGAGTGAGCGGAACACTCGTCGTCTAATCGTAGGATACCCCATTGTAATGCTGCGCAGAAACGGTCGAATTTGAGAATATTTATTTCTGTTTGTGCCTATATGGTTTGAAGCAAATTGTATTCCCACTTTACTCTCTGACTACTCGCGATGAAACCACGCTACCATGGGCTTGTAAATGCTCTGTTGGTTACCTTTCGGTTGTTCAAATCTGGACAAAAATTGACCGACAAATGGCCAAAATTCGTTCAGAAGTCCAACTTCTAATCGTGACAGTGAAACGTAAAGTGTAAAAATCGCGGACCGATTGAAGGACAGAATGAAGGATCAATTAACTGTCCAGTGTTCTTTAGAAAAACAGAAAGAGTTTTGGGTAAACTATAGTTCGATGAACTGCAAGTTTAAGAAGCTTTGACCGATTTTGACGAATACAAGGCGCGTTTGTTCCTCGGATTGTCGTAACTCAATGAAGGCACCAGTTACACTATGTTGTAGGTAGGAGCCATGTCTTGGAAAGTGAAACTTTGTGTCTTGTGGAATTGCCTCCGCTAGGATAATCCAAAAATCCGGAACTTGTGCAACTCAACAACAGTTAGGGTGAGGAAGTAACCGCCCACACTCACTGCATTGGCAGCGTACAATGTAACTATTTCATTACTGTCAAACAGGTTTTCAAAAGGGCAAGCATTCGCACACGAATGTTAGTTGTATCACCTACGTACCTCCTCCAGGGATCACTGAAACAGTTGAAATTCAACGGAAAATATTGCCGTCAGTGAATGTATTATATTATTGTGGAGCAAGATATCCCACTGGGGAAATCGCAGGCGAATGGCAACATAAAATTTGTAATTAAAAGTGAGCGCACTGCAGTTTGTGCGCAAGTGAGATTAAGGGAACCCACAATCAGAAGATTCGTCTTGACCAACCCTTAATCCTGCCTTTAGTCACATCTCACTCACCCTCGTGAAGGTTATTTCGAAATTTTGACTACCCCAGCACTCAATTATAAGATGTAGGCGTACATGTTCCCCATGTATTGGTGAGAGAAGAATGACCAGTCTCCGGAGCGATTGCTTCGATCAAAAAAATTATTTTACGTAATTACAACTAAATATTTGTTTGAACGGTCTACATGCGAACGATTTTACTGTTCTTTAAAACTTTCGTAAAGGCAACTTCGTTCTGTCAGAATTTTGTGAACTTCATGGTCTTTCACACTTCACTTTCGGGATTACCACATCTGGTATCAGTCTCATTGGGTGAAACCATCTGTGTGATCACCAAGAATTATACTGGACTCCTTCATCCAGCATTCTTCTTTGTCGTTTTGTTCCGGTGAACCAATCCCCCGGGAGTTACTTCTACTTGCGCTATTTTGTAAAAGTAACCACCAGGAAGTTTCAAGACACAATTAGTGTGCGCAAGCCAACAAGCATAAAATTTCCAGATGAGCGACTGCAGATTCTTCAAACAGTTTAATGGTGACCAACTCTCTTAGGAAGTTAGGTCCACAAACGTCAGTTTGTTTATCCATCTCCTGAATATGAAGTAAAGTAGTGCGTTTTCGTGTGACTTACAAATTTGTATGCACTGTAGGAGTTTGATCCACTAAGTTTATTCAACACCAACATTCTAGTAAAATGGTTTAGTCAGCCACGGATGCAAGGCCTGTCTGCTGTCATCTCGATTGAAGTTTTTAGACTGTTCCTCACAGTGTATGTAATAGGTGGGGTGTGCACTTAAAAGGGAGATGACAGTGCTGCGATTTTGGTTTGTCGTCCTTGCGCACTAAGGCGCTTTTTAAACTGAACATAGAAAATCTACATAAAGGTAGAAGTTTCGCTGATTTATCGCAACTCTACCTCTATGAGCCATTACATTGGGGCGTCGCATGGTAACGGATCACGGCAAAGGTAAGCAAAAGTTCTGGTGGGACTCAATGGAATCGATCTATGCTTCCATGATCAAGAAATATATGTATTTCTTACAAGATGAAACGCAGAGTAGGCACATTCTCATGACACGATGGCAAGTTTTATCGACGGAGTAGTAAAGATCAGTGAAAGATACCTAGAAAGACCGCAGAACCATCAGACATTTTTTCCGTACACAGACGTCCATATTCGCTAGGTCCGAGTCTTTAAACCAAGGATAATACAAAGCTATGGATAAATTTCTGTGCTAAGGCTTTTTTACGGCTGAAACCAGGTCAGTCATAGAATTCCTAATTTATGGGGTTCTGATGCAAGCAGTACATTATTCAATATTTGATCGTTAGACAACACTAAAGGCCCATTTGTCTCAAAGCGCCCAACTCAAACTGTGTTCCCACTAAGCAGCTCAATGAGGAACAGTTCGTCTTAGTTTGACCCAAACCCGTATCACTCGAACACTGGATAAGTTCTACTGCACTGTTTTTTTGGGTTCAGAATAGCGAAAAAATGCAGTTCAAATAAAGCAGTATTGTTTTTGTAGGGTCGTTAGATGATCCCTAACTCAAGTCCACCCAGCAAAAAAGGGATATTTTGCTTATCCTTAGGATTGGTTCTTTATAACAGATTTGCACGACTGATCGTTTTCAACGTACAGAACCGTTC
>SJOL01007224.1:1078947-1091239 GCA_004794785.1 Opisthorchis felineus
GCCATTACATTGGGGCGTCGCATGGTAACGGATCACGGCAAAGGTAAGCGAAAGTTCTGGTGGGACTCAATGGAATCGATCTATGCTTCCATGATCAAGAGATATATCTATTACTTACAAGATGAAACGCAGAGTAGGCACATTCTCATGACACGATGGCAAGTTTTATCGACGGAGTAGTAAAGATCAGTGAAAGATACCTAGAAAGACCACAGAACCATCAGACATTTTTTCCGTACACAGACGTCCATATTCGCTAGGTCCGAGTCTTTAAACCAAGGATAATACAATGCTATGGATAAATTTCTGTGCTCATGCTTTTTTCACTGCTAAAACCATGTCAGTCATAGAATTCCTAATGTATGGGGTTCTGATGCAAGCAGTACATTATTCAATATTTGATCGTTAGACAACACTAAAGGCCCATTTGTCTCAAAACGCCCAACTCAAAATGTGTTCCCACTAAGCAGCTCAATGAGGAACAGTTCGTCTTAGTTTGACCCAAACCCGTATCACTCGAACACTGGATAAGTTCTACTGCACCGTTTTTTTGGGTTCAGAATAGCGAAAAAATGCAGTTCAAATAAAGCAGTATTGTTTTAGTAGGGTCGTTAGATGATCCCTAACTCAAGTCCACCCAGCAAAAAAGGGATATTTTGCTTATCCTTAGGATTGGTTCTTTATAACAGATTTGCACGACTGATCGTTTTCAACGTACAGAACCGTTCCTGCAGGTGGACGCAACTTAGAATCCCGTGGGCTAATTGTGAGGAGGGTGTAACATATGATAAATAGTTATTTGGTAGTCAGCCGGTTAGTATAAGTAAAGGCGCAGACAAACTCCTTTGATAACCTGTTGCACACTTACCATTGGTTAGGTACTCTGGACCATCTAGAAATCATTGGGATATAACTGGTTTGAAGGTGCTTCATGAAGTTACTCAGCCAAAATAGGTAAGTCGAATGTCTCACTACAAAATGAATGTTCACTATCCCTTTGAGGGGATTCGAATATCAGTAAAGTGCACTTATACGGGAAACAACAACAAATTAACAAATTTTATCGATAGACGACTTAAGACTTGATTGGTTTGGAAATGCATTTGTATTGCATGTCAAATAGATTCAAGATTGAAGGCGTTCTTGAGGAAAAACTGAACTAATCAAAACGCAAACAACCGTTACCCAGTAAACATTCTTCCTGAGTATCATCTGAAAACCTATAATCTTATGTCAGCAACTTGACACGCCTGAAGCTCCTGTGAGATATTATTTTCAGTTCTACTTGACGAAGACGCTTGATCACTGTAAATATATCTACCTTGTGTTACGAATATAAACTTTTCAAAGAAAATTCTGTATACCATGTTTATGATACTGAATCTCTACTTAGATTTCTCGTCCTTGCAAACGTGTGCCAACCTGCACTTTGACAACTTAATTTCTGATTACTTCCTGATATTGAATTTAGAGTGCAATTGCGCTTGTTCCTGTATCTCCAAGTGCTGTTGAACCGCCGGCAAGTATTCCCTAGTCAGTGCTTGCTAGTTTTAATCAGCTACTTGCTGTGGTCATGCTAATGAAACCATCCTAAAACCATGGCTAAAGCGTCCTTCCAGAGAGTAGAATAATGGGCAGAATATCGTACATGTTACCTCAACCTGGGCGTCATCACCACAAGTAAATGCAGTAAACATCCGGATTTTTCACCACCGCTTTACTTATTATATTCTACGAAGAGTTACGGATTCATTCACAGCTACCCAAAAAAGGGTTCCTCTTTCACGCAAGCGATTTGCAACTAATATTTCGTCCAGCAAACAAAACAAAATTATACTGAATTGCTAAAAACCACTGCAAAACTGTTTCACACTTATTGGGAATGGTCAGCAGTGCGTATCTCACGAAGTTTCAGGTCGTTTCGAACCCAGGATCGCCCGGTCAGTAGTTTGAACAGTTGAACATTCAGCCATTGGTGACTAATCAGCAGTGTGATTAACCCGCGCTTAGACCAGATATGGCCTTGCTCATCCTTAAGCCTTGGAATTCACATCACTTTGTTAGGTGTTGACTGGCTCCTCGAGTAGCGTCTTCTCAGATGAATGTTGCAATCCTCTTGAAGAATTGGTCTTCCTCTAAGCTACTTACAAATTCCGCTTTCGAACTGCTGCTAGTATAAAGGCATTTGATAATTTTCGACTGAGATTCACTCATCGTGTAAAGCCAGTGATCTAGCGACGCACTTTCGTGCTCGCTTCTAAATCACGATGTTGTTATCGTGCAAATTAGCTTGAATACTTTATACAAACTTTTCATCCTAATAGAAGACATGCATACACAGTGACCCAGATCAGTGCTATTTTGAGAAGATGATAGACCTCAATGAATATTCACCGAAAATATTGCAGAACGGGAACTTGTTTGGTAGCATACTAAATCAGATGCGGAACTTAGCACATGTTTCAGCCAATGTAGGGCTGTTTTGTGCACACCTTGTCACCAGCATCCTAAATTTCTACAACGTTTATTTGCTGAAATTTCATGAAACACTAGGAACAAAACAGAACAGATTAACTTGAATGCCAGTGATGAGTATAATAAGGAACTAAACATGAAAATGACAGCTCAGTAGCACCTAGCAGCATGGTTTTTTCTCCCGGGATAACTCAATTTAAAAGCATGACACTTTATTGAAGTAATGTACTGCTTCGTGTACTTACAATCTCCTCTGCCTGCCTGAGCTAGAAAATACAATGGCATATATTGGTTACAACGAATTTGGGTTGTTTTCCGAACTGCTTCCCATGAACACAGCCACCTAAGGGGACATATTTAAACTGTACGCACTTTCGCCTCGGGCTACTCACATCATTGAGAGTAGTCAAACATCGCATCAACCGGTACCAACGACATATCTGCTGAATATACAGAGTTCTTCGAATGCTCCAATGCTATTCCACAGAAGACAAGTGGCTGGAACTCCGGAATGTTGTGTGCGATGTTTATAGTCTGTAACACTTGACAACACCCACAGTCGATGTCATAATACATGGTCTACTGAACAAAATAACTTACACTGTGACGAAACGCAATTGTTTGAGCGGAGCACTCGTCATTAAAACCTAGGACAACCCCTTCGTGATGCTGCATGAAAACGATATAATTAGAGGATATTTATTTCTGTCTGTGCATAGATGGTTTAAAACACTTTTTATTCTCAATTTTGCTCTCTAATTTTTCGCGATTAAACTATGCTGTTATGAACGGGTAAAAGTTACGTCGGTTACTTCTCGCTCGTTCATACGTGGACCAATGTTCACCTTCGGATTCTAAGAGTAAACTGAAGGGATGTACAAATTGTGGACCAACAGAAGCAGCAATTTACGAACAATCAGTTATTCCTTAGAGTAGCGGGTTCACTATTGGGTGGGTTCACCATTGTTTTGTCGTTGAGCAGAACGTTGGTAGCTCAGGTAGCGTCGACGGTCGTTGGTTTGTTCGCTGAGCTTGACAATTTGAATCCAAACGCTTCATCACCAATCGAAGCAAGACCATCAGTGCGTCGTTAGGGTGCGTAGTAGAGTGTAGCAATGGGTCGTGCCTTGTGTAACTCAACAAAACTTATGATGCGGAGGCAACTGTGTGCGGTTGCCGCATTGGCGGTGCGCAGTGTGACTATTTCATTACCATTAAACCGGTTTTCAAAAAGACAAGCATTCGCGCACAAACATTAGTTGTACCACCTACGTACCTCCTCCCGGGATCACTGAAACAACAAGATATAAACAAAATTATTGTCGTCAATAAAGTCACCACAGCATAAAAAGCAAGAAATCCTGTTGAGGAAATCGCAGGTGGACGACAACAAGATATTTGTTTTTCAGAATGGTCCACAAGTTGGAGTGGTCACATCGAAAAGCAGTAAATTCGTCTTGACCAAATGTTAATTCCACCTTCAGTCACATATGTTCGGACTTTTGGTTGCATAAGGAGTGAATCCTTAGAGTTAGGTGTATATTTTTCCATGCAAGTGGAAGATGAGAAAGACGAGAGTCCGGTAGGATTGATCCAACCAAAAACACATCACTTTTCACAATTACAACTGAATACTTGTACTGAGGTACCAGTCGTTATACGCTCGATGGTGCTGTTCTCTAACCATTTCGTAACGGCAGGTTCTTTTTATCGCGTTTTTTCGTAGACTTCACGCTCTTTCACACCTCGCTTTAGAGACAACCACATTTGGTATCGGCCAAATCGAGCGAAACAACCAGGGCCTTCCTCATCTAGTACTGATCGGTGTCCCTGTCTTCTGAGACTTTTACATGCACTATTTTGTGGAAGAAATAGTCAGAAAATTTCAAGACACAATTAGTGTGTGCCTGTCAGTATGCGTAACATCGCCAGATGTGCAAATACAGGCTTCCCAAACAGTTTACCGATGTCATGTCAGAACATTTTGGCGCATAAGTGTTAATTTAATAATTTTTTCATGCCTCTTAGAAAAATATCTCAGTACAAGGAGTTTATGAATTCATAACACACTACAGGACTGTTTTCTACTGCGTTCAGTGAACACCAGCGCTTTCAGTTTAAATGATTCCTTCAAACTTTTTCAGGCATTGGCGTCTAATAGTCTTGGTGGGTTCTAATCTACACCGAACGCCTGAGAAGAATCCTTGTCTGGAAACATCACAAACGAGAGATTCAGCTGGGTTCCAGGTGAGTCTCTCGAAAAACCAAATTTGTTTGCAAATGGGTGTATTTCGCTAATCTTTATCAACGTTTTCCAAAACTGGTGAAATTATGCTCTCTAATTTGATACCGTTCAGGTGAAACCAAGCTCTTGTGCCAAACAGACTTTCCTACAAAGCGATTTGGCCCGAAGCAACAAAACGTACACTGTAAGTACCCGTAAGATAAGGATATTACACAAGTCGCCTGAACCTAATCAGTCGACATTGGGGAAGCAACTGGACACTTGACTACGTGATGTGGATTCCGTGACTGAAGGATATCTTGTCTAGGTGCAACGTAAACATCCTACTGATCAGGCTGTTATGACCGGACGGCTACTTGGTCAACTATTAACCGGCAGACGGCAAGTCCACATCACTGCTGCGAGTCGAGAAATGCGCACTTCTGATGAGTTCCACAAAGAGTGAAACAGATTTGCAGTTCTTTTCGGCTTTCCATCACAGACTAATTTCATTTATATGGGAAAACCAAGTGGAAAAACGATCAGATTTTCCCCTAAGCGCCAAGTGCAGATTGAAGAACTTCCCTATCTCTGCCAAATACGAGTTCACCATTTATCGAAGAGCTAATTAATCATAATTCTGTGTGGTGTAATAAACATGTTTCCCCATTCAGATCAGTAGAATTTGGTCTATCAAACTTTGATCACTCAAAGCAAAACTGGCAAAAATATTAGAAATAGTCAAACTCCTTCCCCAGAACTTATAGGAGTTTGATTTATTTACCTGAAAAGCTTTATTAGGAGTACTAGAATGTCGACTAAATGACGTGACTGTTGACTCATGGCTTAAACTGATGCATATTATCCTATGATAATGTGGTTTCCTTCAATCCAGATGAAAACGAGTATGAGTATTGTTAAAACTTTTTTCAACACACGTCTTTTTTACCCTACCAAGAAAAAAGTACACATCATCGTCGACGACCCAGCTACCAGGCAAACGATGGGACGAATTCATTCATGTAAATATAACCTGTATTTTACATCTAAGCACAATTTGAAAGACCGTCTAATCTGAGTGGAAGTAGGATAACCGTTCAGGTTCACGTAAATTTCGATCCTATCAAAACATTCTGGCGTAAATGCATGTCATTTGATTAGGCTTATTGAGGAACGGTTTCACTGGCCTTTTCAAAAAACCCTCGTTTATGACCTGCTCACATACCAGCTCACTGCTATGGCCACTAAAACGTCAACTTGTGTAAGTCAACCTCAATTTAACTGCGGGCCAATCTGTTACTTGGTAGATTATTTGATATAGGTTTCCCTATTCAGTGATCTCCACAGAAAGACCACCCTGAGAAAAGCATCACATACTGGCGAGTACCCACAATGAGTAGCAGCTAGCTAAAATACGGATGAACACCAACCATGTAAGTAGAATCACCTTAGAATGCGACAGATTACTACCAAGATAGTGAACTACATGGTTCAAATTGAAAGGCTTTTGTAACGGCAGTTACCTATGAAATCTTGACCATTCTGTTTTGAAAAATGTTTTCTACTTACCGTTGCTCTCGTAATCTGGGTCAACTAAAAACCAATGGGAAATAGCTGGATTTAAACAGCCAGACTTGGTTTATCGGTACAACTAGATAGGAAAAACGTTTCGTGGCAATTCTTCTCCGGAAGCTATTCTTGCTAGATTGTGTGCAGGAATACAATTTTTTGCGCCCCTAACAACAAAACAAAACATTTCTTGGATGGGCAAGTTGCTTTCTAGAAGTGGGATAGACCGATGAGGAGAACCACAGATGAGGTTCTCAACGGCGCAATGTGCGCCACAAGAGGCATATAACTGCTCGCTATTAGGCACTACTGTTTATAATTTTCCTAACTACCTCTACGAGTGGCAACGAGCAGACAGACCTGAAGTGTTGTTGTCTGGAGAACCATCACGTTCAGTCTAGGTATCGTCCTTTGCAGAAAGATAGTTTAGCACTGAACCATCTGTTGCCTTTATTAGTTGGCATCTGCCGCAGCCTCCTCTCTAAAACTATCTGAAATCACTATTCAGAGCTTTCGCCCTGACGAAATTCACCTGTAATGTATCCTGTAAGTAGCTGAGAAAAGGACATCTAAGGCAAATTTCAGTATAATCACTTTTTTTTAAAAGTCAGAAAAGTCTAGGGCTGAAATATAGAAGAAATATCAAGTTTGGCGTCAAGCCCAAGCGCTTAGCTCTTGATTCTCCCAAATAATTTGGTTGAGTCGTGAGGTGAAACAGTTTAAACCAAAACAATTCAGTAATATTAACAAGCATGGTTTTGGCTTGTTGAGCAGCTTAACCCGATCGATGATCCTCTCAAGCAGAATTCAAGAAGGCTCTTTTGTTTTCGAGCCTTTAGGAGAATTGTTGGCATACTTCTTTTTACGCAGAGTCTATCCGGGGTGTATGTCAAATACACAGGGCTAGTGGCTTGAACAGAGTGGGCTAGTGGCATTGAAGGATCCGGGTCAACTGTACTTCCGAACCTTCAAGTGACTTCATTCCTCAAACTTGTCGCGTAAATTAAAGCTGGGCAAAATGTGGGGTGCTAAAATTTTAGTCCCACTGGACGAATATTGGTAAGCAAATAAAAGGATGTCCTCCAGCAGATCCGTTCCCTCAAGGTGTACTGCAAATGCTGTAGCATTTTTAAAGAAATGCAGCAAGAAACAATTTAGATCAACGCTTTCTAAAATACACCGCCAATACCCGGTCCTCGTCTACAATAGGACATTCATGAAGCCACTGCACCCCCATTTTATTCACTGAGCCTGTTTTACTCAAAGGATAATTCGATATATTGAATCCTGTAAGAAAGCTTACTGTAGAACCTGGTTTTTGACATTTCTGTCAAATCGCCACTGAATATGCTCCTCGGGATTTCTTAGTGGACTGTTTTGTCTTTAGATGCTTCTTGGTGATGTTCCAGTTTGTGGATTCCCTAATATAGTAAGAAAATTCTCTTCAGTTTTGTAATCCGTCATATACTCACCGTCATTTCCGGTGACTGAAATTACAACAAGTCAATCGCAAATATGAGTTATAATGGTCCAATGAGAGTAATTTCTAATCATCGATAAGCCAAAATCAGTATACAGAAAAAAATGATATATATATATATATGTATATGTATATATATATATATATATATATATATTTATGTATCAGTGTTTGGAGTCCCTGCATTTTACTGCAGCGCAGTAAACTAAATTTCCGATTCCCTGCAGAATTTTGTATTAGGATATGGCCACTAAATTGTTTGATTCAAAACTTAGGATAAATTCAGTCGGATAGATTTCCCAAGTATACTAGGCTCACGGAATTTTTCACTACTATACCCTGCTTCCATGGAGTTTTATGAGCAAACATCTGAGCAGCGATTGGCCGACGGTTGTTCTTTTGAAAACCACCTTGGTCTTAGTCAAAATAGACAAATTATTAATTTTTTCTCCAAGAAATGATTGAACCTACCCAAAGAGACAGATTTTTAAAACACAAGCGCATATCTTGTATTTTGCCTGGCCTGGTGATCGGTCAATCTGACAGCTGCTGACATGACCACCTGATATCACCAGACTGGGGCAATCTGACTGGTGTGAATCTCTAATGACGTTCACTCGGTGATCCGTTTCAGAGTCCATGTTCAAAATACAGGATTGTACCAGGGCATTGGCAACTTGCTCTGGTGTGACTACATGATCATCAGCTGCGATGAATAACGAGCGACCGTATATAAACAAACCCTCCCACAGCAAACCATTTTTCCGTGACAGTAAGTTTGACCGGATGGGACGGGGTAAATCACTCTGATGAGGCTTATCGAGGTGATTACCATTCTTATAAGATCTTCAACATGAAGCCGATGAAGAATTCGAAGATGTCTTACAAGCATTATTTTTTGTGCATACGGCATTTCACATGGAAAATGACCCGAGAAGGTTATATTTGGGAGAAGCCCAGTTAAATGAATGAAGAAAAGTTTATTGATATGTGCGTCTAAAAGCCTGAAGAGTTGATCTCTCTAAGAAGCAACGGCGTTAAATTTGCGTCTTCGTGACCGGTTCCATTAAGTGGTCCCTTTGTGTCGGTTATCGCCCTTCTAAAGACCACACTGAAATGACTGTGAAGAATATCTGGTCTCCTTCAAGACTTATCCAGCCACTGAGAAGGCTTTCAAAGCATAAACCAAAATTAGTATTTTTTGTAATGTTAGCTCTATGGGGGTGAAATTTTAGCGGTCATTTGCCATGCAAATGAAAAACTTGCTAGAAGATTCCGACAAATACACTCATTTGCATATCAACTGGGTTTTTACGGGATACTCAACTGAATCTCTTGTTTATGGCCGTCAAAGAGTTTTCAGCGACCTTGTGAGTANCTTGACTGTCTACTGGGCCTTTATTACATCAGTTGATATAACGATGTAAGGAATGGTGATGTATGAATTCCTCAACAGAGTATTCTTCATGACAGTATCCTGCACCACAACTTTACCAACGGCATTCCTTGCTGGAAGAAGACGAGGTCAAGATGGTCTCCTTTAAATGCATCGTTGAGACTTAACGTCACTAAACGTGATTAGAGTGAGTTTAGGTATTAGATTGCCCTTGTTGAATTTAGCTTACTGCGAAGATTATCATAACCATATATATATAAATGATTTGGTTATGTTTTTTGTTCACTCTCGTTTTACTTACCATCGCTTCCGAGCACTAAAATGACAGAAAGTCAATAGCAAATAATGATTTTCATCCGCAGGGTAAAAATCGATTGCGCGTGAAATGAAATCAAGACTCACAGAGTAAAACACAGGTTAAAGATAATCCCGAGATAATTTGGAGACTAGTTCCACGCATTTACATGCGTGTGCTTTGTGTTTCTGCGTTTTTGTTTCTGAATCACTGCTGGCTAGCTTGAAGATGACCGTTCATTAGGAACCAGCTTATAACGTGGTTGGTCCAAATGACTGATTGGCTAAACTAAAGTAAAATTCTTCGAAAGTTCTCCTGAAAATAACCAATTACGTTGTAAGAAATAAATAAGAGGCAGGTAAGAAAATGAAATTGTAAACTTGCCTGAGTGAACAATGAGTATTTCGACACAAATTGGGCATCTCACTCAGCTCTCCAAAAATCATTCGTGCACATCACATAGATGCACAAAGAGTGGAATACACACGTGTCTTGCTAACCAAAACTGTCACCCTTCGCTGGATCTTGAGTAAGTTTGACGGACAGACTAAAATCGGGACATGCTTTGTCTGCACAACTGAGTTGGACAAGAAGGAATAATGTGTGTACCCCAAGTACGAGTACATCTCAATGTCGTTGTTAGGTCTGGTACAAACTGACCTTGCGGTGGGGACTTTAAATCTGAGATCGATTAATAGAATTTGGTAAACTTCTATTTTGGCAGGACAAAATTCATTTGGTAGCAAACCTGTCATCATCAGTGCACTTTTGGGCGATACTGTCTCGTCGACTGATGATGACCTGGGTAAACAAACCAAAAGGCAGGTTGTGCACCCGAGGTATTCGTATATCGAGTGTTATGCAAAAGGCGGATGGCTATCTGAGTACTGTCTGGGTACTTGACAAAGCAGAATATACAGTTAGGACAAATAGAGAGGATTACTCAGTTCCTCGAGACATAGCGAGACATATATCCTATCGGTGGGTGATCAGATGGTTGATGCTAAAGTGTATTAGGCGTCAGAATTTGTTGCGAGGAACACAGTGCTTTACAGTCCTTCCGTAGTGTTGCATGTGCAAGGAACTCTAGTAAGGTTTTCACTGTAGGCCTAGCTACAGTACTGCCGTACCACACTGTTGAACACGTCTCATTTTGCAACGAAAATACAATTTTGTATTAGGAAAAGCTCCTATCTATCCGATAAAGACCACCAAAGACGAGCGGTTACGTATGTAGTTCAGAGGGATTCCGGTGTGAAACGTGGTAAAGATAGCCGTTAGTAAGCTCAGGCCAATGAAAAATATTATAAGGTCTCAATAGAAAGGACGAAATTTGGGAATATCCGCACCTAATTTGTTGCAAATAGTCGAAACACTCAAGCGCTGTTTGAAACGTTTAGACTGATTGGAGTAAAGTGTTGGTTTTTAAGTATAATTCAACCTAAACTTCCGCAAATATTGATCGGAGCAGTAACTCATGATACTTTCAAACAGATCAGTTTCAATACTCGTTGAAATTTAAATAGATTTTCACTTCTAAACTCTTGAATTGAACGAACTGGATTGTTGTATATAGACTGTCATCCTTATATCCCGTCTATCTCAGTACAGTAGCCTGAATGGTTCCCATTTTCCGTGTCATGCAGAACAATACTATCTTCCGAAATAATGATCGTTGGCTGATTGCAAACTTTTCATCATCAATCGAGGTGACATCATTAGTGCGTTGTTAAATGGCGTAGTGCTGCTTAGCGATGGGTTGGTGGTTGTTCCGAAAAAAATGTTCAAAATTTTCGTAAAGGAAACTACTCACAAAGTTGTTGAAAAAAATACGACAGCTCATCCAGCAGCACATCCAGTTGAAGAATACCATAAACGAGAGATTTAGCTGAGTCTCCCGTTAAAACCAAATTGGTATGCAAATGAATGTATTTTTCAAAGCGTTCAAACTTGTTCGTTTATGTTTAGAATTGGGCAGTCCGTGTTATTTTTGGTCGATAGCAAACACCATTGCAGCAAGGAAAACCTAAGGCTTGATGCCACGGAAATTTTAGAAATTCGGAATTCCTAACTCCCTCTAGATGGATATAAATAGTATGTTTACCTTATCAAGTCTCTCAAAACAAACTTTAGTAAGTAAGATCAACTGAAAACCCACCAAAATATCTAGAAGACCGCTGATTTTGTGAAGTGTTCCAGTCAAGGTAGTAAAATTTCCGTTTTCTTGGAAAGATCAGTATTTAAAACCAGCTGGAATGGTGTTGATCACTCGTGGCAAAATACGTCCTTCATCTCTTAAAAATCGATTTTAAACCGTTATGAATATATAGAGATCGGCGTTAAAAAAGTGCCCCCCCCAACACACTAATTCAGTAACTAACATGAACTTTCAATCAATAATTCATACTGATTTTTGGTAGATAAAAACAGCATTGCTTACTATTTCCCCGTCTACCCAACAATTCAATCATCATGGCTATTTGGTTGTCATAGGATGAAGTTGGTGTTGTGATCAAATGCAAGACAAAGAAAGGCTGGTATCCATTTTTGAATTTACCTCACGCGTCAACTCAACAGAATTCCAGGCAGTATAGTTACTACTACAGGCTAATTTTTGTGCAAAGCCATGTAAAAAACAACCTGTTAGCATCCGACCGCATGAGACCTGAAGCCAAATTAGAGTACAATTATAAAGCTGAACTTTGTTTAAAAGCAGCAGGCTATGATTGCAAAATCGCTGGAAAAAATTAGACCCTTAAAACGCATAGTCTGTGCACCGGATGCACCAGAGGCCGAGATCATCCACGAGTTGAAATTTTGCAGCCAGCTACGGTTTACACTTTGGGGGTTACA
>SJOL01007224.1:1111135-1126700 GCA_004794785.1 Opisthorchis felineus
GATGTTCAAATCGTTACTGGTGGGAATGCTGTCACTCTTCGTCTTCATCTTTGTAGACTAAGGCGCAGCACAAGCCTTTGCCATCTTTCAGCATGCGCCTAGCACCTTCAAAATGCGAAGTCATACCTCATAACGTGCAGTCTCTGAACGTATCCCTTACAATTCAAGGGGAATCACTAGAGGATATGGAGTATTTTACATACCTCGGTAGTTGTATTAACTCTGACGGACATGTGTCTGATGAAGTCAGTGCATAAATCTCAAAGACCGGAATCAAGCTTGCTAATTCGCGTCACTTGTGGCGTCAAATTTCATATCGCTGTGTCCCAAGGGTATTATGTATCAAGCTACAGTAACAGGCATGTTTTTGTGTGGTTGCGGGGCATTGTCTCTGGGGAAATATGATGTGAAGAATCTTCACAGAAGCGTTGCCGATGTCGGATGTCATCAATGAATTTATAACGTGTTAATTTTAAGGTGAATAGTTGGTTGTGCAGCAGGTTCTTCAGTCCAAATTTGTCAACTGAGGTCGCTCGGCCATGTGTTACTCTTGCGAAAACATTGTCTATGGAGACGAGTACTGTTCTCCGTACCTATTTCAGAGTGGCGTAAACCGCAAAGTGTACAACGTGTGACTCCGTAGTACTGTGGGAAAGATTTTACGAAAACTTCGTGTGTTGTAGTTGGGGTCCGCATTTTAAGATGTGGTCCCCGTGACCCTTGCAGCGCTTAACTCAAAGCGTTGCAACAAATGGCGGCTAATCGATAACAGCGGTGTTTGCGTTGTCATTTTCTTTCCAGATTGTCTAACTGAGTGCTTGGAGGTGTGGACACCTCAGAATGCTTGCAATGGGCAAGGAACAATTCCGCTCCCTCACCCAGTCTTTTCTTTTCTTTTACCCTCATTCTTTTAATATAATTAGGTAAGCTTTGTGGTTGTCCGGCAGTGAAGCATCAGTGTCAACACTGGTGTTCTCTAGGTTGTTGTTTCGTTGTTTTGGCCAATGAAGTCAGCCAGTTCAGTGAGTTTTAATATAGCGATGTTCCTGATACACAAAAAAGAGTGCTGGTAGCTGATCTTGAAAATTTTGCTGTAAACGTTACGTCACCAACCGAAGTGACATCATCAGACCCTCGTTGCGAAGCGAATTAGAACTGTGCGTCGGTGGTCGAGTGGCGGGTAGTATTGTGTGCGAGTATATATATATTTGAAGGTGACCTCCAATAACAATTGACCACCTCATTAATTAATCCTACCGATTAGATTTTTTTGCACGCGTTCTCACTGACCGTCACCTAAGTGACCTATGAACTCGATCCCCTCCCCTGATTCGTACCCTGCGACCCTGTCGCGCGGCTCATTCTGTCGTCTGATCCGTTTGTCTGATGCTTGGGGTTGTTCGCGTCATCCAATCCAGTTGTGATCTATTCTTCTTTGAGGTGAATGGATTGGGTTCAGTTCGAAGTGTTTTTCGATGGAGTTCGTCTCAGAAGCGTGGTGCTCCACCATATTCATACCATCTAACAGAAAGCCTGGCTCAGCTCTTGTAGGGACTGTACGGAGAACCCGACTTAGTATATGGGGAGCGGAAAATCAGAAATTCCACTTCAGTTGGAGAGTCTTTCAATCGGCATAAATAAGACAAAAGATTGCGTGTTATTTGACAGGAAATAGAGTGGTCTACCTATGTAGACAGCATAAAAAGGCGAGAGTTTAACTTACTTGGATTAAGAAAGCACTGGTGACCATCACCCTATCCGATCGATAATGTGAGTCAGACGTTGAACATTGGGTTACGTGAAAAACGTACATCCCTCATAAATGCACAGGAAACCGCTCCCAAAAAAAGTATTTTTCTCTCCTATTTTCCGCCACAAAAGTGAAATGCAAAAGTCTCTAGCTGATCTATTACCAGTTGTCCGATGGTATATTGAAGCGTTTGGGGTCTGAAAGGATATGGCAATATTGAAAGGCTACCATGGAAAGTCAAGATGGCTACTGCGATATAGCCAAACTCTGACCATAGTTGAGCGTCCTTTTCATTTGTAATTTGCCAGCTTACCATAGCTCCTCAGTTTGACCAGTGATAAATCAGGTGGTTCTTGGTAGTCTGAATTATCGTGGATGCCAAAGAAAGCAGTCGTCGTGTTTTTTTAGTCTGTTACGATCATTACAATGCGTTATTCTATTCGGAAACAAGAGGTCCGTCTTCATAGCGGTAATCAAACATAAATATTCGGTGAGGAAAGAGTTCAAACAAATCAATAAGGAGAACCGGACTTAATGAAAAACTAAAGATACTTCGGCCAAAGGGGCAACACACTTCTTACGGCGCAATGAAAAATCGTTCTTTGAAAATATTTCATGAATTCTCAGTTTTGTCACCACAGAACTGACACAAAAGCACTAATACTTCCTCCCTTCTCGTCAGCCCGCTGTGTTCTAGCATTAAAGCTACTGTAATAAAACAGAAAAAATACGATGCATAAGTAAACATCTATCAGCAAACCGTATACGCCACTTTTCTCACCAATTTCGATTCTTCATCCTACCTGATGTCAAAATTGCGTTGAATGCTTCCTTTTTGGCACCTAGTACTTGTTAGTAATCGATTTTACCGAACTCAGTGTTATGTCTGATTTTTTCCATCTTGTGCAACCCTCCAACTTCTCTTGCACTTTACCATGCCAAATTCAGTGATATTTTTTAAATGAGTCATAATTTTCCACAAAGAATGCCTCGACCCTGTATATCATAAGCTTTCGTCTAACGGTTTACTGCAAAACGATTATTTGGGCTGTCCGCCTCGTCCTTGACCTGAGCAGGGAACATGACAAACTTTACTTCAATTTGTTCAACAGACTCTTCTGTCACACTGCAATCAAGTTACAGAATAAATCAGATTTCTGCTTGTTCCAGCTAAACGAACTGAGACTGTCGGAGGTACCGCACACTCCTATTTGCCTGTCTTGGTTGGACTGATGTGCTTTCTGTCCTGAAGGATGAGATGAATGAGCTTACGGTTTGAGCCTGCCTCCACTCACAAACCCGGGGACAAAGCAACGTTGACAGATTCTCATGCAAAGTTTCGTGCGCAAGCACGCATAACGTGCGAAAATATGACGTGTGGATGATTGAAATCGTAATGCAACTAACTGCTCGAGCTTCTGCTTGGTGTCACAACGAGCTAATTAATAAAACGAAGCTNACGTTTTATGTATACGTGTGTATATTATCCAGGGTTGTGCGTGGTTCCGGAATATCTGGAGCCTTCGCCTTAGAC
Source organism: Opisthorchis felineus (assembly GCA_004794785.1). Taxonomy (NCBI): domain Eukaryota; kingdom Metazoa; phylum Platyhelminthes; class Trematoda; order Opisthorchiida; family Opisthorchiidae; genus Opisthorchis; species Opisthorchis felineus. Next base: position 1,114,420 of record SJOL01007224.1, read on the forward strand.
CAGTGAATTTTTTATCTCAACCAAAAGTGTAATGCCTGAAAGCTGTCCGAAAAATGTTAACATTTTTTATGATGGCAGCATTAGAGTGGTCCATGATTGACAAATCACAAGGTGTTCTTTGATCCGCTCTGGTCGAACCCAAGAAAGTTGATTCAGTTCAATGATAGATGCATTGAATCATGCGTATCCTCACGCACTTTACAAGACACGTCGATCGCCATGCATAAACCTACCCACCAGTCTACGTAGGCCGCAAGCAATCTTGTGAGTTTGTCACCAGAAAGCCTTTATATCAAAACAGATCATTCATCAAGAAGCTGCAAGTGATACGTAGTTTGTAGGAAAGAAGTTGGCCTGAACGAAATAGGGCATTAAAAAACTTCAATGGCATTTTGTGCTTACAGATTATGAAGTTGAGTGGAAGATTTAAAAAATGGTATAAAAACGAAAAGGGACGATTTTAAAAACACACCTGAGCAAATAATAGTGTTACAGGAAAGAAATGAGGTCTCAGTGGTGTTGGTATGGTGAGCGAACTTAGAAACATGAGAAGGAAGATCCGGTTGGTCGAACGATAGTTTTTTTTCATTTAGAGTAAAGCATAAGAGAATCGCAAAAGAGTTTTCCAAATCTCGAGCCACCTCCTTTCCATAGAGAAGTAAACGACATTCTAATATATGGCACAAAATGCTCTCTCCTTATGCTTGAAAGAATTCTCCCCTTTGAAATTCGTGGAGCTTATTTAAGGAAGTCATCAGTCTACAAAAGAGACCTCTATTGGATATTGTTAATCCTAATAAAATCGATAATATGAACCTCGATTTTGTGACAAAGCTTCTCAGAAATCAACTCTGTGGTTATCCAAAATAGTTTAATATTTCGATGCATACAGCATGGGTGCGACGGAAACACTGTGGTTATTATATCAACTATTGAAGCCAGTAGTACAACTTCGCGATAACTCGGCTAAAAGTGCATTTGTTTTGTGACCGACCGGTCACGAGTTTGCGTGCCGCACGAGTGCGTCTATCTGTCAAAGTGAAGCGCATAAACTTAGAGGGCCTGAAGGCCCATTTCGAAAATTCTCGAATGGAAACCTGGGCTGTACAGGGGTGGCTTCGGAAAAAATGCCATTCTTTTTAACTTTTTTGTGTTTTTTAAATTCCAGAGTTTACGGATGGTTTGCTCAAGGCCTATCGGAGAAACAGATTGATGGTGCGCAGACTTCTCTTGAACGTGAAGTGACAATGGGCTCATTGCCCAAAGGAAAAAGCCTCAATTCCAAAAAAGAGAAACGGTGCTTTTGAATGAAGGGTGATCAACATTAGGAAACAGGTGCATGATGAAAGCGTTATCTGCAATACACAACTAACTAAAACAGAACTACCACAAGGAGGCACCCGTTACCGTTCTTTTCGTTTTAGAAGTAACTTCTGCACTACCAATATATGAAGGCTTCGTCTTCCTAACATTCTGTCGCTCTTCCTTTCCAGAGAACATGTCATTTTTAAAAACGCCCTGCAGCACCTGACTGGTATCGAGTGTTTATCTCAGATTATTCAGATTTTTCTTGTCTTCTATTGTAAACAAGGCACTAATAACCACACCGTATATCTGATCCGCTCCTTTTGGCTAATGAGCTAACGAACTTGAGATTCAGTACACTCCATGTTTTTTTCTTAATTAAGCCGTGTTGTACTCATAGAAGAATCCGCGAGAACCAATTAGCCATCGATTTTCCTGCTACGAATAGGCATTTACATATATAATGGCGACAAAATCTGTTACCTACTGAGCAGTTTCTAAAAAAAAACTACCTTTTTGTATAAAAAGATATACTACTATCTGACAACCTATTTAAAATGATAGGAAACTTGCGAAACAACGACAGATCATCAAAGGATAGGCACCAGTCGAACCCATTCCATCCAAACTCAACCGAATAAAACTAATTATTCCATTCAGTGAGGAATCAAGCTAGTTTGGGTTTTTTTGTTGTAGACAGTCTTCTTTAAAGTGAACTAGGTAATTGTATTGATAAGCCATGAACCAATTCACGACTTTGCCCCTGGGACCCGGTTAGGTAGCTTGTATAACTAGACTGTGATGGCTTTTGAGCTTGCACTTCTTAAATCAGAGCCTGAAAGTAAAACCATAACTTCAAAAGTCTGATCAAGAATGAATATAACTTCTGGTTACACATTAGGGCTGCCTTCACTCTTATTGATGTGATCCTGATGTATGCGGGTACTCCTGCGATGATATATTTTGTTGCCGATGGGTAGTAAGTGTACAAGTTCTCGTTTTTCATTTGTTGGTTCTACAACGTGCAGGTCACCGGAGACTGATATAATGTAAGTTCCGTAGACAGCGGGCATTTATACAAAGGTTCCCGTCTATGATCTTCCTTTTCAGCCGTTTCTGTCCAATTCGTCGTACATTCCTCACCACTAGATTTCAAATAGACCATCACGAAAAACTCGGTTTAACATACAGTTTAGTACGGTGATGACTGGAAACGGCATCGTGTATGAGACTTCACTGAACCACCGCAATGAAGGGCTACTACAATCTGATCAAATCAGAAAACGGGTAAGTTTAAAAAAGTGCATGATCCCTGGACAATCATCGATCAGTCCTCACCAGGTTATTGTCGGTTTCCCCATTAAGCCACTTAGTTGCATACAAGCGAAGCCGGCTGCGCAGTGCGGTCAAGTGATAGCGTTTTATTTGGCAGACACACATAACCTAGGCATGTTGCAATATCTTGGATGGAACACCAAACGTCTAGGACTGCCAGAGTGCGCAAGGCCTCAGAAGATCTCAGGAGATCTAACATGACGTATGATCCTTCTGCAAAGCTTGCCGATGTAAACGTCCAGCTCATGCTCTTGAGGAAACAGTAGCGAAAAAATGTGACCAAGTCTAATCACCCAAACGATTGGTTGTGATGCATAGTGAATCCGCTTTCGTAGATGTCAACCACCTTAAATTCGAAACAGGTGTCAAAGGATCAAGTCGAATCTCAGCGAAACTGTCAATCAAAATAGAGGATCGTAAGTTTCTTCCTGTCCTGCTGTACCATACAAGCCAGCAATAAAGCGAGTAATGTCTCATTTGTGGAGAACAATGTACATCTCCTAAGAATTCTGCTTCCTGATGTCTCAACGTGAGCGTAAAGCTCCAAACACGTTGTGCCAGCAGCGCCCCTAATGCAAAGTTTAAATTTTACCTTCTGGATTCTTAGATGCGCGATTAACTCTACCAAAATTGAACAGCTCGCTTCAGACATGGTTATATTTTCTCCTGTGAAGACGTTCCTGAAACTGACATGGATTTTTTATCGCATATGTTGGATTTTTAAGTCAGTATCATACATCTCTACGCTAAAAGCAGATAAATATCCGATCACCGTCAACAAATCAGCTTCAATCATCGTTGGAATACATATTTTAAACATGTTTTCGGGTCCGTTGACCCCAGATCCCGACTCATACGTATCTTAAAAATAAAACCAAGTCAACGTCTTGTATACTGAACCCAAACAGAATCAAGCTAGTTTGGGTTTTTTTGTTGTAGACAGTCTTCTTTAAAGTGAACTAGGTAATTGTATTGATAAGCCATGAACCAATTCACGACTTTGCCCCTGGGACCCGGTTAGGTAGCTTGTATAACTAGACTGTGATGGCTTTTGAGCTTGCACTTCTTAAATCAGAGCCTGAAAGTAAAACCATAACTTCAAAAGTCTGATCAAGAATGAATATAACTTCTGGTTACACATTAGGGCTGCCTTCACTCTTATTGATGTGATCCTGATGTATGCGGGTACTCCTGCGATGATATATTTTGTTGCCGATGGGTAGTAAGTGTACAAGTTCTCGTTTTTCATTTGTTGGTTCTACAACGTGCAGGTCACCGGAGACTGATATAATGTAAGTTCCGTAGACAGCGGGCATTTATACAAAGGTTCCCGTCTATGATCTTCCTTTTCAGCCGTTTCTGTCCAATTCGTCGTACATTCCTCACCACTAGATTTCAAATAGACCATCACGAAAAACTCGGTTTAACATACAGTTTAGTACGGTGATGACTGGAAACGGCATCGTGTATGAGACTTCACTGAACCACCGCAATGAAGGGCTACTACAATCTGATCAAATCAGAAAACGGGTAAGTTTAAAAAAGTGCATGATCCCTGGACAATCATCGATCAGTCCTCACCAGGTTATTGTCGGTTTCCCCATTAAGCCACTTAGTTGCATACAAGCGAAGCCGGCTGCGCAGTGCGGTCAAGTGATAGCGTTTTATTTGGCAGACACACATAACCTAGGCATGTTGCAATATCTTGGATGGAACACCAAACGTCTAGGACTGCCAGAGTGCGCAAGGCCTCAGAAGATCTCAGGAGATCTAACATGACGTATGATCCTTCTGCAAAGCTTGCCGATGTAAACGTCCAGCTCATGCTCTTGAGGAAACAGTAGCGAAAAAATGTGACCAAGTCTAATCACCCAAACGATTGGTTGTGATGCATAGTGAATCCGCTTTCGTAGATGTCAACCACCTTAAATTCGAAACAGGTGTCAAAGGATCAAGTCGAATCTCAGCGAAACTGTCAATCAAAATAGAGGATCGTAAGTTTCTTCCTGTCCTGCTGTACCATACAAGCCAGCAATAAAGCGAGTAATGTCTCATTTGTGGAGAACAATGTACATCTCCTAAGAATTCTGCTTCCTGATGTCTCAACGTGAGCGTAAAGCTCCAAACACGTTGTGCCAGCAGCGCCCCTAATGCAAAGTTTAAATTTTACCTTCTGGATTCTTAGATGCGCGATTAACTCTACCAAAATTGAACAGCTCGCTTCAGACATGGTTATATTTTCTCCTGTGAAGACGTTCCTGAAATTGACATGGATTTTTTATCGCATATGTTGGATTTTTTAAGTCAGTATCATACATCTCTACGCTAGAAGCAGATAAGTATCCGATCACCGTCAACAAATCAGCTTCAATCATCGTTGGAATACATATTTTAAACATGTTTACGGGTCCGTTGACCCCAGATCCCGACTCATACGTATCTTAAAAATAAAACCAAGTCAACGTCTTGTATACTGAACCCAAACTAATCTACACGTTCGAACGATACAAAGTGCGAAAATTAGTCAACTTTTGAGGACGACCCATTTTAGTTTCAACCAGAGCCACTTCAGTAAGAAACAAGCATTCTGTACTGTCTAGACTGCTGTTTCGAGAGAGAGAGAGAGAGAGAATGCCTACCCTGTGTGACTTGTTTTATGTGACTTAACGTATCCGATATCAAGAAACAAGCATTCTGTACTGTCTAGACTGCTGTTTCGAGAGAGAGAGAATGACTACCTTGTGTGACTTGTTTTATGTGACTTAACATATCAGATATAAATAGAAAAAGGGATCATCCCATACTTCCTTGGTGGAAAACAATGCTCACAGAGTTGCTGACAACTCCTCGATAGCCCATAGTAGGCTTTGCCCTTCCTGCGTTCGGCGCAGCCTCGAGTTTTCGTCAATGTTATGTTATGTTATGTCGTAAACGAAAGATTTAGATGGAATCTACTCCACCCTCTTTTTAACACCAAGTTCATCTGTAAAAAGCTCATTTTGCCGAGTCCAATTTGCAAACCAGTGGTTAGATCCAAAGAATGGAAAAAATATCTTGGAAGACTCGACTTGTTGACCAATTTAGAGCAGATTCAAACCAAGCTGACTGCCCCCTGCTTATTTATGTCACTCCTAATATCCGTGGAAGCTTGTTGGTGCAACAGCTGATATGGATTTCCACTGGAAAAGCTCAGAATTATTCGTGATCTGTATTTCGCATTCTCTACGATCTTGGAAGGTCATCTGAATTAAAGATAGACGTTCTTCTCACAAAACAACAGATTTTCAGCGTTTTTCAGGCCAAAAAATCACGGTCAGCTGTATGGCTCACGTGGAAAGTCGGAAATGGGTCGCCCGAGCGCACGTTCACTGTCATTCAAAGACCAGAAAATCACGTTATTCTGGTTGCATTTTAGGATAGTATTGGTAGCCTAGGTTGTACTATTAGCCGCTGATGTGTCCCATGCAACCGAGCTGTCCTGCTTGATGAAGTAAATCAACGATTACATTCCCGTAAAATAATACCAGCACAGACCCTATGTCCAACTTGACAACTCATCCAGGCACCTACGATGAAGCCTACCACGGGTTACTTGCTGAACTTGATTCTTCCATGTAAAATGGCTGATGTTACAACCTCGCAGTAATGCTTCTCCGATCGTGTATAAATACTGTCCCAGTAAACACTCGTCATCAAGATGACAGGAAACGCCTTGTTACACCACACGTTACCTGGCCAGGCTTGAGTTCTGCGATACGTTGTTGCTTGAAACGCTAGCAGCAAAAAGGGGTGAGACGTAACGTACACACTAAGCCAACTATGCCCCTTCCATAAATTTTAAATGTTTTCATTTGTAAAATAAGCCACCTGAGAATGTTGAGCACATAAGTCCGTTCCCTCTGAATCACAAATTCCGTCTTCCAGCAGAATGGTCACAATTGTGACGCTATGGGTGCAAATTAAAGTGCCCTGTAGATCATAAAATTTTCGGTTGACTGCTTGCATTGTCAATGAGCGGGACACTCAAATGTTTCAGCTGTCTAGCCACAAAAAGCCGGTCAGGAAATGTGAACATTATATTCAAGTTTGGGGTTTAGGATTGAGTACAAATAGAAAGCCAAGTATTATTTGTTAACATCCAGGACTCTGGCACATGAAGTGCTGAACATACATATTTTGCATCAAAGAGTTGGGCTAAAGTGCGATTTAGGTCAAGCTTCCTTAAACTGACTCAAGCAGTCCTATTGATTAATTTACTGGTGCAATTAGGTGCCCAAAATAATTAATGAAAATAGCTAAACAGGAAATTTCATCGATTTCGGTGCGTCATTCAAGAATTTGAAGCGCGTGGGCGCGTCAAATGGGTCGTGTAGAATAAACTCTCCCTCCAGAGTGAATCGTAAATGCATTCACACAGCCAGTGAAGCATGTCAGGCTGAATTAGACACCTATTCGAATGACGCCTAAAGCAAAGTTCACTTAGATAAAAACCCATCAGCGAATTCCGGCTTCTAATATATGACGAATATCCTATAGATAGAATGTTTTCGTTCGTTTTGACATATTTAGATGAGCTATTTTCCTAGAATTCTTTGTGACTGATTACAAATGACGAATGAGGTGGCTTATCGGAATTTACTAATTTTCGTTGTGGCCTATTCTCTACAGCATGACTGATCGTCTGTTGAATGAAAGGTGTTGACCAGTTTCTTCACGTTCTATATCTTGAACCATTCTAATGTTTGATATACCCTGCATTCTTTAGGCACGTGAGCACACAGGACCCTGTTAGAAAGTTGAGCTAATATGCTGTTCGAGGATATGCATCAAGCCCAATAATCCAGAACTGCAGGGCACGAATTCTAATAATTTCGCAGCTACTCATAAGTAGTCAATGCAAGCACGTGGCACTGTTGGGCTGCAGGACCAGAAGGGTCGGGTTAGTCGATTGACTCAATTAGGACCGTTACTGGGTCATCTATCAAGGCATCGTGTAATAGTAATTCAGATTCGTCAAGCATTAGCTGCTGAAGCGGCAGCAGATTCTTAGACGCACAATGCAAATCTCCCTAAAACCGTAGTTTGAACGAACGAAACGTTAACATAAAGTTTTAGCATTTGATTTTATTTATTCGAAACTCTAAAATATCCCCCAGGCAGTCACAGTTTTGTTAAAATTCATCTAAGCGTACTTAAGGTTTACCTTGGGCGCGGAATTCATATTTTTAATGGCTGCCGATGGCCTAATATGATGTTTCCGTGAAGACACTGGGAAATTTTCTGGAGAAGTTGGTTTCTTCCCTTTTTCTTCTGTATTGGATTTTGAAGTATTCTCAAGACTACATGAAGAATAATTACATCTATTTTGTCCGTGTCAACCCAAAATGGAGCAGCCATACGCGACTGGTATAGGAAAAATTTTTCTATCATTGTAGCAGGCATCCCGCCAGACAAAGCCAAGGAGTTCGTTACAGCTAGTAGGTTTGTTGGGTTTCTTATGATGGTCAGCACACGCTGTGTCGGGTTCACGGTAAGGTTTTATCTCCACCAGTATACTGACTCCTTGATAGTGCCATGGGAATAATTAGTGGATTTATGGGCAGTGCGAGAAAACAATGCAACGAGCTGGCCAGTACTTCGGAGTTTTGGTACAAATTCAGCGACGTGAGACGGTCATTTGGATGCACGTAACACGCCCGATCAAGAAATAGTAGAGATATAGTGAACTACGAGCAAGCCATCAGACTGGGTATGGCAGTCACCGTACCTTCATCGTGACGTCGTACTTGGGTTCTTGGACGGCCCCGTACAAGAAAGTCCTGGGTGAGTAAGTAAGGGTTGTTATGTTAGTTAGGATTGGTGAATGAATCGTAACAAAATAAGGAGCAAGGATATCCCTGTAAGCAGTGGCTTTTCAGTCGCCCATGTATTCGGATATTTTAGACATGACTGTGGAAGTGAGGATGGTTGGCAGTAAGCCAGCAGAACGATGAAATATATGAGACCCAAACCCGTAAACTAGACACGGAAAAGAGCCTCAGATTAGCCTAAAAGAACGATCGGCTTTCAAAGTGTTAGGGTTTTATGAGATGTGGAAGCATTTTAGTTGTAACCGGATGCTGAAGATCACAAAAATTTGGTTCGCAAATGCAAGCACGGGAGCTGATAATCAGTGTCCATGAACGGAGTCCCTAATTTGTGAGAGTGTTGCTGCGGTTGAGTATGAGATGGCCGCAAGTTATGCTGAGAACGACGGAGCTCTTGGTTCTATTAGGCCACAGGGTATACGTGTCTAGAAGCAGAAGTGTGGTGAAGTTAGGATTTAGTGCAGAACTGGTACGCTTAAAGTCGTATGATTTCCTTGAATTCTACGGATCAAGTCCGTACCACTTGATCTTATTGCGCCTGGTATGCATCCCTCTTTAGCTTTAACTTCGCCGCGTCCAATATGCATAGGTGAGGCCTTGGTCAGAGGCGCGCATAGGCACCGTCCTCACAATTACGTAAGCAGTCAAGATAGGCGACAACTGCTGAGGCTAGCGTGATGGACGGCAATTGTTAGCCTTATTTTCCGGAAATTTTGTTACGCTTTATGAAGTGATCGAGCTTAGCGCTGTCCTGCCTTCCAACCGGATGGGGCTAATTCACATGCAAACATTTGAAAGTGCTGCATTATCTCCTGACTAGTTGCACACAACTGAGAAGATGGGTCATTCACAGAGATGTAATTTCGCATAAATACTGCACGATTAGTATACTGCACACTAGATGAGCTTCTCAAAAAACAGTGGTGTGTCGCAGTTTAGTGAACAAACTCATCTAATTTGCTACATTTGAAGATTATAATGGATCCAAATGTTGCTCAATTATCCATTCGAGTGGAATTTACACTGGAAGGTCTGTAACTCGCATCTCCTATTCAAAATTTGCTACAACTTTACTTCGTGCTGTGCGATAGTCGATTTATGCACAGGCCAAACTCAAGCGCATGCTTGGTGGGACCAAGTCATGTGGCCCAAATGATTGCTCCAAATAGGCTTAGCCACTTAACAGAGGTTTCCATCAACGACACTCCAAGGTTCGGTGGCTTAGTGAGATAAGCTTGTGCGTAGAGGCCGCTGAGTGCCTTATTCCTCGGCTTGAGACGAAGTCCGAGAAGAACAGTTGAGCAGACGGAGACGGAAGGTGGATCACCCCTCAAGCAAATGAGTTGTGTCTACTGGCCGAGATACTGCTCTTCCCCATGGGAAATGCACAAACGTGCACATCGACGTGGCAGATCACGTAATGCTGTACTAATTGGCCTCAGTCGAGAGAAAAGCCCCAGTTTGGGAAGTATTGACTATAGTGGCGCCACAAGGCTGTAATGGTGTTCTGATCTGCTGGTTCTCGATAGTGAAAACGCCTGAAAAACAAAAACCTTTAGTCGACAATCGGTCTGCCTGGTCTTTAACATAATTGGTCAAATTGACGGAAGTTGCAAAATCTTTCGACCTTGGTTGAACCACCTTGATTGGATGACGGTAAGACCCCCATTAAAGATGAAAACTTGTTGTCCTGGTGTTCATCCCAGGGAAACTATTCTCTTGAAAAAGGAGCAACAATCAGGTCTTCATAACGTTGGCTAGTTTCAAGGAAGCTTCAACCATATTAGGCTTGATGACAGTGTGGAAAAATTTTCTAATTTGTCATTAAAATTTCATCATATTAGTAGAGCCAACCTCTGCTGAAAAGTTGAGAAGCACCGTACAGCTGTGTCATCCTTATTGGATGACTTAAAGTTTCGTATCCGTGACCTCATGGCCAGTGGTTCAACACTTAACCATCTAGCCAAGAACGGGTGAACATCGATGTGGGTAACTGTCCTATCGTCAACTGAAATCACCCAGTCTACCCAGAATTCCATCAAGCTAAAGTTGCTCATGAGAAGAACAACTTCACTAAATGAATGAAAATTCCATCTGAGTTGTTACTCAAAGATCCAGTCAGCAAGTGACCGGACGATATGGCTTCTGTGATTCGAGGATGAGCTGCGCTTTATCTCGTCTATGTGGAGGCTATTCAGCCTCTCATGGCTGAGCGGTTGCGCTCAAACTACTGGCCGGGTGATCGCGGTTTTGAGAGTTTCAGAATTTCGTGAGATGCTCACGGCTGATGAGTTCTATCAAGGAAGAAAAATCTGTGCAATGTGTCTTGGTTTTTGCGTAGATTACCCTGACCAAAAGGAATAAATTTCAATTGGAAATCGGTTAACCTGACTGGATGTCCACTGATGGTAGATGCATCGCCCTGCAATAGCTGATGGTTTGAGCGAAAATCTTGCAATCCTTTGGGCATGTGTGTCCCGGTCAACTTTTTCCCGCACTTCCCTTTCGCATGCCTTGGTCAGAAAGGCAAATCAGAGAGATGCTGGTATGGTAGTGGCCTTGAGTACGATTGCATCGCAGCATCTAAAATCTACAGGATTAGAAATACATTTATCGGTGGCCTGAGACCTCTTGTCTGAAGCAGTAGGATAACCCCACACTTTAGCTATCTCTAAAGAAATCTTGTCTATTTTTGCCTCTAATCATTCGGTTCTACCCGCCAGACCAGTAAAGAGTTCTTGCCCTTGAGTCGAGGGAAGTAACCAGGTGAAAGAGCGGGCAAATCACCAGAAGGCCCGTTATGTATAGTGTAAAGGTCATCTACACTGTCTTGCTAGGTTCTCCAATGAACCTGCTAAATGGCTTTGTAAAATCTGCCAGTAGTTGGATCCCACAAGATGATTAAGCCAGTAGATTAAGTGCATCTATTACACGATGGCTACTGGCAACAGAAGAAGTCGGAAAATGGCCCTGGATGCTGTACTTCCAACTGGTTCTCTAAACTAATAGGCTAACAAACAATCAGCTGAACGTCCAGTCAACAATGGCACAGATAGGTAGAAGCAGAGAAGAGAACAGAGAGAATGGAGGCATTTCTGAGAGAGAAAATGATTAATTACCCAATGCTTTACAAACATAGGGAGACGGAGCTTCAGAAGTAGGCTGTGTACCAGGATAGGTTTTACAAAAGTTGTTTTACTGGTCTCCTAAGATGGTTCAAAATGGAGACGAAGGTCATCTAAAATGATGGAATTCGCCTCAGTCTGACGCAAAGATAGATGTACCTGGAATTGTTGACCAACAGCGGTGTAAATAGACTCACTTGACAAAGGTAAATTCAATCGGGTGCTGATAGTTGCTTAAAACAAATGAGGACACCCTTCTGGTAAGATTCTCTCAGTTAATAATAAGACGGCTACTTGAGGGGCCGATTTGGTATAGTGGATTTCTACATTGGCTGCTATCCGATAAGCAAAGCTCGGATCCCCGGTTCATTCCTTTTGTCTCAGAGCAGACATTTGAAGGTGGATAGGTGCGGAATTGCATGCAAGGATGGAGGAAACATACCGTAACTTTACGGCAAGTGCATAGAGGAACGGTAGCGAGTAGCGGGTAAGCGACATGGCATCATGATAAATGAACAAAAATAACACCACCCGTGTGAAAGCAAAATAGCTGGATAGCATAACCGCTGTCTGCGCACCGAAAACCAGCACTGGTTGAACACGAAACACTGTTGCCCGTGGTTACGGTCCAGCCTTGCCTGTCAAGCTG
>SJOL01007224.1:1131426-1152168 GCA_004794785.1 Opisthorchis felineus
CAAAATGGAGACGAAGGTCATCTAAAATGATGGAATTCGCCTCAGTCTGACGCAAAGATAGATGTACCTGGAATTGTTGACCAACAGCGGTGTAAATAGACTCACTTGACAAAGGTAAATTCAATCGGGTGCTGATAGTTGCTTAAAACAAATGAGGACACCCTTCTGGTAAGATTCGCTCAGTTAATAATAAGACGGCTACTTGAGGGGCCGATTTGGTATAGTGGATTTCTACATTGGATGCTATCCGATTAGCAAAACTCGGATCCCCGGTTCATTCCTTTTGTCTCAGAGCAGACATTTGAAGGTGGATGGGTGCGGAATTGCATGCAAGGGTGGAGGAAACACTACGGTCTCAATACCGTAACTGTACGGCAAGTACATAGAGGAACGGTAGCGAGTAGCGGGTAAACTACATGGCATCATGATAAATGAACAAAAATGACACCACCCGTGTGAAATCAAAATAGCTGAATAGCATAACCGCTGTCTGCGCACCGAAAACCAGCACTGGTTGAACACGAAACACTGTTGCCCGTGGTTACGGTCCAGCCTTGCCTGTCAAGCTGTTTAATAGATGCTCGCGGTGGGCAAAACTATTGAAGTCTGTTGCAGAGTTTTCTGTGTCCATGATGAGTTACAATCTTTGTATCTTGTGAAGTCCAAATACCGCGTCTATCGGAGCCCAACAGTGGACGGCTCTTCATTGGACATTCGGTTCAGCATGGGTGCCTGGGAGTTCACCGAGCACAATAAAAGCGCGGTGCATGAAAGTTCTAATCGCACGCTTAATAGTAACTTCTGGCGTCTTAAATAGGCTACAATGAAACATCCGAATAGACGCTGCTTGACAACCGTCATTATCGAATCGTTAGTCAATAACTGAACGAACCACACACTTTTATAATGGACAGCATTACAGTAAAGCTCGTTTTTTTTAATTTATAAGAAGCTGTGCAACCGTTTTTTCGTTTTCGGCTTTACGAAATTCAACGGGTAGAAGCTGGTCAATGGTCTTTGAGTAAACTTACTGCCGATTTTGAGGACAAAGCCAGACAGAATCTTGGACAACACAAATTCAAACTGTGTATTGCCTGGCTTTAAAATCGGATGTGTAGGGTATGTAACCTAACAGGAACTGCTTTAGTCATAGGTACTGAAGCGAAACTGGCTTATGTTAAGCGACTTAAGGGCTCCAGCAAGACCACTCAAGGTAGTTTCCTCCACTACAGGACGACCAATTTCAGTCAGATGATGCTGTGATAATGTGAGCCCATTTTCATGAACAAAGCCATGTGCGAACTTATTGAAAGCTCTTCGACTACCTTATATGTGGTTTTTTTAATGAAGACACACTGCGATATCTCAAAAACCGCACAAACTGAGGCGGTCTCTTGCAGCACATTCACTTGAAGAATATTATGAACGAGAGATGCTGTTGTGATTCAGGTGAGTTATTCATGAAAATTAGCTTGTTACACAAATAGGCAGGTTTGAAGAGCCTGTTTTCTTTGTTTTAGATCTCAGTAAACAGGTTCCTTGCCCGTACACAAAAAAAAACGAATGGAAACTGTCAACAGTATCTCCATACCAGTATGTACAACTCACTACCCAAGAATGTCCCAAAAACAATCAGTTCTGGCCCCACCAACCGACTTATGATAAGCTTCTGTGCGCATTTTTTATGTAAAAATCCATGGTTCGTGGTCTACGACCGAGGGTTTTCCACGCACTGCAGAACATTAGTATTATTCCACAATGGGAAAGCTCCTTCATTGTTCTGCCTTTGGGTTTTTGCACTTTGTAACAAACTCAAACTAAAATGGCAGCATAATCAAAGAATGATTACAGAAAAACATAATTTAGCGCGTACCGCACTAACTTCCATGATGTGTGTCCTGCTGGTTATTGCCGAACTCTGGTCCTCTGGACTATGACGGAAAGTTACTGAATGCAATAACAAGAATTTGCTTGTCTTCTTTCGATGAAAAGCTTTGGATCGTATTCATGTCTCTAGCTATCATTCTGGTACTGCTCTTTGAATGAAAGGCATTACCTGATTGAACCGTGCTACTACGGATAACCCTTTATGTTCTACTTCGCGTAAGACATAGAGCCACTGGGTAGAGTTCCTTGCATTCCAAGTAAAGATGACCTGGCAAGTCTGGTTCATCTCCGTTTTAAGTAGACTTTATCACTCCGTATTGGTGCATCGATCCCAGTAGGTCTCCTGTTGTCCACAATCCCCTTTGTTTATTAAGAGGGGTTGGTAGACTTTTCGTGCTTGCTGAACCTTATGGTGCAGGTACTCTATGACTGGCATCCGTCGTCGCTGGATATGAGAAAATTTGATATCTCCTGGAGTTCTAATCTCTCTTTTTGTTTACAGCAATCCTAAAGTGTGCTCTCTTGACTTATGCTCTGTGGAGCTGCAAGCCAGCATGCACTGCGAAGTTGTCCGTCAACAATCGTTCATTTCCTATTTCATAAAAGCCTACAGAAAGGACCTTATGGAACTATTCATCCCTTTATTTGCCTTTGTCTTTTGGTGATTCGGTATTATGTGCCACGAGACATTCAAGACTGAAACCTCAAGACAGGCCCCGATGGCACTCCCACTGAGTGATCTGCGTGTCATTAATTGTCAGAGCACTTATGTACTATGATGAAAATATCTCAAGCCACGTTTTAAAGTGATATATTAGCACTGGAATGTGCACGTTTCTTCGTGGAATTTTGGGCACGGGGATAATGATGCGGCCAACGATCTCAATTTGGTAGCCAAACTTGATCGATCCGATCAGCCTGGGTGGGTCTCTTGAAACTGTCCGAAGACGCACAAGAGTTATGAAACTCTGCCACCACCCGAGGTTCATTGGTTGATCAGAATGTCACTTTGGTTACGGATTCGCATTTATCTGTGCTAAAATGGTTTGCCTTAATTTGTAGAATATGCAAAATATCATGTAGCATTTCGAGGGACAAAACAAATATGTCAGTGATTGTTGGTTCAGAACAAAGAGATAAAACACATTTCTGGATGATCATTTGGCCACTTGATGGCAATACTCAACTCGCTCAGTTGCCTTTCGGGGCTGATATTTAATTGTACGTTTTTACTGTCCTGAATACATTCAGCCTTACATCAGCTGTCTCAGGAGTGGATGCCTGAACTTACTGGCAGTACCATGAGTCCGAAAGTTGTACGTTCACTAATACTACCTATTTATGTTGGGCAGTCAGCATAGCTGCGCAAATTTTTCGACATCGACGTTCTGATTTTGTTTTCCGGGCCTTTGCTGTCAATGGTTGCCGTTTTCATGTTACGCCTCCTAAAAGCATGCCGCATACTTCTATGAGTTCTCATAATTCTGCAAACACAGCAGCGTCTTTTGATTTTCTTGCGTGATAAACTGTCGACCTAACATACGCAGTCAATAGTAAGCAAGAAAACCAACCGAAACCAACGTTTGTCTGGGGTAGCGCAATAGCCCTTCGCTTTTCTGGTGACAAACTCCAGCAGGGAACCACGTCCCAATAGATCAATACCACATCGCTTCTGGCATTCAGGTGCCTTATTTGTAGACAAACCAACCAGTCGCTGTGAAAGTGCCTGAAACTCCCGGAGAGGCCATCAAACACGATCGGGGCAAATCCCTCTTCAACATCCCATGACGCCTTCTTAATCTTCGCTAGTAAGCTATTCAGAGAGGCAACTATGCTGGCAACTCCAGGCTCAATATTTTAGTAATGAGATGATAGCTCAAGAAAGCCTTTTTTCAGCCGAGAAGGGTTCTGACCTTCCTCTCACATTCTTCGTTATGGATGAGTCAGTTTGTTTCGTGTCAGTCGATAATTCAGTCTTCGAGTAGTTTAACTGCAACGACAGATTGGCATTACTCAAGAGTAAGGGATGGGACCATCGCATGCAGTCCTTCAACTACACTTCTCAGACCGTTGAGGTGCTAGTTTCTGTTTCTTTCTGGGGCAATGGTATCATTTAAGTAGACTTAAAATGTCTCGGAATGAGACTGTGTGAGACTGTTTGGTTTGGGCGTATGATGGTTGATGGCGCACCTATGAGCGAACAAGCATTGACTAAAATTCACCCAACCTGTAGAGCAACGCTAAAATTGTCTATTATAAACCGTCTTTTACTTTACTCACTGACATCCCTAAGCCGAGTCTAATGCAGTGAACCGTGTCCTCGCCGTAAGAACAGGAGGCAGGACAACCAGCTAGCAAGGCTTGCTCGTTCCGCACTAACCCTAAAACGAGTAAAAAAGGGCTTCATACAAGACAACAATAAGGCCAAGTGAAAAGGGCCGTTGTTTACAACCATAATCATCTTTGGCATTTGAAAGGAAACCGGATTTGTCACCGTTTTTCCCGGCCAGTTCTGACACCGATCACCACGTAATCGCGCAGATTTTGAGTTCACGATGCTCACTGCGTTAGCCAAAGAGAAACTAGTCTGCTTTGGAAGAACACGCCTATGGTTGGAAAGGGATGCTATAGCTTTTCTCAAGAAACATTCTTGTATAAATCTTATGGCAGTATCTAGCAATGGTATTGAAACTTTTCACTTACACTGCTCATTCACCCATTCTCCCCGCTACTTTAGCCTAGCCTCTTAAAAAACGCATTGGTGGGACATCTGGAGCATGGCACTGTATAAAATTGATGCAGTAAACTTTCCCTTCGTTGTATATCAGTAAAGCCTAATTTGGTTAACCAAAAAAAGAAGCCCGATCTGGTGCTTTAGCCTAAATAATTTGTGACAATCTGGTAAACTAATATTCTGCGTCCGATCGACTCATCAACCAGCTGCCGTCCACAAGAAGGATGGGTCTGTTGGTGAATCAGTGTTAAACAAGTATGTGAGCGTTGATAAGTTTTTACTACTCTTAGCCGACCTACTAGTGCCTGAACGCTTTGGTGCTGTAACATCAACTTCCAATTTGGGCGTTTTGACAGCCTATCTTCACATTCCACCCAGTCACGATTCAGACAATAGAAGGCATTACGAAGATAACGCACTCCTGCTGAGACATAGAAGCGACTCAGCTGCCTAGAGGAAATTAATTACAATTACATTATCAGACTTAAATTATTGTATTGCTTCATTTGAGGCATCTATTTGCACTTTTTTAGTTTGCAGTCCCGTTCGTTTTTGGCGGCCTGTGCAGAGCTAAGGGTCCCGGGCTCACGTCGCTTGCGAAACAAATCCCACCACCTCGCCTTGATGTTGCAACCATACGGTACATGACCGTTAAAAGTTTCTTCTGTCTGCCCCTCGACATTAGAATTTCAAAAGGGTAAATGATGAAGACTTATCCTCTTTTGTACTGATTAATCTTTGTCCCTACTCACTTTTCGCATTCCACACACGTTGATTTTACCCACACGGCGTGCCTAGGTGATTGTGGTCAAGAATGACTGAACGCGCTGATTGGCTCCATCATGGAACCACACTGCAAAGGCCGATGTTAATCACGTTCACGTTTTTTTCCGGTTTTCACTTTGACTCGCGACTGAACTTTAAGTTTTCTCTGCGTTGCGATACAAATGCGTACTTTTTCCAAAATAACTTGGCTGGTAATATTGATGTCTAACCTCCGGTTAGCATTGAACCACATGATGCTCCAGCATCCCCTATCCTGTGTTTCCGTCTGGTAGTGTGAAAGATTATGTAGGAGTAGAAGTGACGATTGCCTCGTCTGCACTAATTTGACGGCGCATTGCGCCCGTACTTCTAGGTGTGGTGCAATCTAATAAAATCTATGGTGGACAGAGGCTAGCTTTACAACGTCTTCTCATTGCTCATTTGTCTCACGAGCGCATATGCTTGACTCCTGTGCATCTGAAAGTATCCGGCTACTGTATGCCAGCAGTGGCAGCCTAATTGACTACGTAGCGATATAACGTGCGCATTGGTTGTTGTGGTGCTAATAAGTGACGTCTCCTTAAATAATTTAACGTGTTTGGTGACGTTAAAAATTGTAAACTAAACAAACCGTCGTCATCAATAGGGCGCCGAAAGGCGCTTTCGGGTTTAATCTGGTCTCAACATCAAAGCCCACAGTCTCGGAAATACTTTTGATTTTCCATAGACACTCAGCGTTAAATGAGGTAAGCAAAATGGATTATTTTCATTGTTTGTAATGGTTTTCATTATGGCTGTGTAGGTTTTCGTGAATAAATTTACATTTCGGTTCAGTTCTTTGAATATCATGATGGGGCTTTCACTTGCGAGGGGGACTTCCCGTAACTCCTCAAGAGGACTCAGTATTGAGCAATAATAATTGTGGAGGCCTAAGAGGCCTACCTATTCCGCATCATTAACGGATAATGGCAGTGCATCTGAGTTTGTGCCCTTAAACTGCAACAATATCAACCCGTATTAAAATATTGCTACGAATGCTTTTCCGCCGGCAGCAGTTGTTTGGAATTCTCCCGTAGGAAATAAAATTCTCAAGGCTAGTGTTATATCATCACTGTGCATTCCAAGCACGTCCTAGTTCCTTACATAATTTTTGTATCAAATTTTTATTTATTCGGGAGACGCTCTCAACACCTGAACTCACTCTGCTTTCATCATTCCTCCACTTTGTCAGGCATTCTTGGTGCTTTGGATCACCAGTGTTAGCTCTATTAGGATTGCTTCACAAAATGTATATCCTTTATCACCGTATAATTATTCCACGAAGACTATTAAAAACTCTACCTTTGTTACTAATCCTCGCAATCACTTTCTCGTTGATCTCGCAAACAACTGCATAAAGTGAATGTTTTGTCTTCAACCATTGATTATCAACCCTCGTCCCCCAGTCTGTAAAGAGAACCTGTCGTGTGTTTATAGTTTGGAGACCACCTAATTGTCTGGCTCAGCTAGTTCTGGTATTTTTGTCAAGTCTTCAAGGTTACGCAGAGATTCATGACACCACTAACGCACCCCCCTTAGTGACGTGTTCTTCCGTCTCTACTTCTTCATTCTTCTCTGTCATTTATGGACGACCGGAATTTCCTGAACACTGCCTGCCTCCGTCAAGGGGATTGCAGCTGCCCAATCTCCCAAAGTTTCGAGTCTCAGTGACATACGACTGGCGCTTTGAGAATTCGCGGGACGCCTGATAACCGCTTCAGATTAAAAGCTATGGTTGGATATGTACCCCCTCTAGATGTGTTCATTTTTTACCGACAAGCATTTATTATTTCAGTCGGAGGCATTTTTATCTTCTACTTTCACCTAAAAACCACAGACCGAGCATTCACTGCACTTTGGATGAAAAGCGGGGACTGTGCCGCCACTCTTAAGGCAGATCGCAATTCACCGTTTGAATCTTCAACTTGTTCAACTATCCCACGAGAGCTAATAATATGTATCGCTGCTCCAGTCCCCGTGCAGCCGCCATACCAGGAGCCACTTAAGGTACGATAATTTACCGACAAATAGGTTATTTTGCTGGAAAAGCGGCACATCCTAGATCACCTCGTTTGGCCAAACCAAGTCTGCTTTCTTTAAGCCCCCCATTTTGGACATCTTCGTCCCTCGGAGAACCTGTGTGCCTAAGTTGGGGGCTTTGCAGTGTAAATCCCACTAGCCACGTCCGATGGCATAGCGGAAGAGCCAAAGTGCTGTTCCGCGGCAAACGTCCACAAATATGCCAGAAAAGAAAACTTGTGGTTATTGTTTCAGGAGATTGCCGTAAACCACAGTGTACTGGCCTGCTGTTGGCTTTATGTATAAGTTCCTTCTGCAGGTCTGCGATCTGGGGGGCTGATGTAGCAACAGAATAAGTTCATCGTGACAGCCGGCACTCTCACACTGTGTGCTGCTCATCACGTTACTCCTGCATCTTGATTCAAAGTAGATCTGGAAAATCCCAGAGTTCGCATGTACAGGAAGGAAAGTATGCTTGCTTTTCTTCAAAACATATAGTTCTTTTGAAGCTTCGTGACTCCTAATGCGGCATGTGAACCATCCGTTTTCGAAAAATTGCCAGCATTTATTGCCCTCGAGATATTTCAGTACATCAGATATTGTTACGAGGTTCCAATATAAAATACACGCGAACAAATTCTTGTTGAACGCGCAAAATCTGTCTTCTAAATGGCCAGTGGCACGCTGGACCCCATATGTATAGCTAGAAGTAATTGATAGCCAAAACCGTCCACGTGTAGCTCAATGTTACTACGCTTTATGAACGAAAACGTTTTCTTCTGCATACTGAGATCATCGATTTTTCCCCTCCGCCTAGCAATTCCAACCGTAAAGAATAAGACTGCGTGTACGAGACTGGGAAAATATCTGACCGGAAATACACCCATTCAACCCTAACCACTGATTACTCAAATTTACGGAAAAAGCCTCCTTGTCATCCTTAAGTTAAATAGGACCAATCCATTCGGCTTGGCATACTCTCGGAATTTATTTGTGACCTACCCTGCATAAATTCACATAAGCTGTTAACGCATGTGTAGCGAGCACTTTAATCGCGGAAGACATCCAACAGCATCAAGTGTGGTGGTCCATCAATGTACTGCGCAGTCCGAAAAATCGCCTGCCGAGGCCAGTGCCACTCTCCGTGCCACCCTCAGAATAACGTAAAGCGTTGAGTCAAAGGTCTACCTTTCAGGCTGGTATCTTCAGTCCGATCGGCGCTCGGCTGAAGTAGCAGCCGATCGGAGTTAATGATGGCCATGCCGTCTGTCTTCCTAGATTGTTCAGTTGAACCCTTAAACATATGTGCCCCTCAATGGTGTTTGCGACGGGCCAGTAATTGGCTCCCATTACCCGGTCTTTTCTCCTCTCTCGAATTTGGGAAATTGTGCATGACCAACTAATCCTAGTCGTTGTATTGCACCGTCGTTGAAGCACCGGTGTCGACACTGATGTTGCTGCCTCCACTGATTATAGTAATATTACAAAAATCCCACTTCAGACCTCAACTCACTTAGTCTACTAAAACATCTGGCCACCTACAATGTCATATCCGACCCTGTTAAGCCATTCGCTGCATATGCCAGCGACGGAGCTGCCGTAGTATTTCAATGCTACTTATATCCTTGATCAGTAACTTTTTCCAGCATCACTGGGGAGTGCCTGTGGGCTCCAAACCTCAAATATTATTAGCTTTGCTATCCTCTCACTCCACAGGCCAGACGGACTAAATCTTAAAGCCCGTGAATACCTACATCCCCCGGGGAATTAATCTTTCCATCGATCTAACTGGCCAAACATACTTGATGCATCTGATGATAAAAATCAGGAACTTCCTGTTACAAGCTTTCACACAAAACACCATGCGTCCTCAAATTCAAACATGCTGGGGCCCCATCCAACCGTGTCAGCGCCAAAGCTGTCAAGGAATCCATTATTATTATTATTATTTTTATTTTTATTATTATTATTATTATTATATTATTATTATTATTATTCTCTGGCATTGCCCCCTGCTCTGAGGCAATGTCAGCGAATTCGCTGGTTTGAAACTTAGTACTATCCACTACCCACAGCGGTCCGCTACTTCCCTATAGGAGCACCATGCGGCAGCATTTTACTTCATGCCACACCGCACCCAATCTTGTTATCGTACGTTCTCGCCACAGACTCTCTAATTTCTGCCCGTAATATGACTACATCAAAATGCATCCTCGGACTCTTGGACTTAATATCCACTCGTAGTGTAGCGCTTTCCTCTCTGCTAACCTCTCGAGAACTTACGCCTCGTCCATTGTCAGAGACCACGACTTCTCTCTGACCCTTCTACGGTTACACCACAGATTCATCAAAGCAACATGACCCACACTTAAAAATACCACATGCCGGTGACGACCGAGGGTCAGCAATGGCTCCTATAGGCTCCTCCCTTTTTACTTACTTGTGCATCCACAGAGTGCTTTTTGTAAGCAACCAGATCACGCACTTCCATCAATTCTAGCTGCATCGTGCCATCTACTAGTGTATCCACTGGCCCCGAGGAACTGGAAGAACGGCGAGTTCAAACCTCTTGCTCCGGCCACATGCGTTGCTCCCAAAAGTGTTATCTTTACTACGCTGGTCCCCAGAGTTTGCCGCCTTCCGTGAGTAATTATCGGTTTTCCTACAATTCACTTTTTGAGTTGGCGGCATCTTGTTTGACCCCGAGGATATACTCAGACGGAAATGTCCTGCATATATTCGCTTAGTGTTTCGGTTGGTTGTAATTTGAGTTACCAAACAATCATTTACCAGGATTGGCTCGCCCTTCTGTCCGTTGGTGACACTGTTGGATTCTCGTTTATTACTCTCCGAATTCAAAACCTCTGAGCCATCGGCGCATTTGTACAACTAAACTTGTTTACGTGAAAAAGACCTACCTACAGGCTGAACCTTTCGAGACCGAAATTTTACTCTCTAGCCACAATGACTTCCTGCCCGATGAAACAACCTCCATGACCAGAAGCACTCTTTTTTTCCAGAATAAACTCTTCTTCAACTATCTTTATAGTTCAACTCCAAAGACCCCGTCGGATCCCTACAGAAGTGACCCGCCCACCCACAGCAGCGTTGCCTCCGCCTATAATGCTGACCTGTCCAGTGTCATATCCGTTGAACATCTCTTGCCCTGGCCTCACGCCTATTGACAGAATGACGCTCAATTCAAAACGACAGCGCTGACCTTTTGCATCTCTATCTGATTTTACTGCATGCACGCCAAGTATACGCACACTTATGGTGATCTGTTCTGTCGCCATAGTGTATGGGCAACGCCAGCTAGTCCTTGGTTGCTAGGTAAGCCAACACAAATCCACCCTTAAGTAGGCTCGCTTGGCTTTCCGTCATCCTTCTTTAGATTTTTTTCTGTTCATGGACACAATTTAATATGCCGCTTCCCAACACTCACTAGACTCTACTGATCTCAGCCCATTCCTTCCCCTTCCAAGCTTCAAACTTCATCAGTAACTGCTCCGAAGGTGCCGTATGGCCACCATCCATTCTACCTGGTCTCCGGTTTACGTCTACATTCACCTCCAACTAATTCAAAATTACCTGTGATTCTACATTGCCCTGACTCTACCTGTGTTAATTCCACCGCATAGATGCGCAATGCATTCGAGGCAGCCTTACCCACAACCTGCTTTTTCCAAAAGCACTTTAGAACAGTCTATCTTGCTGAAAGGTCCTTTAAAATCCGGCGGGGGTGGATCATCAATCCCTGGGTCCATTGTCGAGATTATAATGCAAAAGGTAGACCAGTCCGATTCATCAGTTAGCAAAGCAACGTTATGAGTGCGATGTGTAGGTGGCACGCTTGCTACTGTAAAGAAGGGGTATCTTTCGCGCATGAATCAAGTGCTGAACAACGTGCTTCCAGATATCCCTCTACGTCCACCATAAAATAAACAATGAAAACAATAAATTAGCGTTCCCAGTTTTAATTGTTTGTCTCAAGCGCCTTTAAACCGAACTTTCTCCTTCCTGGGGACCGTAATGTTATCAAAGCTTACTCCCCTTTCGTTACATTCTACCACCCAATGTCATGCTTGACTGAACCCGTCTGTCCGTGCAACGCTACACTAACCGCTGTTCTCAAACTCCGTGCAACTGGATAAATAATGTTATGACTTCAAGGCTGCCTGCATATTTATACACAGTTACTCAAATAACCCAATGTCACATGCATATAACCCTTATCAGCCCTCTCAGGCTTCCCACGACCGCGTACGTAACAGCTTGATGAATTGTGACATTTCAAGATGTGGTAGACTCGCAAAAATAGTTTTTCTCCTGAAGTACTCGAAGCTATTGTCTTCTCAATTACTCTACCACATTTGAGCCTTCGCATTTCCAGGGCCACTAGTTTGGCCTGCCTAGAACAGCAGTTGTAACTCTGCATAGTCTGATTGAACGATCCTACTTGCCTGACTGTCTCCCTGTTAGGGTAGGTCAAGGACAGCACCGACAATTGGCTATCTTGCGTGGGAATAATAGATATGTTTGGGGATTGGTCGCGCCCGGCTTTGAGCTTTGTCCTAGGGCCTTACATCCCGATGCAGGCCTGTGCAGCATCCATTCAGTAGCATTAGGGATTCACATAGTACTCTTGTTCTAGGACCAGCTTCCTTATACGGGGAACTGAAATAAAAATGCTCTCGAGTGTTTGTGCCACTGACCAAAGCTTGTCCCGGCTCCAGCGTATATTACGCGACATGCCCTTATAAAGGTTTCAGGCTGAGCATAAAAATTAGATAATTCTGGTGCACATGCAAGGCAACCAAGACGAACTAGAAGCTAACAGCGTAGTGCTTTGGACACTGTACGATCTACAAAGCCAACATCCCATTATTTAAACCTAGGCCACCACGCCGTACTGACAGTCTCAGCTTTGATACCCGTAGCACATCCTGTTAAGCAGAAAAACCACCTCTCCCTTTTCCAGAACTCTTGCCCCCGCATACCCATACAGTCGCATCTTGCCCTCTCCGTGATGCCACAACCTCGAAACAACTTCAGCCGGTATGTTAACAATAAGCTTTCGAAAGGATCAAAATTCTACTTTCATTCACTCCCTCTTTCATGATTACCTTTCCCGCAACTAGCCCACTTCCCATATCACCTGTTACTTGGTCTGGTCTGACCCAATTCTCAAAATATGTCGTGCACATCTTTTCCCACGAAATTCATTATGAGATAATCAACCGTCTACCCCAACGCATATCATTTTTGCCGTGGGCATCGTCTGGCAATTCTCATTCTCCTAGTTCTTGTCCCACGCTTTAGATGAGAGCCACCGAGCCGTTTTGGAGTTGTCTGTGATTCTATATGGTCGTATTACTCTTTCAGTCGTAACTGACCCTCCAGCTCCCACTGTTTACTAGCTACCCACCCGTTCTCATGAACTGCCGGCAGCCATGCGTGCGCCTGAGTTGTAGCGTTGGCTTCTGACCGCTTGAATTCCTCAGATTTCTACTTCCTAACAAGCTCTCCAGGGTACACCTTTTGTTAAACCATCCCAAGTTGGTTATTACGACTAGGTAGCAACGCCTTGATTTGGGTGTTGTTTTTCTGTCATCCGCGCAGCGCCAGTCTCATTTTGGGCCGATATAGCTGGCCTGATAAAAGGATCTTGGACTATAGACGCTTCAGTGTTAGAACTGCCAGCAAAGGAAAGTGTGAAGTTGCTCCGCGACCATAAGAGGTCCTTTCATTAAGTTATAAAAGACCTCTCTGCTTTTATCTAGGTGTTGTGATTTTCGTGCAGCCATTCAGAAAAATGGCTTATTTCTTGATGTTGATCAACCGACTGACTCAGTGGGCCGGGGCAAAAATGCTTCCTGCCACTAGCGCCGAATCAAACAGGAAGGCAGATATCGATAGAGGGGTTGTTTTCAGCGGACCGTGCCCTGAACTTTATGGATGATGGTTTTTGCACATATTGAGCGCTGATTTCTTGACATAATAAGAAAATTTAACTCTTCTGAGTTGTGGCACACCGTCAGGCATGATCAAGCGGTACAGTCAGAATAAAAGCAATGCGCGGAGGCGTGGCAGTCACACAAATAGTGGACACCATTTGACGCTAATGAGGTCATGCCTGAACTGGCACGATCTAAATGCTTTGGACACTGAGGGCATGGAAACATATTTATTACGGTTTTTCTATCTTCGAAAATATAGAAAATTAAATCAAGATCCGACCGGTACAATTTGAAAATGGTGGACAACGGCGCAGATGGAAGGAGGCAAAACTAAGGGATCCTGCCCGGCTCGTGATAAGAAAATTGTAAATTGCGGAAAATAAGGAACAAGAACAATGAATTTAGAGGCAGCAGCACTTCACTGATGTGGACAAACTGAGCTAGAGCTGAAAACACTGCTGAGGCTCCTTTGATTTTATGGCCAAGGTCACGAAAAGCTTAGGTGGGGTGATGAAATGGGAAAATTCGTATTACAGAAACCTTGTAGCTTGAATTCCAAACCAGTGAGACTAGTAGAGACCAGTGTTACCGTTGAAGTGGAAACGGGTGCAAGTGTTCCTAAGGGGAGCGAGTTAGTGCTGGCACACAGAAAAGAGCGCGAAATGTAAAGAAAATCATTGACCTTTTAGGGAGTGAATTGAAAGCTCACCGAGTTGGTTGGGGGGAGGGCTGGGTGGAATTGAACTAACTCGTCCCAGATGCGGTTAAACCCAGCTAAGCAATTCACCTTATTTTCAGCTGGGGTTCCACGAAAGTGAGAGAGGACATCCCAAATTATGGAGATAATAGTTGCGAGTTTGTCATCAGACCAGGTATGGCACTGCCATGACATCCTTATGCTGTCTTGCTCTCGTTTCTGTACAGCCCCCGTGATGAACGTCACGGTTGTGGTGATCGGACGGGGGATGAGCACTGCTGTGGGCAGCGGGATTTCGGTTTATTGAAGAGGATCCACGCATGTAGGACAAAGCCTGTATAGAATCACGGGTAATTTTGGTTCACCTGGAGGTCCATGTGGATGTACGGCGGGATAGCGGTCACACAGAACGTTCTAAGTAGTTACTGCAGAAGATCGAAGCTCTGGAAGGGGAGGGAATGGGATGAGATCAGTATGGCACCAACGTGCTGCGTAATCGTTGCACCCAAACGTGAACGACACGGAGATTTGCCTCCGTCGCCAACTACTATCCATTTCGGGTGCTACGCGTTTGGTCTATTGGGCACACCATCTGCCGTGTTGCTCCCTGGCATCCGCCCGTCCGAACTACAGGACCAAGTGCGGGACGTTTATTTGATTACGCAGTTGCTTATCTGGCGATTACCTGTTGAACAGCACCCATTCGTAGCCTAGTGCTGCCTCATATACTCTGTACGTAGGCCAAAAGCAGAACGCTGCAAAAAAGGTTTTCGTCAAGATCGTAACGTACTTACGTTCACACAATAATTGTTTGGACTGCGGGAGCGAGTCAACCACAAGGAGGTAATTGAGATGGGCTTCTCTGCATTTCAAACCATGTGGGCTGCACTTACATCTCAGAAACGCTTGATAGGCACTAGCCTAGCTATATCGATTGCTTATCTCGGTGAACATCACCGGAAACACTCGGAGCGACATACCTACTGCCCTATTGCGAGTGACTTTGAGACTTCTTTGCTTGTGTCCTACTTATTTGGAAAACCGGTTCAGAGCGTCAGGTGTACTATTCGAGGCCTCTTAGTGAGAAATAGCGGAAGTTTCATCGCTCTCAAGCGAGGAATTTAGAAAGGAGCGCTCCATGAAACCAAAAAAGCATCCAAAATCACATGCGAACATGTAAGTAGTTTTAAACATTAAGAGGGAAACTGCAGCCTGCGTTTGAGTGAGGGAATTCAGTTGTCTGCCATTCAAACCTGCCCAGCAGGACTTTACTCTTCTTAAAGTTTCGAAGACAGAGAGCGTTACAATAATCAGGACAAGGTTGGTTCGATTAGGAATAAATGGTCGGAATATTAGCCTATCAGGACGCCCGAACGCCCGAAGAAAAATATACAAAATGTGCAGCCGCACCAACGTAAAATCAGGGTAGCGAATATTGGAACAGGTTGGAGTTTCTCCACGGTCCGAGGTCTGTACTGGGGGAATGCGCAGAAGTCAGTCAGTCCTTCTTGAGCGTTATCGGTAAAAGAGCTAGATGAGGTGCTCGGATATGACACATGGGAAGTCGTCTGGATATTAAGCGGAAAATGTTAGGAGTTAACCCTGCACAGATCCCGTCGTGGCTGCTTGGAAGAAACTAGATTAATAGGGCCACATTTCAACATCGTCTGTGCGAAACCAGAAATGCGGGTCTGAAGAACGGCAGCTTGGTAACTGATTGGTGTGTGGGTGTGGTGGCTGTTAAAAGGGGTAGGGATAGCTAATGAACCACGGTGAACCCTGCCAGTAACCTCATGGAGGTATAGCGGAGGACTCAAAGCTCGAGGCACTATGGTCCGTTCACCAAAGGTGTTAGTGATGCACGCTGAGAGTATCAACAGACCCAGGCAGCCCAGCCTGTTCATCCAGACTTTATGTGAAATCTTGTGCAGTGCACGAAAAAATATTCAGTCAAGCGATCGCTCAGTCTCAGCAGGCGAAAGCGAGTCCGGAAAAATAGACAAGATGGCAAACCGCAATCAAGAGTAGTCCGATGATTATGAAGATCTGTAAGTATATTATCGACGACCTACCATTAACTCCCCGCCGCTGTTTTAGGGAGTAGGGATAAGATTATTAGGTCTACAGATATCTAGAGTACAACGGCTCTCACCCTCCTCCTCTTCCTCGGGGAACGGCTTCAGAGGAGAAGAGTGTAACTCAGGGCTGCTGCTGCTGGCTTTGAGCCCAGCAGATAAAGCAGAAGGATCACCTGTTGAGGTCTCTGGGCTTCGGCGCGGCCCAAAGCACAGGCACTACCACTGGAGTTGAGGTGTTCCAATACCTCCAAGAGACGTTCACATTAATTATGCAGAACAAGCATAGGCTCCACATACTGAGCAGGAGGTTTTGGCATTAAATGGGCCCGGCGACGGTAACTGAGGTTTTCCCGAACTTCTATGCTCCAAAGGCACGAAGGAATCCTAAAGGAACCCAAATTTGATTGGACCCAGAAACCTCGGTTATGACATTCCAGGCGCCATAAGTCTAACGCATGGCTTGTCTGGGACGAGGGCCAAGAATTAACAGGAGAGGAATTTCGGTGCGCAGTTATAGGGTCGCAATTTGAAGTTGGGGACGAGGGTGAGTTATTTATTAGTGAGAGAAAACCAACTCCCCCGGGGCGTAATAGGTCACCTCATCATAGTTCCTGAGGGGGTAAAACCATTCAGTCGTATCACAACCTTCGAGTAAAAACGTAGATGCATTTTAGCCTATGACCCACAACAACTCGGTGTGGTAGTCGGCTTCTGCGCAAATCATACATTTCGACTTTAGTGTTGACAACATGCCTGCGCGTTTTAATTTCGAGGGGTCGATACACGATACATCGATATACTTTGGTCAACACTGAGGCTGCACTGACCAAAGAGGGGTGGCCGAAAATATTTCATGCGGCGCTAATTCGTCTGGGGTGCCGAGACTGTCATCTTTAACCAGGAGCGCGCGCTCGAGTGCCGTATGCTAAAATCTGCATTCAAAATAAAGAATGCACGGGCTGCTAAGAATTCTCGTAGAGTATTTTGATATTGTGGCCCACGAAGACGTTCAAAGCTTACGTGCGGAAGAAGTTAGACAAGGTTTTGCCTCGGCATCATGGTGAAGCACAAATGGCCTGGAACGGGGTGGAGGCGATTTGGCATCCCTCGAATGAAAATGCTTAATAACCTCAACCTTCAAAAGTGGCGGCTTTTACAAACCTATTGATTCAGCACGGGACTCAGTGCATTCAACAAGATTTTGTCTCTAATTCGTCCGTTTTGGGGGGTCATTCGGTGCGGTATTTTCAAGAAATCCGGTTGAATTAAGATGAAAATGAGTGTTGTTGGGGTTTTTTAATTAGTGGAATGCATAAGGTTTCCTTAGAAAGTGTGCTTAGGTGGTCCTCGTTTGATGACAGAAATATGGGACCTAGATGTTCCTCAGAAAGTGACAATTTTGTCCATCTGTCTCACTACCCGAGCGTATGCTTGGAAAGCTTTGAATAGCAATCGCACTTGTTTGCCTCATCAGTCTAGTGCATTTAATATTTTTACAGAAACTATCGAAATAAGCTTCCCGATTGAATGACGTATTATTCGTCCAAGAGCCATGGCCAATTCGCGGTTGCCCAGTAGACTACTCTAAGACGTTTCTATCAAAAGCTCTGCGATAATTCATGTTCTCATCGAGTCCATAACGCCTAATATTTATCCAATGCATCAAGGCAATACAAAGGTGCCCTCCTGCGGTTTTTTGCTTGCAAGGGCTTTGGACCAATCAGCGCTCGGCAGGCACAACGCCCGTTTTGTGTACCGGGCTGGACGCTGAGACCGTCAGCATGTCCGAGAGATACAGTTTTTCCCTGACAACTTTTAGGTAATCGTACATTCCGATTAATATTCTTTCAGTCCCTCGGGGAAATTGGTTCAGATTGAGTATGCACTTAAAGCTGTTGAGGCAGGAGCTCCATCTGTTGGGATTCGCGCGACAAATGGTGTTGTGTTGGCTGTTGAGAAGAAGTTCACTTCGAAATTGATTGATGAGAGTACTATCCATAAGATTGAAAACGTGAGCAAAAACATCGGCATGGTCTACAGTGGGCTTTCACCGGATTATCGTGTTTTGGTAAAGCAAGCTAGAAAATCTGCCCAAGCCTACGAGATGGCCTATGGCGACACAATATCCCCGGAGCAGCTAGTTGTCAGAACAGCGGCTGTTATGCAGGAATATACTCAATCAGGGTAAGGTACATTTTGTCTTGGTGATTGAATGCTGTGTTGATTGTGCTCTCTGAGTCAGTGCAGAATCTTTAAGTCTTGCATCCCGTCGGCTGATATAGTTTTAAGGGTGGATAATGAATGGGTGTAGACGGGTGTTTTTGGAGGCCCAGGCGTCTCTTGTACACCCCATATGTTGACGCCGAGATCACATCTGGAGGTCGTGAGTTCCGTGACTCGCAGGAGGAGTGAAAACCAGCTTTTACGGTCTAGGTTCCGCGTAGTTTTCAACAATCGGTCGCGATGTTTTTATTTATTTATTGAGATTTAATAGGCATCTGAAGAGAAGATGAAGGCTATTGAGAATTTGGAGGACAGGAACGATGTCATCACAGCCTCCGGGATGCAGTTCAATGGGGGTTGTCGTAAGTGGCTGAGTGAATAGGCGAATTATAGACTCCCCTGACCACCCTAGTGCCTCCTTTGTGCCGGCCTCAGCAGTTTGTAGTCGTTCTTGAGCTACTGACCTGAAGTGGTCACTCCCTTGTTAAATTATTCCTTCAACCGACTTCGTTTAATTTGTTAAGGGCATCTGCCCTCACTAGATCACTCGTTTGCTTGTTTCACTAACACATCAGCTGCTATCTCAAAAGGGAGTAGTGCAAGTACATCGTAGTACATATTATGTTCTTGAATGATTCCACGAAGAGCACACAGCTTGTTATTGGGTGAATCAGATGAATGGATCGTAGTGCCAGAATGGTGGATGATGTACAGAGGCGTCGTTGCCGTTGGGTGTTCGTGCAATTGAACCTGTGCTGGAGGATTTAACATGGCATGTAATGTGTCGGCGTCACCAATTGTTAGCGCTCCAAGTGTACCGAAATCAACTTAATAATCAGAAGGTGACAAACACAAAGTCTACGTTTTCTAAAGAGTTGATTGCACTATTTTGGTGCATCCTAACTTAAATACGATATCCGAATGAAATAATTCAAAGAGAGTGACTTATCGTTTTGGGTACAAGTTATGATAGTTCTTCAGTTTTTCTCGGACGTAGGTGTGGTTTTCCTGTTCACTCTTGACTGCTACACGTTCTTTCTGGCCTGTCCTTGGGCTATGCGACGTAGTCGCTCCCTGCTTCAACACCGGATCAATTGCCATGTGTGTGTGTCTGTTGACTGTCGTGTTTTCCTAAACGTAGGAAGGTTTGAGGTTTGAAATCACAGAATCATTCAGACGCGCACCGGACAGGAGCTGACTTGTTGGTCAGTGGTGTAATCAAGGTAAACAATTTTCGCGTGACTTGTGTGTTTGTGGAACGAACAAACGAGTGATCTAGTGAGTGCAGATCTACTCAACAAATGATGCGAAATTGGTTGAAAGAAGAATTTAACAAGAGAGTGACCGCTACACATCCCAGACCCGGACCGCTCATTGAACTTGCAGTCCTATCCACAAGCTTATTGAGAACGCGCCCTCCGTTGGGGCAAAGGTTTGATACAGGTGACCGCGGTATTCGGTAGGAATGGCAACTGCCTTTTGCATTGGGCTGTGTCCCCTAGGTCTTATTGGGTGAGGATTCCAAGGTTTCTCTCCCGGTTGAAAGTACAACGCTTGAGTTTCTAGAGTGTGTATTTTAAGTAGGGAGCAACAGAGTGGAAGTACTTGGGACGTTTCCCTATCAGGTAGAAAATGATCGTCCGTGGACCACTTATAAACTTCCTCTAGGTCTGACTACAGGGTAAAGTAGTCCTGAGAGGATCGCAAGGTCTTGATGTCATCTTCGAAGAATTGAACCAAGGGATTCGCCGTTGGCTGTAGGTAAATGATGAGGGCAAGAAATAGGGAGGGCTATAGTACGTAACCCTGTGGAGCTCTGCATGATGGTGGGAAATGTTTCACTCGCCAAGACAGTCGTTCGTCCTTCTAGGCGACATCGGACCCATTGCAGTACCGGGCTTTCAGTATTGTCTGCCAGTTTCCTCAGCAGGATGTTTCATCCAGTCATAGTCCTTCGGGAAGTATGGCTACATGACGTACACTTGGTGCTCCCTCGTTTCTCTAGAAGTTGCTGTATGGTTAGCATGGCCGCTGGAGGATTGTTGTTTTTGGGTTGCTGTCACCTGCGACCGAAGATCCGCGTTAAGAGGCATTCACTATCTTCTACGCTTACTTCTACCCGCTAATCCAGAAAGGCCAGCGTCTATCCTCATGGTTACAACACTAGTTTCCAACTCTGTCTTGTTATTTACCGGCGCAGCCCTGTGCGGGTTGGTAGACTGCACCTACCAACGATACCCAATAAGAATGAAGTCGGTTGGACAACAACGCCAAGCAGTATATTGTGGATGACCAGGATCGCAATCTAGACTGGAGTGTACAGGCGGCAGCTAGGCTAAA
>SJOL01007224.1:1163117-1175350 GCA_004794785.1 Opisthorchis felineus
GCGGGGAGCATAAGGCTCTTCGGCCAGATAACTGACAGTCAAATGACGCAGCGCCGTTTGCTTGTGTGGTGGGAAGGTGTTGGGGAGGGACATCGGTGGACACAGAACTGTGCGGGCACATGATACTTCCCGGTCGCCCAGGCCGAGGAAGGGGGTTTGGATGAGGTAACCTACCTTGAGCCCTTGACCTTAAAGTCTAACCCACAAGGCAGGGGGAGGATATAGGGTTTTGTTCGGGGACCCTGCCCCTAGCCTCTGACTCAAAAGTCTGACCCCCGAGGCAGCTGACAGTAAGGTTTTCTTTGGGGACCTTGCCCGGAGCCGATGACTCAGTAGTCTGACCTGCTGGGCTGCAAGGGGTTGGTCTCACCCGAGAGTGTAGGGAGTAGGACATTACTGTCTCACTCCTGATG
This sequence comes from Opisthorchis felineus, assembly GCA_004794785.1. Lineage (NCBI taxonomy): Eukaryota > Metazoa > Platyhelminthes > Trematoda > Opisthorchiida > Opisthorchiidae > Opisthorchis > Opisthorchis felineus. The sequence continues at coordinate 1,163,531 of SJOL01007224.1, forward strand.
CGGATGTGCACAGCAGGCGCCTTTTGAGCAGCCCCGGACTCTTTGGTTTTAAAAGTATTTCGACCGTATTGAAAAATGCGCCGGCGGTCACGATCAACCGTTGGGCGATCGGAGTGTGCGGTTTTTAGGGCCGACCTTTTCTAACCCGTCCTTCCTCTTGGGAAGGCAGCATCGCTGCTTCCATGAATATGGACATGCTGGTCCCCTGATCTCCTTACACTCCTATCGCAGAGAATAGTACGACTTTGCCCTAAGACCGCCTCATAGCATGATTACACGTAGTACGCGGTCTCGCTGCTTTTGGCCTGACTGCTCCCCTTTGACCTTCCTGGCATGGTTTTACTTTGTGGAACGAAGTTTCAGCCAGTGTAGCCCGCGGGATCATTGCAGCACTCAATCTTGACCACCACGTCAACGTGGCAGCTGTAGGTCGGGAACGTGAACGGTTCCCCCAAATCGTGTTCTGTTAAAAGTTGTTGAAATCAGCTTCAACTATCTAAATGTTTGACGGAGCACGTGGAGGACACTTATTTTTGATTGACCCTCCTAATGCAACCCTCCCTCGTCCCTCGAAAAACGAACACGTTAGTATGTCAGACTGGTGATCTTTAGTGCATAGTCGATTGCAAAGCAATTTATCGTTTAAATGCGTCTAGTCTTTTTTACGGAAGTGCATAACTCCACAACAACTTCGCAACAATCATTCTATTTCTAATATTCTTTCTCCGTATTCTGCAGGGTACTTATTTTCCTTGGAAAGCCACGGCCCTTGGGCACAACTCTCAGAACGGCAAATCATTTCTAGAAAAAAGGTACGTATCTGGTTTCGATCGGGAACCCTAGTCAGTCCACTCGGACGCTACTTTCCTACCCTCTTACCCCTTGATTCGCCTCTTAGTTGTTACTCAAAAGAGCAACATCCTTCGAGTGATCACGCCGTTTGATGATTTCCACAGCTAGCAACTGTAGTGGCTTTAACACTTCATCTGCTAATCTCAAGCTCGAGACAGCTCAGTGGCTAAGGCTTACTGACCGGAAGGTCCGTGGTTTGAACCAAACCATGGCATCTCGACAGCTCCTGTCTAGGCTCGGACAACCTATGTCCTCCGTGTTCCGACTGGTCATCTTGATCCGTCAGATGTAGGCAACAGGAAAAGGAAATTAGTGTTGTGGCTTGGGACTGAACACTCATACTTTCACTTCATACCTTAACAACGTCAACTACCACATCTTATGAGCGTGACGCAGTGCGCAATCGATCCACAGTAGGACAATAAGTTATTCTACCAAAAATATTCAGCTCTGTAGCTGTTTCCGACTACAGCTTTCTATTCATGTTCAGTGTGTCGGCCGTAAAAGTTATTTCGATACATAGTTACTCCATCGACCGTAGCACAGGGACGGACACATTATTGATGACAACGTACACTTTCGACAGCGCTGTGTACATTTATAGTTTTTCTGGGTTGGACATTTCTATTCCAATTTCGGAACCAACTGTCAGTCTGAACTTTATATTGGCCTTGGAAGCATGCTGTTGTCAAAAGCCCTCTCAGGAGATTTCAGAAAATGATCAGGTGTGCGCGTCCATAGCTCAACAGGGAATCCGTGTATTTCAGATGTATACTTACTGGAAGTCCCTTGTGAACCAAAAAGCCAGATTCCTGTGCTTTTGTGGATTGATTTATCCGGCCTGTGTTCACCTATGTGAAATAGGGATCAAATAACGACTATTTTGCATTGCCTTGAATCTTATCAAGGTATTTTTTACGTCTTGGTTCGTGTGATTGATACGATGTGCAAAAGACCATCAACCCATGCAGTTTTCATTCGCTGAAATTGATTTCGTCTTTGCCGATGTCTGGCCATTTGTAATTCCACACGTACGGCTTATCCGCGTTTAATTTTCCTCTTAAATTGATATGACAACCCCATGACTGACATCCGATAACACGAGTTTTATCCCGATGTAAGTTGCACTGATTCTGAGGCAGTTTTGGACCTAACTTTTAGGACCCGACTTAGCTTAGAACGTCATTTGGTTTGCTGTGACAGACACGATGATACCGTACACTGCCGCCACATCTGACCTAGGTGTGGTTGATTCTGAAACAACACGAGTAATCCAGTTCACCTAGCGGATGGTTCGTCGTCAGTTCAACAGTAGGCTAGTCAGTTCAGTCCGATAACTCAGCTACGAACCACTTATCGAGGTGGTAGGTTTCTGGCCACCAACGATGCTTGGGGAATATGGACAATCACTTACCGAAATCGGTAGATTGCAACAGTTTGGCGAAGTTAACCCTGGTTGGAGAACCGGGAGGAAACGCTATGCATTGATCTCATGAACATCGTTAGCTGCGTGATTAGATCACATCTTTCAATGTATTTAAACACCGTCCCCAGTTACCATCTCAAATTAAGGGTGACGTGATCGATTTTACTTTCAACCTGAAACTCAGCTGGAGCTGTTCAGATCCGACCGATGATGGCTCTGCCAGGTTTTTGACCCTTACTTTGGATTATTGCACAATGAGCCACATTCAACTGGCCTACTCATGCCACAGGGAGAGCGACTGTTCCATAGCCACTCCACTTTTAGTGACTGACATGGTCAGCTCCCTTTTTATCCGTATGAACTTTTTGCCAGTTGTGTTCGCATTTACTACTGATGTCGATTTTGCTTCCCAGTGGTGGTGGCGAAATTGAACAGGCTCAGTTATTACGGACTCGGGTGACTGTGGTGTGGATACGAACCGTGAAATCATACAGAAGACTGAATCCTTTATCCAGGAGACTCCTTAAAAAGTATCCTATGCACTGATGGACTCAACGACTGGCAGCTACGCAGTTCTTGATTCCTTAGTTTAGTTCTCTTGTGGTTGGGGCGAGATAGCTCAGCTGTTAGAGCGCGAATTTACTGACCGGAAGGTCCGTGGTTCGAACCCTACCTCTTCATCTCGACTTCTGTCTAGGCTTAGGCAACCTGGCAGTATCCCTGCCCTTGTGTTTCCTTCGGGTGGCATGGTAGCTAGGCACCGGAAGGGTGTTACTGCTTAACGATTATTATTATTATTATTTATTCTGTTGTGGTCGATGCAACTCTGGGGTCGTACATGCCTCCATCACGTGGCATCATCATCATCCACAGCGTGATATTAATGTTCAACACTGATGCTTCGCTGCCTTAGTTTCTTCAAAGTTACTCTCCTCCGCTCTTGACTTGCAGGTACAACAAAGACCTTGAACTAGACGATGCAGTGCATGCCGCCATCCTTACACTGAAGGAAAGCTTTGAGGGTCAAATGACTGAGAATAATATCGAGATTGGGATATGCAACGAACGCGGTTTCCGGGTTCTTACTCCGAGTGAAGTCAAAGACTACTTGGCTGCAATCCAGTAAAAATGACATTTTTTCTCCGACCCGACTTCTTTCTGGTTCACAAAAACATTTTTTCGAATACAGTTTGAACAGTTTTGCTTTTTCCTTTTATGTCTTTTCACCAGGGGGATTGCGAATGGTTGCATACATACACAAAAGGTAGTTTGGTCATTCTATGACCCGATTTTTGTTCTGCAGGTTATTTACGGTCTTCGGACAGCAAGCATAGAGAACTGACTTTTAAATGCACTGGCAGGAAGTTGCTCAGCGGGAGGACAATAGATATGGTAACAACTAACATAATGTCCTACTTACGGTAGAATTCGCTCAATAAAAGCCGAGATACCAAGCCCCCGTCAGTTTCTGTTGCTGTCTTTGCCTACGAGCAAATTGTCAGTAGTGGGATTTCTAACTTCGTTATCCAAATTCTCCTATCAGATCAAAAGTTCACCTCTCAAGGGGAATGTTACTAGCCCATTCTCTCCGAATCTTGGTGATGAACTGAACGCACTTAACCATTAATATCCTCCTAGTTGGTTGACATTCTGGTGTCTTTTTAACACCCAAATCAATACCAAAACAGGGCGGGTTCTGCGAATGTGGATTGACTTCGTTTATCGTTATCTTGTTGACTTCAACGCCATTCATCCAAGTCCACGTGAAACTGCAGGCTGCTGTGAATGACAAAATGTGCATCACAAAGTACACGAATGCCACCGCTAGGACATCCTTCAGTTATGCGAGTTTTATCAACGTATCCAGAAATGCGCGTGGCTATAGCGTTCGATTTTTCTATAAAATTGTCCTCAATGACGAGCATTTTGTGAAAACCAACAATGATCACTACTGCGTTAAACTTCGTAATCAGCCCACTGCAAGTTTCGGCTTATTTAAGAATTTCATTTTGGCTCGGTCCTGTTGAATTTTCGCTTTTTTCACGAAGGGTTTGCAGAAACTGAAGACTCGAAGGGGTTTCCTATCAAATGCCATACTGATTTTCTCTGGTAAAGTGTAGAGCATGTGGCTCCTCAGGACTGTGGGAAAATGCAATAAAATATCCTTTATTTTGGTCGTAAACCTGGGTAGAATGATAGCTGTTGGCAATTTAGAAGCGATATTGACTAAAATGATATCCGATGATTCTCAAATTCATATCTAACAGCTTCTTTGAAGACAATAGTAAAAATCAGGCATTCCTTTGGTACCTACTTCGTCTTACAAATACTACGCGTGTTCTGTTGGACTGTGAACAAGTCCTCCGCTATCCCTAAACACGACAGGACCGGATGATTTGTCACCTCGATTGGTGTTGGAACGTTTGCAATCCAACTGCCAAGTTCGGCAGACAGACCAACAACCGAGCGAAGGCATGGCAGAGAATGACGCTCCGCTGCCTGCTTCTACCTGTGATGTCCAGCTTAATGATCCGACTTCTGAAACGAAACAAATCATCCGAACAGACCAACAACCAAGCAGCGCACCCGAGCTACCTATATTCCAAAACATTGCCATGCCTTCGCTCACCGGCGGCTTTCTTGATTCGGTGTTGCGGATAAGTGGGAATGGAGTTCAGTTACTTCCAATCACCGCCGGCTTTTCCATTTATTGCGCTTTGATTAGCCACCATTTGTCTAGGTTATTCTTGAGACCAGGATTCATACGTCGTTTCAGATTTCTCGCTGAGTTGTATTGCCTTTCTCACCTTCATCAAGGACATAGTTTGCTGAGGTTCAGCTAGATTTGGGCAGTGACCTTCTTTTGGAATACGGAGATTCAAGCGCTGAATTCATAATATTCCGGATTTCGAAACAGTCTTCATTTGAGCGACCGGTTTGTTTCGCGTTCCCAAGTTGTCTAAACAGTTGCACCTGATTCTTTGACGACCGAATCTTGTAGGCAGTGAATATCACAGCTGCAAATGGTATTTTTAGCGGAAAAACCAGCACGAACCAGGGAATGATCTGAGCCCAAAAGGAGCGACAGTTTCGGACACGAAATTGCAATCTATGGCTAATTGTAGTACGGTCAATCTGAGTGCCCGATCAGTTAAGGTTCGGAGGGCATCAGGCAACATCATTCTCACGTTTGTGGTTGCGACATACAGATGTTGACTAGCGCAAAGTTGTAGGAAACGATCGCGGGTGTTGTTTGTGGGAGCATTAAGATAGCACTCAAGCTTGTCGACTCTTTCCAACTTAGCATTCAAGTCGCCGGTTAGAATGGTGGAATCCGTGCGCTTCACTATCCCCAGGAGTCTCGAAAGTTAGCCATAAAGGGCGACCTTGGCAATATCGCTGTTGCGGTATTTTGGGGCGTGTGCAGAGACAGTGAGCAGATTTCAGGTTAGGATTCATTGCTTGCGGATTCTGACACCTGTACAGTCTGACTGCACACAGTCGTCTGTTTAGCGCTCGTGCTCAGTGCCCGCACAACTGAGACTACGGGGAATAACTGCTGGATCACCTGATACCTGGAGGGTAAGACGTAAACAAAATGAGCTGCGGTGGAACGTGGTAGGGTCTTGTGTGTGTCTCGCAGATCTTTAAAGAGGAAACGGTATGAACAAAGGAATGTGTTGACCTACCTAACAGAGTGCAGACATAAAATGCCGCCAAGTTGAACAGATTCCTTGCTGCTAGTGATGCGCGTTTAGGTTTCACTTTTCTGGGTAGAGGTCCAGGAACCGACGCTGAGTTTGTAAAGCTACAAACAGCTGGTGTTGTATTGGCATGGGTTGCAGTTGCAGTAGAAAAATTAAAGAGACTGACCGGTACCGCTACGTTACCTTGAAAGATGTCGCCTTCTGGTTACCAAGGCCGAAGAAGAGACTTGTTTGAGGTGTCCCGCCATGAGCATTTGCCTCAAGAGTCTGACTCGCAAGGTAGTGGGAAAAAGGAGGATTTTGTTCCGCGGCCCTATCCCTAGCCGTTGACTCGACCCGCGAAGCAACAGACGTTAGGGTTTTTTCGAGGACCCTCCCCGGAGCCAATGACTCAACGGTTGGACTCATTTGGCTTATGGAGCCCGAGGGCGCGGAAGGTAAGTTATAATTGTTGGACTCCTAATACGACTGCGTGAAGCAGGGACCTTTGAGCAGCACGAAGTTCTTTACGGTTATTCAGACCATAGTGAATAATGCGCCGCCAACCACGGTCAAAAGTTGAACGATCGAAGAGTTGGGTTTTAGGACCGACCCTTTCTCACCAGTCTTTCCTCAGGGGAATACAACGTCGCTGTTCCCAAATATATAGACATGCTTGTCGCCCGCAAGAGATACCTCACTGACTGCAAACTCATATCGCAGAGGAGAGTGCGAATTAACCCACAAATCACCATGTATTACGATTGTTCGTAGAACGAAGGCTAGCCGGTCTTGGTCTGTTCGCTCTCCTCTGGCCTTCCTGCCCTAGGTAGATCATGAGCGACGAAGCTCTAGCCAGTATGGCCTGTGGCTTCATTACAACACACAAGCCCGACCACCAAACAAAGATAGTGTTTATCGGTGGAGAAATATTTATTTCAAGAAGACGGTGAGAATCTCAATCGTCTAAATACCGTCGTTTTCAAATTATGTTGGTGTTAGGGGGAGACTAAATTGAATCCTAGCTGAATCCTTTCTATCGGTCAAGAAGGATGAAACCGGTGAATCAAAATAAATAAATCGTTCAGCTATAACACCCTTTCGGTGCCTATCCGCCATACCACCCGAAGGAAGCATGAGGGTTGGGATACTGCCAGTTTGCCCAAGGGGAAGTCGAGATGCAAAGGTCGGATTCGAACCACGACCTTCCGGTCAGTAAATTCGTACTCTAACCACTGAGCGGTAGTGCCTTGACGTATATTTGTCAGCAAACCTAGGTATAATAGCAAGAAAGCATGCAGCAACACGAGGATGACTTCATGTGGCTTATTCAAGTGAATATTGCCATAGATGAGAGATTTCGATGCGGCTTAGCCGCAAACGCCAACTTGATTTACAAAAGAATGTACTTTGGCAAAAACGGAAGCTATTTTTGTTCGGTAAACTTGTGTACCGCGTGAAAAGTGGTATTATCATGGTCTACAGGTCGGTTTGCACGTTTTCCATCAGCAGCTTCACCACTGATACTGCTGATTAGTACGAATCCATAGAGGATTTCAAACAAGACTTGCGAACCTTAGTTCTTATCCGGAGGCAACTACAACATTTTGGACTTATAGAACAGTGAGTACACTTGGGATTGTTACCAAAGCAGGGTTCATTTATGACCGCGGCAACCCACGTTGTTGATGAAGTTAGTCCGTGAATTTCACTATGCACATCTCCTAGTTGTAGTTGCATACGTTACTCAACGACCCATTCAATATGGGATCACATGATGCGAATTCCGTGTTTGAAGGGTGAGTGGCGTTGCCTTATCCAATTGCTAGTTTATCACTGCTGATCAGATTCTTGTGGCCGAAAGGTCTGATCTTCAACTGCTGGTCGGAAAGTCGCTGTTCCGATTTTTCCTTGACAATCGTGAGATGCGCACTGCCGATGATCCCCAATAAGGATGCAGCTGTACAATAATTCCATGCCTTTCGGCATACAGTGGACTCAGCTAAAGGACAAAATCCCTTTTAAAGTTTCCAAATCTTCCGTAGAACCGCTGTACTCCAAAACGTTTACAATACTTGCGTTCCTCCGGTGTCATGCAATAACAGTGTCTATTCACCAGAACGGAACAGGTAGGTCGAGTGAGTGATTTTGGTTTGAGGTTATGTGCTATTCTGGGATCTGTCAGACGTGACAACTGCTTGGCTGTCTAGCACCTCACTTCTGGTCTTCAGATGGCTCATACCGTTCCTCAATGCACGTCTGGCAATATAAAGACTGTGAAAGAGTCTTGAATTTCGGAAGGTGTACAACAGTGCCAAATATGGTGTCTCCTTAATTACGAAGTAGAACTTGGATGTACTGGAAAATTCCTATGATTAATAGATGCAGATCTATGCATCCAGCATACCAACCATGTGTACATTTGATCTCAACGTTTGCACTTTCCTTCGGTTAAATAATAACCAGTTTCCTTACAGAAGAAAAGATTGTGTTTATAAGACCACGTTTTGCTAAAAATAAGGTGCCAAAAAGCACGCAGGTAATCTACCGCTGGTAGGCAATTAGAGTTGGCTTTTGCCTATAATGCCGTGGCTGAGTTAAGTTGTTGGTGCAGACTACCCACTTTACGAAACATACGGGCATAGGACCAAATGAAGGGACTCATTTCCACAGGCAAAAAACGCAAGCAATGGCCTATTTACCCGCCTACTGGTTGTCTTCAGCGTCCGATGAGGCTCTGGATGCATAAGCAAAAACTTTCTCCTTCCCAGTTGCAGCTATGATAAGAAAGCCCTGGAATCAACATCTGAAGCATCAGTCGGAACGTCTTCTGCACAAGCCTCATCAAAGACAGATACCGTAGGCGCAGCTGCTGTCACGGTTCGGATTGTTGAACAGAACTCCGAACAGGCTCCGTGAACATATTCGTCTCATATTCCATAGTCGTCATTATTGTGGGTAGGTGAATTGGCTTCAATTATGTCGTCGATCTCAGCGGCCAATAAGTAGTTTTCATCATTTCTTGTAAGTACAATGTTAGATTTGATCAGAATTCAATAGCAGTTCATAACCGGCTTTGCTGTGTACACAATTCATCGAGACTGTGTAGTCCCTGGAGTTCACTCGGTCAATTGAGCTCAACGCTTCGCTGAAATGGAGTTTGAGCCTGTCTGACAAGCTCAAAGTAGGGTAAACCTGACGTTGGGTTTTAGGAAAGACTTTTAACAAATTGTGGTACTACTTCTGGAGAACATTAATAGGGCATCTTGAGTGTTAGTCGAGGGGCATGGAACGCCTTTGCGGTGCATACTCACTTCAGAAAAATCATAAGCGAGGAAATAGTGGGACGCCCGTTTGAACGCCGTGACGGAGCAAAGCGGGAGCACGTGGGAGTACACGGGCGCAGTAATAAAATGAATAGAGGAACTATCGTGGTGTCAAGCTAGATTCAGTACCAGTTTGTCTAGAAAACCGGCAAACAGACTAGTGTTTACGTTTCAATAAAGTTGGCAGAAAACGCTGACTTCCGAGAAATGATATGAATGCAGAAAGGATGGCTTAACAAGCATCCGACGCCTAATACGACAAAACTAGAATGACTACGGATACAGAAAAGAAATATAATGCTTGAATTCTTATCGGCAAAGATAGCGAAAGTTTGCAGCTCATGCACTCAGTACTTGCTGACAAAGATTAATACACCGTGACTTTCGTGAATGAGATGCACTCAATGTGGTTATCAGAATACATCGATTCGTTCGATAATCTTGATTTCGGTAAGACAACCGCCCTACCATCCCACACTTCTTAAATAGTTGCAAATAACTGAGACATTCCAAATGGACAACTAGTACAACCCACTGCGACTGTCAAACGACAGCCATTTTTTGCCTGAATTTCAAGCATAACAGCTCATACTGCTCACTATTCTGTTAGAAAATCATGGACAGAGATGTGAGACAGAAATAACGGAGGCTGGAAACGAACCAAGGGATAGGCTAGGCCGGCAACCTTGTCCAGCTTTACAGCCAACTACCCATTGCATGTTACCATCAGCGTAGTCTGCAACTATCAATCAACACTTATTTCCAGTCGTGCAAAGTTTGTTGACTTAATCCGTGTAATGTAATCCTCAAGAAAAATCCGAGTATTGCCAACCTATCAACCTGAACGTAGACCACGTGCTACTTACGGAACAAACCGAGCATCTGGTGAATCAGAGGGCGTATCTATGAATGAAGTTAATCGGCCTATATTGGAAAAGCTGGAAAGAACTAGTGTTGTTTCTTGAACAGAACGGAGTCTCCCACACAAACTTTGGGTGAGCAGGTACAAGTGCTGACTTCGGAAGGCTAACTTGGTCAGGCAACCTGACTACTCATGAATGGCTAATATCAATCCTAATTGTGACCACCGATCCTCACGGAAAATTTTATAATTGGCAGATCAAGAACTTCTGATTCGACCGAACGTTTACCATTAAGATCAGCACATTTCAGAAAACCTCGGTTATGCGGGGGCATTTCGAATCTGATCGGACTCCTCAGATGGATATAGACAGTTTCGGTCATGTAACCAGCGGTGCAGACTTACAGAACTCAAGACACGTTCGAATCCGGGTGATTACTATGCAATGACTTCAGAATATGGGCATACTTTGCAAAGCAGCATGACGGGAATCCTCCGGTTCAAAACCATCAAAGTTTGTTGTTACGTCCATGAAACCTTTCTATTCAGATTCAGCTTCATTACGGTCGTTTAAGAGGTCCGCCTACGCAGTATAAATTTCGCGTTGAAATAGGATGACTGATCGAAATATGACATTACACCTTATTGGACATTCTTACATAGGAATGTTGTCGATCGGTCAGTGCTCTTAACCACACTTGCTCAACAGGGTATGTCGCAGAAGTTTGTTGGCATAATCCCGTCCCTATATTCACATACTTCTAGGCATGAGTGTACGGTGACCTCTCCAAAAGCTTCCCAAAAAATGGTGTCCGACAAGGATGTCCACATTCTTCATTCTTGTTCAACTTCGTAATTGATGAAATAATGGGGCAAACGCTGGAAGGTCTTCAAAACCCCGGTGTTCAAATCGTTGCTGGTGAGAACCTCGTCGATCTGGAGTACGCAGACGAAATCATCTTCACCTCTGAAGACGAAGCGCAGCACAAACTCTGTTGAATAAACTGACCATCAACATACCATCTTTCGGCATGCGCCTGGCAACTTCAAATTGCAAAGTCAAGCTTCATAACGTGCAGTCTCTGAGCATATGCTTTAGAATTCAAGAAGAATCATCAGGGTTCACCAGGTAGGCGCAGTCCCTGAGTTCCCGTCACCCTGCTCTCATTGAAGACCGGCAAATAAGTGCACTTCACAGAATGACTCATATTTAGGCTAACAATTTACCGACGCAGAAATCCTTGGTATTGGTTAGCAAGTCTTCTTGACAAAAAAACGATAAGAAAATTTTAGAATCGCACACCATTCTCCGCTGTGACTCCAGCATTTGCTATGCTTCAGACTAAACAGAAAAGTAACGCCGAAACGACTTGTTGAATGGATAGGAACAAAAGGATATGTTAGACGCGGGACACACAAGGGCCACCGCAAAGTTCCAAACGTGAAACAAACTGTCATGGGAAACGCAACAAGCTAACGTGTCCCCCACTACAGTATTAGGGCAGCAGTGATTAGCTGTTGGTTTGGGTACCGTGGATATCCAAACATTAGTCTCAACAACACTAAAACGTCCCTTCAACGTTGTCCACCAAACCAGGAGGCCACGCGGAACACGGTAAGCAGTCACCGCCGACGGATTTAAATCAAATTGAAAATCTGCAAACAAAA
>SJOL01007233.1:0-66017 GCA_004794785.1 Opisthorchis felineus
ACCTCCAACCTGGGGGCCCGGAGACCATTGGCCAACCTGATATGGGAGGCTTTGCGAACGTAGCACGGACACTACCCAGTATAGTTAAATTGGTCACGAAGCCACGGATACCATAACACCATGGAAAGGTCCAGTCTCTTCATTAGCCTCTACAGCTCGTTTCCCTCTGCCATGCATCGCCTTCGAGGCCCACTGAACCAGCTACAGGACCGAGGATATGGTCAGAATATTGTCAACGCGTCTTTGACTGTCAAATCCATGCTGAGTTCCGATTTGCTTCCTACACACTACGGTCCATCACTGGAAATCATTGTGGCTTCGGATGCTTTACCTCGTTTGCCATCAGAAAGTGTCGTAAAATGTTCTACGGCCGGCAGCTCATATACTGACCGAGCACAAGCCGTTCCGTACTGTGTTTAACTCGAGAAAGAGCATTCCGGTGTAGACCGTCAACCCCCAGCAATTGTCCACTCCATCTCTGAGATGGGCCTTTATGCTCAAGTACCACTCGACCACCAGCCTCAGGCAAACCGAGCACTGTCGCGTCGATATCCCGAAACAGCTCAGTGGTTAAGCCAGAAGGTCCGTAGTCCGAACCAAACCTTAGCAGTTTGACTGCTCCTGTATAAGTTTGGGGAACCCGGCAGTATCCCAGCCACCGTGCGTCCTTCCGTTGGCATCGCAGCTAGGCGCCAAAAGGGTGCTACAGCTGAACGATTTTTCTTCGCCTTCCATTGATTCAAGCAAGTCAGAACCAGGGGACGCTGTAGTCGCAAAAATTGCCTTGGAGCTTGAGGTGAACAGTGCAGTGTTGGAAGCAGTTTGCACCATCCCACTGACTGCTGACATAGTCCACCAGAATTCAGATCAAGATCCCGTGCTGCAGCAGGTCATTAGGCACCACCGCAGTCAATGACCGCGTACCTGCTCACAAGACGACCTGGGACATTACTTCAACTGGCGTGACGCACTGTCACTAGTCAACGGATGCCTTTTCATTTCAAAACGCGCTGCCATTCCAAAACAGCTGCAACCAACTGTACGGAATCCGTTTCATGAAGGAAACCCAGGAAAAAACAGGATGAAGGCCCTTGCCCGGAGCTATGTCTACTGTCCACTGATGTACTCACAGATTGAGCAAGTCACCAAATCTTGCCTTCGGTGTGGCGAAGCATCCAAGTCACCCTTGAAAACCTACCTAGGGTCGTAGCCCCATCCAACCGAACAATGGTCTCTTCTTCACATCGACTATGCAGATCCAGTTGGTGTCCAGCACATTTTGGTTGTGGTCAGCGCAAGTTTCGCACACTGCATCTGGTCTTGCAGAAGCCCTGGGACCCTGACGTAAAGCAAGTCTACCAGAAACACTGACTGAAGTCCATTACGGACAACAAGTTTTCTGATGTTACTTCTTACTGGGGGGTATTCTCCGCGGTCCTGAGAGACTCCAGGAGCTTCGCTTGTGAAATGGCTTAACCAACTAGACCCGGGTACTAAAATTCAAGCAACGCTCTAAAAATCTTCGAAGGTCGGGGACGTATCCCTCCTGGTCGAGAGTACAATATCGCTCAACAAACTGTCATGCTTCAGCATTTGCGCGGATCAAGAACCTTGGTGAATCCAGAACCCTGAAGAGATGAAGGAGACGACAAACTCCGAGAATGTGCGCAAACTGTTCCGGCTGATGCAGGTAAAGGGACAAAATAAGCCTCCGGTGAGCGAAACAATCACTGATAACCACGGCTCTTTCTCTTACTTCCATTATAAGCCTTTATTCAAGTAAACCTACATGGTTGTACCGAAGGGAAGCACCAAAATCCTCATCTGGTGTTGCTGTCAATGCTGACGCTTATAAGTCAAACACTGAAGTCCGAAATTCCGATGCTGGCTACAGACACGAATGCCCAATGTACCTGATATCCTCCAGGGAAAAAACGAGTATGTGGTGCACTCAGTATACGCGCCTGACGCAGAGACAATTACAGATTGCTTCCACCTATGCTTCTTATGGTCTGTACTTACCATGCACGGCATTCCAACATAAAATATTATCACTGACAGGACAACGTCAACATTCAATAGCGATCCTTCACTGTCATACAGTTACAATCTATTTGACAGTCTTACAGGGAAGAAAAGAATAAAGGTGAAGGTGGGATGGACCTAGTGCTAGCCTAAACATCATTCCATGTTTAAGTCTCCAGGTACTCTCTCAGACAATATGGGTGGCAGCATGAACGCCACTGACAGGTTAGCGTTGTCAAATATGCACAGGTAGATTAAATGGACCCCATGCTGGAAGGAGAGTCGCAACAATGGTACCCAGCCTTTTCGTGTTCACTTTTATATCCCTCCACCAGTTCAAATATTAACCAGATTTCTCATTGCGCCAATTTGAATTGGGTATAGAAAACAGCTATTTTTAGCAATCAACGAGTAGGCATGCGCAACACGCGAACAAAAGCAAAAGCTTTTGCTGCACAGCCCATTCTTCGATTGAAAGCCTCACTACACGACCGAATACTAAATGACCCATTGCTGACTCGCTGACAGAAAGAGCTACTGTATCACCTAAAGACCACGTCGTTCAAACCGATAAGGAGACCCAATCTACAGATAACGGAAGCGTAAAACGTTTTTGTTCAAGTATCCGTTTGTGTAACAGGGTTTTTAGTCGAGAAGTGTGCCCTGCTTTGGTCGTGTATTGCGCATGCCAATTCATCCATCGCTAAAAAGTTTTCTTTCCTATGCCAAAATTTACTTGGCGCAAGCAGAGTTAGTTAACCCCTGAATTGGCATAGCGGTTTGGTAGTGATTACAAAAAGCCTGGGTAGTATCGGCGTGACACATCTTTCAGTATGGAGTACGCATGGTTCTCCTGTACATAGTTGGAGACGCTGCAAGGTACGGCTAATAAGCAACGTCGGTAGCGTTTATGTTGTTTCCATCCAGATAGGCTGGATGGATGTCTGAATACGTCCGCACCTCGGAATGATTGTAGTGGGTAAGCACAAAGTTTATCCACCAATCCACCTTTATTCTTCTTCACAATAAGACTCAACTAGTTTATGGTTGCACGGGATGGAAGCATCACTGTTGGAAACCGATTTTATGCTGTCAATCACGATGAAGACTGCGGCCAATACCACCAGTTTTCTCAGGTCTAGTCAGAAGCAATAAAAATCAGGGTTGGCAGTTTTGACCTGTTGGTCGATAATTTCGCGCTTTAACCACCAGGCTGTCCCATGATCCAGGTCAGTTAGGAATGCACCTCAGACCTTCGGGCTAAATAGAGCCAAACGTTACGTAGTGAAGGCTGCGTTCCGTCTGCCTTGATCAAACACGGAGGGGAATTAATTGTTTGTCCTAAAAAGCCTACGGAAGGGTGCCACCTGACGGATGCCTGTTGATCCTATGGAGCGCGAGATAACTCAGTGTTTAAGACACAAACTTTGTGACCAGAAAGTTCGAGGTTCAACCCCGATCCCAACATCTTGGTTGCTCTTGCCTAGGCGTGGGCAACCTGGTAGTATCTCAGCTCTCACTCTTTCTTCGGGTGGCACAACAACTAGGCATCGAAAGGGTGGTATAGCTGAAAAGTTGTTTTGTTTTGCCTAACGATCCATAACTTTCCCTTTTAACACTCCCTCCTAGGACTTTCTTTCCTCATGACCGCATAGCAGTTAAACGCCAACATGCAATACTGGTGTATTGCTGTCAGTGATAACGATGAAGCGACAAGTCGGAAAGCAGTCAGTAAGCTCTTGGCGCAGAGCAGTAGGTGACATGTTTGAGCCCATCACCCAATCAACATGGGGTGTTCGGTTACTGAGATTTCTTTCGGTAACGCATGACAGATGGTCGTCTAGGGTGTGCATTAAAAGTACTGTTGTTTTCCCCTCCCAAAAACGCAGGAACCAGGTGGTTCTCGGGAACGGTGACCTAGCGAGACAGTTGAGGCGACAGCTGACAGCTCTTGGTAGCTGTGTTTGAGGAGCGTACAGCGATGTCTTCTTCAACAATGGGGAAAGTCTGCAAGAATTTCAGTATTAGTCACGGAGGTTGACGAAGTCTGATTAGATCAACTTGGACCAGGCGGTAGCTTTGGGGCCATAAGTTTAGCGCTCTTAACTGGTTCCCGCAATTAATCTCCCTCAACTCCTCCAATATACCGGTGGCCGCCTTTTGAACACGTTAAACCAAGTCTACTTCTTCCTTAAGGCAACGATGAGCCATGGCACCCTCGTATTCCGCACATTCACATGACAAACTCTGACGCGCTTACCTCACTCGGCAGCCACCTTTCTGCTGTTAAGCTTATCGATGGAGAGGACAATGGAGCCAACTACTCTAATTTATCTCATTTATTCAGAATACTCTTGATATGCATGAACATTATCGAACATTTGAATATTGATTACTAGTCTGGGGCGGCTCGTCACGATCATCTACAGGGGTTCCGAGATGAACATCCTCTATAAGAAGATCGCTTTAATGGTTGACCCGTCGTTGCCGGATTAATGTGAGGCCGCTTTACAGCTAACTGTCTAGCTGTCCAAAAATACAGTATTCTATTCTCGGACAAAAGATCACCTAGAACGCAAACACAACTGGCTTTTGGGTTATCGAGTTCGTGTGAAAACGGTTTGTGTCATGACGGTGGCCAGAACAATCGTAAAGCTCGTGAGTGATGCGTTAGGTCTTCGCACAGGCGGTCCAGGCAAAATGTTGCCTTCACATGATGTGGATGACACTAGTTCTTCATCGTCGACGAACCGAAAGCACCAGCGTAGTTTCCAGGTCATGGCTGAACTGGTCTTCTGTGGCAGCTGAGGCAGGTGCTGCGCACCTGGAGGTAAGCCATTCCAACGGGCTGAACACTACGCCAATTGAACAGATGTGCCGCACGCCGCCACGCTACCAAGGCATGCCCTGACTGGTCAGGAGCTGAGCCAGTCAGGCTCGCGCATTTTCAGTTCGGCGCTTCTCGCCCCAACGGGCTATCACCGGCTCCACTTCGTCAAAGATTTAGTGGTAGACGCAACAGACATAAAATTTTTCCTTTGTCGCCAAAAAGGCTGTCTCAAGTTCTCGTGCCTAATGTTATGCCCTAGCGGACGGGGGAGCAAGCGAAACACCGGTGTAGGAGATGCAGTACATTTTGCACGCCGCAACAAATGGCGCTAATCCGAGCCCACGGTGTCAACTTCCATAATGCAACTCCGAGTGCTTTTGTAATGGCAAAAGCACTAGTTCGGAAAGGCCCAATTAAGATACCCGGAACTGTGACGCTCATTATGTTGAACACCAAAATACGGTAGTCTGTGTTAGGTTATTGCTCTACTTATCAGATAGCCCAAAATTCCGATGAGAGAGGTACTAATAGAGCTTGATTTTTCCAGCCAAATACGTCGCAAGGCTAGGTGCACTTTGTAGATAAAAATACAGTAAAAACTACTAATGTGACTTATCGGTTTGTTTTGCTTTAATGAGGTTGAAGGAAGAGGCCTGAGGCAAGAAGTATTCCTTTGGCAGTACTACTACCACACTTGTTCTTTGATTGTACGTAACCCGTGTATGCCGCCTCTAGATCCAATAGTCGATGCGATGTGCAGTTGAGGCATGCTGTGCTGCCGCTTTTGTGTTCAGTGTGTGTACGGTATACGTTTATTGTCTGCATTGTGATGGAGTGTGAAATCATATATGACCAGTCCGGTTGCACAGTGGCATGAACAAAGACACCTTGTCTAGTTTGTGTCTAGGTCGTAAGCATGGCACATGATGCAAGTGGCACGAGTGGAAAATTGTAAGTACTCCTCAAACTAAGCAAAAAGCTCGAAAAGCTGATTAAACGAACTGGAGGTGCCATAGTTCTACTGATGTTGCCGCCGAGCTCATTAGTGACTTCGCTTGTGACAACGAATCTGGACAAACAATTGAAAGGTGGCTAAAATATTAGAATATGTCACAAACCGACTTTGTGCTGGATTCTGAATTTTTAGTTCGTTTGGTCATACCGATATACGTGCTGAACTTAATTACTACATAGTGTCGACGCTATTGGAATAATTCTTCATGCCTACCGAAATGGAACCATTGAATGTTAGTTCAGCTGCGCGAGACGTACAGGATTATTCTGAATGGTTTGACTCATGGTGTCTTATAAAATTGAATATGGATGATGAGAAACTCATGGCGTATTTTCTACCTTTTGTTGGCAAGGAGGCGTATACTTTGATCATGAGTTTGGTATATCCTGAATCTCCGATCGATGTATCTTATGATACGTTGAAGAAAGAAGTTCTGCAACAGTTCAAACCGACTAACTTCGTGGCAACCGAAAGAGCCAGGTTCACTGTGTTGATCCGCCCCATTTTCGGTCGGTTCGTGATTTTGTGTTGCAGTTACAGACGCAGGCAGCCAAATGTGACGACGGTAACCAACTAGAAAACCAACGGCGTGGTAGACTCATTGCTGGTATTCAATTGCTGGAATTACCACAGAAGCTGCTGCTCTATCCAGATCAACAATTTCAAACATTTCGGAAAATATGTGAGCAATATGAAGATGTGAAGCGTGTATCGAAGACCGATGAAGCAGTGTTGTTTAATTACTGTAAAAGAAATAATTCAGGGATGCAGATAGACAACACATTCAAACGTCGAACAGATTTTCATGCTTCAAATCTATCAGTACATCGCCTCACAGATCATAATTCTAATTCAGCGGTTCAAAAATATGGGAAATGTGAACCTTGTGGACGAAATCATTCCAGATGTTCATGCCCTCACAGGTAAGCGAAGTGTTTTATCTGCGGGAAAGCGGAATACATTCAACTTGTCTGTGAGTCCAAGAAAGTAGGTCAATTAACTCCTGATCCAACTACTGACCTGAAGGCATTATATGAAGACAGCTGTACCCTTTCTTTATCTATTTTGCCCCAAAAGCCGTCACGCGTTTCTAAAACTTTGATATCCACTTCCGGTCAAAAACATGATTTCATTGTTGACACTGTTATCTTTGAGTCCATTATTCCACAGCCAGATCTAACTGCATTTTACCCCAGTTTTGTGATAGTGCCTGCAGATGTTAATATCCGCGGTATCACTGGACACTCTGTACCTTTAGTTGGCAGTTGTACGATTCCTTTGAGATTGCCTCAAGGTACCCCTGCCGATCATAATTTTTTAGTTTCAACCTCGGGACAATCGACTATCGAACTCAGAGTTTTGTGCTCATTGCGCGCTTGTATCACCTTACTGACTTCTGTAAATGAGTGGGCAAAAATGATTCTGTGTGCCGATTTCTTATCCAGAACTCGAATAAGCGACGATTAAAAAATTCAGATTGTTCATTGATGCAACCATTGTCAGTCAGGCGGGGTGCGCTTGTTGCTGATACTAAATAATATTTTGCTCCCATTTTTTCCGCGCTGAGACGTGGGTGGACACAGCAAGAGCGACGTTGATTTCCTGCATTTTACTGTCTCCGCGGAAGTTTAACTAATACTCCGGATGGTTTATTTCGCTTTGAGGATTGACTGATCATTATATCGACTCAGCGAGCGGTTTTCCTTGCAGATTTGCACTCTGGTCATCTGGGTGTTGAAACATGCAATCTCTTGCACGCTTGTCATGCTGGTGGCCGGAGCTAGATAATGACATCAAGTAAGCTGCTAAAAATCGTGTTAAATGTACACCCAGGACTCATAACAAATCCTCCCAGTGATATCCGTGGCCATTCACTTGTGAAACAGTTCATGCCGACTACTGCGGTCCTTTTCTCGGTAAATACTGAGCTTTAATTCTTATTGACGCATATTCACGTTGACCTGAAGTTTTCCTAACTACATTTCCAGGTGCTGAATTCACACAACAAGCATTGAGGAAAGCATCCAGCTGTGAAGGTGTATTATCTGCGCTGGTCACTGACAACGGCATCCACCTTATCACAAAATTCCTCCAGGAATGGTTAAAAAGCCTCGGATGTCGACATCTATTTACCGCTCCACAACATCCACAGTTGAGTGAGCTTGCTGAGAATTTTGTGTGAGCACTTAAATCTGCCATTACTTTATCCTGTCCTACTTTTCTGTGGAAATGGACCGCGGAATTGACAATTTTTTAATGCATTGCAGGAATACAGCTCACTCAGTTACCAGGAGGAGTCCCGCGATCTTTTTTAAATCTTGCTCGTTGCGTACAAGTCTTGACTGTGCCAAAACGGCCGATGTTAGGTTTTTCAGGGGTAATGATTTGCGGCCTGCTGCAGGAATAATACTTTCATCAAATGCCAAACGTTTATTACCGGAGACACGTTGATCAGTTTGAGTTCGAGACCAGAGATTGATCCGTCAACGGCACTCCTGCTGTTTCAACTACTGATGAATCCTTCGTAGATCATCTAATTGTATCCGGGCAAAACGTTATCTCTGAAGAACATAATACCTGCAAAGAACGTGAAGTTTCCAATCCGAGAAGATCCGAAAGATTATGATCAAGACCACCGCTGAACTATAAACGTCCACACGCTCATTCGAAGAGGGTGGCGGATGTGATGAATATGATTGATGTTCTATTCATTGCTCTATTCATTATTCTCTTGTTTTATTATTCAAGGTACTGTACCCACGCTTCAATGCGAATAAATACGTGATACTTGTTACGCAGTGCTGAATTCTGCATTTCTTGTTTGTTTGGTTATACCGATATGCGTGCTGAACTTAATTACTACAAAAAGTTACGAAAAAATGATTTCTTAGAAGCCACGCTGTCTCAAATTCCTTTAGATTAGACAATTCTATACCTGCCAAAGTTTTCGGCGACTTTCGGTTTCATCCGTTCGGCTTAGGTAAATGACTCTTTGGGTTCGCCACACTCTTCCAAGCAGACATTGTATTCAGCGGACTGGAGTGCCAAAACACTCAAAAATGTGGTATTCAGAAAACGAAGGTATCTCGTGGTTGTCTCCTGTCCTGAACAATTCCGGGGATATTTTAGCACACCCACTTACCGAATTCGCTAAAAACGTTTCCCTGTAACCCACAAACTGGCTTCAGCTGAAACGACTGCTTTGTGGAAACTACCAGATCTAGGTCATCTATATGTGTTCGCCAACCTGCTCGGGTTCTAGTGAAGGCCTATGCAGCTGCGGCGCAATACATTGGCCATCACTGTCCAGCGCCGGTGTTCTACTAGTTTACCAGCCTGCCCATAGGAAGAAGAAATTTACTTTTAATGTGCTTTCAGCTCGATTTTCATACTGCTGTGCATTGACTGTGGGTAAAGTGCATGGTATTGCCCCAGCGTGAGCTAACCTTATTACTTATGTGGCCTGGAGGCGCGCTGCAGATTGATTATCCTGGTTTAAGCACACATAAGCGCCTAACACTTCACTGTCCTGCAGACACCTGTTTCATGACACGGGCCGCAAATCATTGTGACTCACCCAGGTGTTGTGGTGCACACAACAACATAAGCTGTACATATCCCTAGCCATTTTTGCGCCATCCTAAGAGTTACTTGCTGTCTCGCCGGAAGCAGTGAGCCGCCGCTGGCAGTCAAAAGGCCCTTGTTGATAAGTGGCGTCAAGTTGAAGGCAGGCTCAGTCAGTACCGAGAAGGGTTACCTCAACCATTTTTCCTTTGGGTTTCTCAGGTGAAGAAACAACAACGACCTCTTTCTTGATTCATCAATCGTCCTTCAGACAGGTTAGCCATTTTGCGTCGCATCATGATGCGTTCTTATACGCGCCACCCATCCAGTAGAATTGGTGCTTCGCCCATCGCCGATGGTTCTGAGGCTAGCCCTTAATCCAGGAAATCTATAAAGGGGCACCATTATCGTCCGTATGAGTCTTCTGGGTTGGACTTGTCCCCGATGCGTTATTTGTCTGGCAGCGCTATGAATCACAGTTGGAGGAAAACTGTCCTTTCGTCTGTTAAAAATGCATGATGTAGCCTGGAGTTACTTTGCGACAACCATGGCTTACTTTGACGTGCAAATCTGTTCCACCTTCGCCTTAGTTGGTGTTGCAACGCAACAAGTCCACTTCCCCAGCCAAACATAACGCACGCGCTCCTCACCACTGCTCCTGGG
This sequence comes from Opisthorchis felineus, assembly GCA_004794785.1. Lineage (NCBI taxonomy): Eukaryota > Metazoa > Platyhelminthes > Trematoda > Opisthorchiida > Opisthorchiidae > Opisthorchis > Opisthorchis felineus. Next base: position 10,098 of record SJOL01007233.1, read on the forward strand.
ATTGGTCACGTACAAACAAAATACAATATAACGACGTTCCTAATCCTTCACTGCTACTATTCAAAGCCGGCGCCTATGGGTTTTTTCGCCATGCATCACTTGACTGAATCTGACAGCAGTGGTTCGGGGACTGGTGACCCATACTTTTACCTTCACTTTCCCTCCCAAACTATGTTATTGTTCAACTCACGTAGCAACTTTCAGTTTAACTAGCCCTTGCCTAGCATTTCGAAATTTCTGTTTCCTTCATTGTTTGCGTCTGCAGCCCTATATCACACTAAATCTCCGCGCAATAGAGCCATCCTGAGGGGACTTTAGCACATTTAAAGACCAGAACCCCTCCCTGCCTAATCCACACTACAAGTCCCGCTACCAGCTAGGCCAGTGTCTATCATTCATGCTCGTTTTTACATCGTCTAACTCTCTACCCTGCTAAAAAAGTACACAAATACTCTCTCGCCCCGGCCTTACGCCCGATGGTTGACTGACACCTGGTGCAGAACCACGATGTACACCTTTACCACCTATCATGACTCATTTAACAGTTCTCTGTCATCTTCCTATCTGTAATACACATTAGTTTTTTCTTGAAGGAAACTACCCACAGGGTTGCTGAAAACTTCGACAGCCCACGACCGGTTTGCCCTTCTTGGAGCTCGTCGGGTAGGCACAGTCACCGAGTTTTCGTCAGCCTTATGTTCTACTGTTATTGGAACGCATGCTATCGGGTATCTCCCCGCACTCACCAGACTTTACCGATCTCATACCATTTCCTCTTCTTCCGAAGGGTTGACTTGCAAAGGTAGTTGTTCCGAACGTTTCGTGTGGTTGTTATCCACTGCACTGGTCTCTGATTTGCACCTTCACTGATCTCCAGCTGATCCGAACTTACCCGTGATCTGACTTTGGATATTTTCTACCTGTGTCGATTCCCCTGGCCAACCCGAAATCTAGCTGCTAACAGAATTGGAGATCCCCGGTCCATTCATCCCAACCATGACATCGTTTCAGCGCTATCCACAAACCGAAGTATGTCAGTGCAATGACTGCAAGCCGCCGCTATACCCAGTCTGATGGCACCTCTGCAACTATTTTCTGCATACTATGGACTGTCTGCTCTCACCCTCACAGAACCCTAGCTTTAAACATGGACAAACCGCCGACCTGGCCGCAACAGCCTCTGGGGCAACTCCGGCCCGATTCCACTAAACCCTTCCTTGGATTTAACCATCTCGGCGCACTTTCAGTTCGTCCTCCTCAGAAATTCGAGGATTTTCTTCGAAGCTCACTTTCCGCATTATGCAGTATTGCTACCTCATCCCCGAAGGAAATTTACGCCTGACTCCGCTCCAAAGCGACACTATTGAGCATATCCAGTTTAAATGTACACCATGATCCTGAGATGCTAGCTGCCATTTATCCCTACTGCAAATTGCTCCACCTCATTATACCCGCTTGTGATTTCCGTGACTCCATTCGTTTACTCAACTGTTCGGTTCCCAGTCTCCAGTGCAACTGGATCATGCAAGTTTAGGCATGAAGACATCCGTGTCGGATAATGCCCATTATTTGTCTGACTGCCCCGCTTCCGCGAATTGCTGGACACCCGTGCACTTAGTCTGGCTGTACGATTATGACCAAGACTGATGGTGTACCACCCACTAGATGAGAAAAAAACATTACTATTAAGGCTAAAAATAATTACGTCTTTTAGGGTTATATTTCTGCATTACCATGGTCAGGTAGACAGAAACTAAGCTGTCACTACTATCCGTTACATGCTTTCGTCGATTGTGAGTGTTAGTGTTACCAATAAATGCTTTGGGCCGCTCAGTGTTCGTCAAATGGAATCAAATTTTCGAAAACTACGGTGTTTTCAAGGCTGCCACTTTGAAGCTAAGAATGTCTGTGTCTAGTGGGTTGGCCTACAATTTCTTTCTATGGCTGATTTGTTTAATTGAGTGAATGTTCAAAGTCATCAACTACGTTGAATTGGAAAAGAGGAGTTTAATTGTCATAAGATATCGCACCTGAGGTAAAACGTTAATCTCTTGCGATGGGCGAAATTGATGGGTAGTTCTGCAGCTTTAATAATCTTTGAAACTTGCTAGAGCCCACATTGCACTTGTGGACGCAAAATATGACGGAGTTTCAATCCTGTAACTAAAGTTGGTCTTGTATCTAACGGTCAACTAGACGGAAAACGAACCATATGTTTTCGGACCACGTGAATGTATGTTCCGAGCAAGCAAAAGAATCAGTCATCATATTCGGAAAACTCTTACCAGATATCATGAACGTAAGGCTCCAGATAATAATGACTCTTGGCGCAGGTCGGGTTTTATGGCGCATTGCTTGACATTAGCTTGGAAATTTTAAGGTCGACGATGCCCAACCAACCAACCACATTGAACCTACGTCAACCGTAGTAGACAGATGAACGAAAGTAGCTGGTGCACAGGACTGACATGCTGCTAGAGGTCCACGATACCTAATCAGCTGGCTACATGGAGCCTATGTCAGTCATAGCGGACAGGCGAACAAACCTAGATGATGCACACGGCTTAAACGCAGCTAGGGGTCCACGATGCCTAATCAACTGGCCGGCACGCGAACATCCATGTCGACCGGAAAGAGTTGAAGTTTCAAATTGTACGAGATGAAAAGTCGAACCTTATCGGTGGTTTTGAGTAGTACGTATGTCCTACCGGGAAGCATATGGACTTCTTGGTGCGCGGTGTTCAACAAGCAATTGTTGTCCTGAGATGAGAGAAAAAAGATCACAGCAGTCAACGTGATATGATATGCTATCCACTGCGCGCCAGCAGTCGCTGCTACTAGTCGGCCGGTCACAAAGCACGCAAAAGCCCAAGTCTGTGTCTCTAGACCTCCAAATGAGTCGAGGTACAGTGTCCTCGACCACCGATGGCTGGTCGACAGTCACAGACATGAAGGCCTAGCGCGGGAGAATCTGCCCCTGAAAAATCAACTGCTTGAGGATGGATGTGGCCCTCCTGGGTTCCAACCACTGCAGTTTATCTATTGCATGGTTAAGTTGTTTACGCAGGGCGTCGAAAGTTGACGGTGGTGGCTTGGGAACAAGTGTAAGGGGCGTACCTTGTTCCGGTAGGTTGTAATCCGACGGCCACCTTTGGTGGATGAGGAAGTAATCTTAGAGATCATCTATGAATGATATTTCTCACTTCTTGGAACTGACTGGTCTCTAAATGCGGGGAACCAGTGCATGCAGGAGAGCCACATCGCCTGGTAGAAGAGGCACTTGTAACTACCAGCACCGGTGTCAACTTCCTGGGAGCATCTGGGTCTTTGCATTAGGAACTATGAACTGGTTAACGTAGATTGATCTCACCTTGTTTGCTCCAACAATACGATAGTGCAGCCTTCGGGATCATGGTCCCAGGTGCCTCACAACGAAGCAACACGCATGCGTAAACACCCGACAGACAACTTTCAGAACGTTGCCGTCGTCCCGAGGATTTCCCTTCGGTCGCAGTGGTCGGACATATGCATTTCATATTTCAGCATGAGCCACTCGGTGTGCCCGGACACCATCTGTACGACGTGCGTCTGAGTGGTACACCCAGGCTTGAGTCTTGAGTCTTCCAGGCCGTTGTTGGTCACATTGCCAAGATGGACTATCCCGGATTGTGCGTGCACAGCCCATTTGCGGGTGACTTACAAAATATTGGCCATAAGGTAAGAGACCAATCGTGCGTCTGTACGTCGCAGCAGTTGCAGATCTTGTCGGAATATATGTGCTGGTATTACGATAAACAAAAAAACTACTGTACGGCATATGTGTTGGCTGTCCGCAGTGTGTCTGTACCCATGCCATTCGTGATCAGAAAGGTGTAGTGCTCGTGTGTACAGGCTGGATATAGGTTGCTTTAACAGTAAGCACCCAAATCGGTTTGTCGCGCGTGTTCCATCAACATTTACTACATCCAGAAAGCGTCGGAAAGCGCTATCTGTCTCCATCCCGCGAAGCATATGTGGCTGTAGTGACCCTCCCCCAACACCAACACGAGCACAAGTCCGGAAGCGTAAAGCTTTGCCGGGGCCGAAGGCATATCATCTTCCACGATGTAACCCAACTATCCGTCACTCACTCAACAGAGATGGTTGACACTTGCTGTGGTAGTTGTATGTGTCCTCAGCGGTGAGTACCTTGCCGAATTCATCTGCTACATACTGCCGTACTTTACAAGACGGCGTTCCATACCTAAACAGGGCCCTGCATATGCCAAGCTCCTCTTCTTTTAGCCGTCAATTCACCGGAAGGCGTTCGTCCAAAAACTTGGAATCCTTAGGATTGTTTTCTGGATAATAAGAGGGAGCTACGAGATGGCTCTCGTGTCTCCTAGGAAAAAAACGAACTGGACAGCCGGAGCTTCCTGTACTGTTTAAAATTAGCGAATGCTTTCAACTAACTGGCCTCTTTGGATCCCTCGACTTCCCGTTGATTTTGCTGGCGGTCTGCTGCATTCGTAGTATACCCACTCAACGCAAAACAGCGTAGGTGCTTCGGTTACATGCTGCACGCACAAAAACAGTATATTTATCCCTCATGTATTCTTTAATGCTTTCTCAAATGCCGAGAAGGATGAAGACAGGACAGCAGCCAATTACTCAGCAAGCCTATCTGAGGCCATATCTGAAACCAAAGCACTGCAAACTTCGAACTGAAATGCGCTCCATACGTTAGGAAGAACGGTGAGATTAAGTAAAACAAATCTCAAAAACTAAGACGGAATATGGTGCCTTTTGGTATGTGTGTACATACAGAAAAGCGCTACATATTTAGGTAAGTTTATATTCGACAGAATAAAGTTTCAGAGAAGCGAGCGTCTGCCGGTTGAGAAGCAGCATGCCTTCATGGACAAACAAAACAATCAATTTTGAGAAACGATTTTCCCAGTGCATCCTCCATAATTTTGGAACGAACTGAAGTTTATCAAAAAAGGAGGGCCTGGGTTTTACCCAGTTTAGAGCGCAACTGGCACTGGACTCTCTGTAGATTTTGTGTCATCGTCAATGTAACGAGCGAACGGTATCTTCGAGTGACGCGTAATACCAAAACCTCCGGGAAGGCAAAACAACGTCGGAGCTGGGTTTCTATACGGTACTATTAACATAAGACGTCAATTCACAAAATGTACAAACCTCGACGGTAGATACTCGTCAACAACAAATGGTCCACTACGACTAAAAAAGTACGAACCAAAAGTGCAAACAAGCTCCCACGTGAGACAGTCGCACGTGCGTAAGGTTGGCCACAAATGGCTAGATGACCTCAAGGCCAAATGGGTGAAGTGGTAAGGACAAACAAACGTCAGTACATACAGACGCACTAAACACAAAAGTGAAGCGGGGGTTACAAATAGGGACAAGAAACGCGGGGAATTTCAAATGTCAAAGTTATGAACGATACACCGCCCGCCAAATTAACCACGCTTACTCAGCGGACGCCCCGGTTCTTGCACTCTACCTATGCTCAGCTCAATTCTAAGGTACTACATCAGCTACCGACACGAATGGTCCGAGTCCACTCCTGCCAAAAGTGCCGGCTTCGATGGAGTATAAGCCCTGTCGCGTCTCCCCAATAGTCATACTTTTCCAATATGCCTCTTGAGAACGCCGCTCGCCGTTCTAACATACACGGTTCTTACTAGGCTGTCTCAGCTCGCCTCACAACCATCTACTGCCACTACAGGCCATTTTTCACGAGGCACATCTCCACCAGAGGGTAGAGCCCCTTTCCTCACCCTGCCTGCTTTAATCAATAGATATTGGTTGTAACGTAGTGACCAAGCTACAACCTTCTATAGCTTCACCCAACAGGAAAACCGGGCTATTAGTAGGCATACGCCATCATTTCGTTCTAGTTTGTGAACATGTATTACAAAGCTCTTCAACTCGGGCGGCTTCAATCGATGCTGTGGAGGCCAATTACTCTCTTGTTGGAGTAAACATCTTGGTCCAGTTAACCATCCACGCAGCGGACTTAGGTTGTATGTCCCTCGAGAGACAACGTCAGTTGGGTTGTTCTCCGACGTTACCTGTCTCCATTGAGTAGGTGACGACGCATCACGAATAATTGTCAGTCGATTTACGACAAAGGTACAAAGTCTAGAAGATATGTTATGGACGCTGTACATAGGTATCACGGAGTCTGTCCGAAACACAGTATGCTGGAAGTAGCCCTTTTCACTTATTCCAATTAGATCTGCTACTCTGACTGTCAAACACGCAGCTGTAAACTCTAACCTTGGTACTGCAACGGACTTAAGGGGGGCCACCCACACCGCACCAGTCTTTGCTGTCAATAATGCTTTCTGATCCTCTGTGGAGAGACCAGTGTTGTATGCTGAAGTGTCTGTGAATTTTGAATTGTGGAGCCGCTGCAAAGGCTTGTGGACGTCCTGACTGTATCCGGTCCTACAATGACTGACAACCTTCTTCCTCACCCCAATTCCCATCGAACCAAGAGGTATCCAACCAAGTAAGATCTTTACGGCAAATCGCTGTTTTTTATCTCCCAATCGCCGATCGAATACCCAATGCGCTTCGGATACATCAGACTCGAGAAGGATTCCTACCTCGTCTTCAGCCAATTCGTCAAAGGTGACTTCGTCAAGGTGCGGCTACGAGCTAGCCACTTCTTTGCTAGACGGGACAACTCGCATGGGTAAGTTGTCAACGACGAATGCCCTGTCTATATCTATCGACTGACTTTCATCCATTGATAAAAGCCTGATTTCATTGGATTCGGAGGTGCATTCCATGGGACCACTCAGTGTAGCAGCGGCCATAGAGGTGGGTAGCAGCCTGCCTCCATTTCTTACCAGAAGGTCCCGCTTTAATAATGTTATGTCGGACCCGGTATCCAAAAACGCATACGTCGTCACCCTTCCTGCTGGAGTGTCAAGCTTAACAGGAATAACTCCTAGGCGTGTTGGAAGCTGACTACCTTGAGTTAAAGGACAAAAACCCTCCGCCTCTGAAGACGTCCCTGCTTTGTTTCTGTGTTTTGTTGCATGCAACAACCTATGATGTCGTCGAGTACTGTAATGATATTTCATTCGGAAACAAATAAACATTCATTTAATATTTTTGTGACGGATGTCGAGGCAGCCTGCTTGCTGCTGACAACGGAGGGCACGCTCGGGTCTCCAGCTCCATCAGCTTCGCAACGCATGAACTTTAGAGTTAAAGCTGGACCAAATTGTTGTCCAAGCAGGGGAAGGGCTATATCGTACTAGATATGCCTTTAAACAGTAGAGGGATGCCTGCGGATCTGAGCAATCTTTCCATATCGCCTGATTGGGACCCCAATTTTTTCCTTCACAAATACTCGAAAGCGCCACGTTCAAACGAAAAGAGTAATATCCACTCCATCATGATGTTTGGTAGTCGAAAACCATAGGTTACACGGGTCGCCCCTGTTTGGACACAAATTGTCTTTCGCGGATAACAGAAGTGAGGAGATTTACAGGCCTTTAAAGGACATCTCCGAAACGTCGTCTCGAGCGCTACACAATAGTAGCGTGTGTGCCATTTCCGGTGTTGGTTCAAGCAGTGTCGCTATTATTTACATTTTATATCGACGTCGGCCATGACATTGACATTCTGAGCCCTTAGAGAATACCTTTTCTCTTTGTGTGAACCAATGTTGCCCCCAAAAGACGATGAAAAGGGCAGCGTTGAGGGATCCTTTGTCCGCCAGCGTGGCGTCGAATGACGTTGTATATACGATTTTTTCCACCGGCTGCGTATGTGTAACTGTCAGATAGTCCGGATCACACGCGCTTTACTCGATGCATTTGTCAGCTGCCTCAGAACATGGCTCCTCTTCTGCCAACGCATATTCATCCAAGCCGCTTAATTTTATCAGCAGATTTCAGCTTGCTGTTGGCACCCTAAGTGCAGTTTATACACCCGAACCTATATTTACATGCCAGACAACAAATATTTTCTAAATGACCGTTATCCTGCACGCGGAAAAATCTTCCAAATAAATGCTTTTTTTCTGGATTACATCAAGTCAGACGGCAGATATGAAGCAGCAACGTTGACCAGAAGTTCTCAAATTTTACTAAAGGAATGCGAAGTAAAATGCAATTTTAGGTATCATTTACTTTTTAATTGCCCAAATAATTCCGTTTGAGTCAGGTAGAAAACCTCAATACTGAGGTAATCAATGGAAGTTTAGCTAAAAAATGTAGCGCCGCGGTGCAGCTATGACGAAGCATCCTAGCACAGTTCAAGCTGTCGGAGCCCTGTCAAACGAACCAGTGTGAGTGAAGTTTTCACTCAGAGTCGAAACAGTTGTCTTGGTAAAAAATGTAGTCCCATTTTTACCATCCCGTCTTTTCGAGCAAGACAGCCACTGTTTGCGAGGTTGGGAGCTCACAAGCTTCATTTTATTATCATTCGTAAAGTTAACGTCAGCTGGACAACAAAACATTCATGTTAGCAGGGATGCGGAAACGGTGTGGTGGTAACACGCAGAAAAACTCGATTCGGCGAGACGTTGACAGCTTTTTCAAGGTTATTCCACCGTAGCAGTGTGTCTTGAAAACCGCACGACACAGGACTTAGTGTTCGTCATGAAGAGACATACGAATTCACTATCAACAAAAAGCTGCAAAAACCTCGCTATGTTAACTTTACATCCAGTAGTGGATGAGCATACCTTCTTTGGATGAAAGATGGGTGGGATAAGGCAGGATCGAATGAGTGCGTCATTGCACTCTGGTCGTTAACACGTTCCTCTGGACTGGCGGTGCGCCGAGTGGGCTTCGCAAAATTTCAAGCATGTTATTGTTTCTTCATTCTAGTCACTGCTCCAAACAGACCCAGAGGTCAGGAGCTGCATTTTGTCTGCCCGATTCTATGAACCCACTGTCTACTCAAACCATCCGGCCTACCCTCCGATTGATCGAGGTAACCAATCAGAGTGCAGAGTTTTCCGCCACGGCTATTGTGCTCTCGTCCGTTGCCGACTACTTTGCGCACCGTCATGGGGAAGAAAACCAAGAAAAACCGATTCAACAAGAGTGTTGATGTCGATGTGGTGTATTCTAGCAACACAGTAGGTTGCGTTAAACATAGTGATTGTTCACTTAGATTGGTGAGGTGGATCCCACTGACGCCATGGCAGAGTTAAACCTATCAAAGGAAAGAGCCGAAGAACTTCAGAAAATTAGGGCAACACTACCCTCATTTTCACAGCCAAATTCTTTGGAAAAAGAACTGGCGAAACTTCCAACAGAGAAGCCGTTCCGGGCTTTTGTTCATAACATGGTTTTCTCAGCCACAGAGAGTGATGTCGCCAAGTGAGTTTCGTGTCCATCATTTTTATTTCCTTACTGGTTTTTTGCCCCGTTAGAAATTACCAGCATAAACTTGGTTGGTGGGGAAACTGGATCTCGTGGGTTCTGTTTCGTGGACTTTGCCACACGGGATGATTTGGCGAAAGCTCTTGAACGGAACGATGCCCCTCTTTGTGGTCGGCCTCTCAGCGTCCGAATTGCAGACCCTAACACTGTGAGTTGTTTTTTAAAACCAGGCCCTCCATGTGGCTTTTGTGGATTGTCAAACTATTTGCTTTCTTTGCGTGCTTCCTGACTACTTGGCTTTCGAAATCTCGGTCAGTAACATTGTTGTATCTTGGTCGCCGACGTTGCGCCGTTCGAATTAGTCCTGGAATATTCATTGAATCAGGAGCCACGTTAGCCAAATGCGCACGTCTCATTTTTTTAATCAATCATTTGACTGGCACCTTTTTGGCCACAGTTAACGCGCCATTCGCAGGAACCATGACGGTTGAGATGCCGCCAGTGTGCCTAGACCTGGACGGAGGCGACAGGCAAGACTGGGTTAGGTTCGAACTACTCGCCTCCCGGTCAGTAGTTGCGCGCATTAACTGCTGGGCTGTCTCAAGCTTGCACACGCCTCGGTACCCCAATATTTGTAAAAGTTCGAAAATACCGTACACATTCCATGTCTTAGTCACTAGGGGTTCATCCTGCACCAATGGCCCTTTGTCCTGTTTCATTCCCTGGTAGAAACACTACTCTGTAAACTTGATGTGCAGGTGTAACGACTGTCGAGGTCATTGCTTGCACGGAAAGATGCGGTTATCTTATACAGAGACTTGGGGTAACATTCAAATACACCACTTACATGCGAACTTGTCTTTGTTTTGTAAAAGACAAGGTGCTAATGCGGAGCTGTGAGCGGCGGTACGCATTGCCAACTAACAGGAAGGTCGAGGATGCCACACAGTTGCCGACGGCTCTGAATTTCTGTGAAGGGTGTATATGATTCGTTCCTGCATCCCTTCGGCAATGGCGGCCCTCACTATGTAATGCATTAACCGTTGGGTTTTGTGGAGCTCCACAACAATAAGTGTAGGTCCCGACGTGTTCGTTCCCAGTGAAACCAACTGTTTAACGAACCTCAACCTTCTCAAACAACTACTCACGGCCTTCCGATCTTGTAATGACGTGCAACATTTCCGACGACGCCGTTAGGTGACGCAAACAGAGTACGGTTATTTGTCCATAGTCTGCACCAATTTACCAGAACCACAATCGCATCCGCTTAGGAGTCGCCACGAACCTAAAATACTTCAGTGGAAACAGTGCTGAAGAAACCGTGGACACATTCCTTCTTACATCGTTGAAGTGATTGTCCTGCCATCCAGTATCGTCGTACACTGGAGAACCCCTCCTTTTGCTCATTAGATATTATAGCACTGAAACACAGCGCTGGGGACGTCTAATTATGAACTCGGTTGCTTTCCTCGTGTAGTCTACGACAGCCTTCATCCGTTCGCGCTTTTCTGAGTGTTCTGTGGCTTGAACACCGAGGCTGTACATCAATACAATAATCAAAAATCTACCAGTCCAAAGTCTCTCATCCATGGAGTGCCAGAGCTTTTGTAGGGCGACGAAGCAGGGGAACCAGCATAACCAAAACGATTGATAATGCATTCAAAGGGCTAAGAATAACGAGTATGATATGGATCCGGTTCTCTCATAATCCTAAGGGTTCGGGTTCCCTTAATATTACTATTACTATTAAGGTCCCTCTGCTCAGCGAACACTTAGTAACTTCGGTTCCTGTGGTGTGGTTTACACAGTGTACACAGAGTGGAACTCAGAGAGACCCATGGAGAAATTTCAAATACTCGTTAAACATGGTAGACCAATCAGTCAATCAATTCATCAGCTATAAATCGTGTGTCATAGGTACAATCATTCCAGCTGCTACATTTCTGATCACCGGAAAATTTGGAGAGTGTGGGACATACAGCCAAGCCTTGGAGGCGATGGAATATTTCGGGAACTGGGTAGCTACGCATTGAAGGTGATAGTTTTGATGAATGAGCGCCATTGACTGCGCGATCGGGCCATTACCATTTGTGAGTGAGTCCCAGGGCCCCATTCAACGATGCGCCCAGTCTGGCTGATAGCAACAGCCTCCTTAACTTCATCCATTCCCTGCATAGCAAATGAACATTACTGGACCCTGTCGCACCTTACTTCCTGTTCCACTTCACAAGACGGTACACTGCCGGCTCGCCAGGTCGGTTGGTCAGTAGCACCTACACAGCATTCAAATAAAACTTGTCATGTAGGTACACAAGTGCTCATGACATTTACAGCCAGCTGGCACAAATAAATCTTGACATCAACTTGGTTATCATGAGTATTACGGGATATTGGTTATCCAGTGTTACTCTCAGTTCAGGACTGACCTTTCTCAAATGGCTCACTCACTATGACCCCCACAGCTCGGTCCCGTTTCATCATGATGTTCCATATTTTTACTTTCACAGCTGTCCCTTAGTTACCAGTCTCACACTTGCCCGCCAAGTTTTTGCACGAATACGAATAATACCCGCATGTTCACCATTAGGTTTTTTATTATTCAACCGTATCAGTCTGACTATTGAGAGATTCCAGCACTCCTGTTTCAAGATGTCTGTCAAGAATACCCACTCCATTTCATGGGGAATCGCCATCAATTGTCCATGCTTATCCAGTTTCAACCGTTCACTCATCCTGAAAAATTCCTTCTATCCAACCTATTTTCCACCTTGGATTGCGTCTTTGCTAACGAAGATATGATTGAGAATGTCAAGACGTCATCCCCTCTTGACCACTGATCGTGCAGTTTCTGCATTCGGTCTTGTATGCTGTACATATGGACCTGATTGTCCCGACCAAAAGCTGCCACATTAACCCGATGGTTGGGCTTATGTGTTGTAGTGGTTCCGCAGGCTACACTGGCTGCAACTTTGTTGGATAAAATGCAGCCATGCCAGGAATGTCAAAGCAAAGCAGTCATATGAAGAGCAGCGAGCCCCCTACTACGAATAATCGTAATACGAGGCAGTCTGGGATTAAAGTCGTACTGTTCTCTGCGCGATCGGAATGTGGTGGCAGTACGGTGTTTCCTGCAGTTGACCTTTATGTCTCCATTTGTGGAAGCAGCGAGACCGCCTTCCACCGAGGTATAACGGGTCTGAGAACTGTGCATCCTGATCGCCCAACGATTAATCGTGACCGCCAGCAAATTATCCAGTACGCTGGAAATGCAGCTGAAGCCCAGCAGGAGCCGGGTGTTGCTTTAAACGCATTTGCTGTGCGCGGTGGCATCAGGACTCAAGCATCTACGCCCTACTCTTGGAAACCTCGGGCCAAGCAGCCAAGTGCATGAGACTACTGAATCCTTAGCTCCGCGAGGGTTCCCTTTAGAGGATCGTAACAACCACTACCTCGGCTTTTAAAATTTTGTGTCATGGGCTAGGGAAACGGTCTCCAAGCAAAACACTATCCTCCCACTACCTTATGGGTCCGACTTTTGAGTCAAATGGTCAACGTGAGGTTCCTCAGCCAAACCCTCTTCGTCTGTCTGGACAATTGGGGCTTATCATTTGCCCTTACAGCTTTTCGTTAGCCGACCCCTCTTCACACATCTCTCAAGCAAGTCATTTTGGCTTATTTAACTGTCAGTCGCTGACAGTTAGTCAGCATCTAAACCTCTGCCAAAGAAAATACATCAAGATAATGCGTTATTCAGTACAAAAGATCTACTCCATATTTTTGCTTTCAACGTCCGTACTCTGTGTCGAAGTGGGCAAGGGACGTAACTTGCTCAGGCATTGTTCTATCTTTCAGTTGATGTGAGCTGTATTCCCGAAACATGCTCACATGACCCCAGTTCGTTCATACACAAACTGCTGTGGAACAACCCATAATTATCCCACCTTACTATCTGTGTGTCTGATGATCCTGGTGCAATGGCCTGTGGTATCTACTGCGTGGGAGTTGTGCTTAGCTCCGTGGCTGTGTGCACTTTGGATTCCAGTGAATAATCATCCTCGCGCCGTTCTTTTGACCGGCTCTATTGAGATCAGTGCATCTTGGCGCGTTAAGCGGTGTTTACTCTTTTTGTCAGCATTCGTTTTGACAGATGGTAGCCCTGAAACTGAGGACAGCCCACATCGAGTCTTCACGGATGCTTCAGCCAGCGAGTAATGCAGACTTCGTGAGTCTGGCAGGTGATGTGGATGTCCAGGTCGTCCGACTAAGTCCGGGAGAAGCCTGTCTTGGTGACCGATTCGGGATTTTCCGTCAAATTACAGATACTGGAGAGCGACTTCTTCACTTGTGTGGTGAACATTGTTTGCCTTTACCCAGCTTAAGCACATGCATCGTGTGAGGTGGAGGCCCTCAACTGTAAGCCAGCTGTGGACTCATTTGGACCATCGGCAATCAGCTACTGGTGGAGAGGTTCGATACAAGATTGTCGTTCATTTAAAGTACACCACTCGACTCTGATCGCGGCACCTTGGTAGCACGAGTATCGATTTGCTTCTCCCCTGGAACACGCCGGTTGTCGCAAGGCGATCCAGTTCACTAGCTACAAAGCGCTTTTGTAGACCATCATTATCGAACTGATCTGGCTGAAAACCTCCCAGAGTTGAACAGGCACAATGGTAGTAATGCTACTTTGGATGACGACAGGAAAAAAGTGACAAAGGTGGCAAACTTCCTGTTTACTTCACCATGTCTACCGGTATCAGGAGCGAGTGGCTCTGTCGCCCTTCTCCTTCAAATTAATACTCAATATGCTGCTTGAGTCTTCTTTTCCTGCCTCCAGCACGTCGGAGGTCGGAATAATCCCTGAGGTGTTTGCTCACAGACATGGAACACACTGACGATATTGCCCTCCTTGGACCAGACCCTTTGGAAATGCAGACTTTTAAGTAACGTAGATAATTCTCCTGCACGGTTCTGCATACTTTTTAAACGTGGGAAGTGTAAATTTTTACTTCACGTCAGAGGGGTCGAACCCAAACTTCATGGTTGCAGATGAACCAATCGATGTGGCAGACAAGTTCGTCTATCTGGACAGCTGCACAAGTCCCGCCGGACTGGCGAAAGATGGAATCACCTCGCGAGCCAATCAACGCGTATGACTACCTGATATGGATTCTGCGATTGAAGGATGAGCGGCGCCATATTCTGTCTAAGTGCTAGTTAATTACACTGCTGATCAGCCATTTGTGGTCGAACAGTTAAGAGTTCACCTGCAGCTAGTGCAAGCCGCATGTCAAAAGATGCCTTGCTCCCGCCTCATCTCGAAGACATTTGTACTTCCTCCTCGAAGATAAGATTGTCCTGCGCGCATCCCAAACCGATAACGACTTCACCGTTAGCGATTTGAAAACTAAGTTTTCGAAGATTCTCTGGCCTTCGTCTTGTTAAATCGTCGGTAACAAAGTCGAACACGAATAGAGAGACAGAGTGAACGTGCATGTTGGGTACCAGTGATTTTATGGAAGCTTCTGGAGAGCTCCTTGCACATTCACTCGTACGTATGTAAATACAAAGAACGTAACGAAATTCTTGCGCATATCCTGTAGCACGGCCATTGAAATTTAACGCGTCCTTGCAGTCAAGGAATACGTACTTATACCCTTGCCCTAGCGGTTGAGTGGATTTGGATTCCTAGTTCACACCGCGCTTCCTCGCTAGCACCCTGGTGCCGATCTCGGGTCAGGGTTTCGCTTGGATTAATTAATGCTAAGAATATTGTTACAACGGGGTCAAGCTGATAGTCTTGTGATTGCCACATTCACTGCGAGCACTTTTTTGAAAACAGGCACTATTAACCTATTCACTCCAATTGGATGTGACCACAACATCCTCCAACACGGGTTCCTGTAAGTTAGACGAGCACAGACAGGCTTTCATTCCACCTTTAAACAAAGCAGATGGTGAAGAATAACATCAGCAATAGATTCACTCACATTTCATTCAAGTTTCCTGTTAAAGCCAAATCAGTTTGCAAACGAGTTTGCAAATCAGTTCGCAAACTACATGCAATTTGGGTTCAATTAGGTCATAAGATTGACGGAATCTCAGAGATTATACTTATCTGGTAAGCCACAAGAAGGACGAAGCCGATCGTGGGCTGTCGAGCAGCTTTCAGCAACCTTATTTGTAGTATCCCTTCCAAAAGACACAATGGTAATTCGTTGAGATCAGCATCTCAGCTACGTCAGGGAGGGAGAGATGTAGTCATGTACCTCCAAAGCCGTCCTGGGTTTTACTAGTGGAGGATCAACTGATTTGTTGGAATGTGAACCTCCAGGCGGTCTATGCACCGCTTGTTAGAAATGGGCAAACCATTTTGTCTACGTTAGGTTCTATGGAAGGCTTCTGTGGTCCTGTTGCACTGATAATCTCGATTGGTTTGGAAATTTTTCTGAAGTGTTTTATTTCCTCTATTTCTTACACTATGGGTCCATCAAACTTCCCGGTCAGTGCAGACGCTCATTTTCATTTAACTTCTGGTAGTGCCCCGGTATGCATTATACTGGTGATCGGTCGGAGTCAGCCTTTGAGATTCAAGCGAAGCTGAAGTCTTACTGGAGATCCACTGTCTCGATAGAGTTGATTGTAATGTTCCGCAGGCATCTTGTACGATCATGCAAGTTAAAAAAATCTTTCAGCTGTAGCACCCTTTCGGTGCCTACCTGCCATGCCACCCGAAGGAAGCCCGAGGGCTGGGATACTGCCAGGTTGCGCAAGCCTAGACAGGGGAAGTCGATAGGCAGAGGTCGGGTTCGAACCACGAACCTTCCGGTCAGTAAATTCGCGCTCTAACCACTTGAGCCATCTCGCCCCTCATGCAAGTTACCTTCCAGTATAAATGCACTTCTGCATAACGATTAGCTAAGAGGCATTGTAAGTCGTTTTAGTATATTTATTTTACACTATCCGCAATTCTTCTAGTTAAACCAAGTGTGCGAGTCTTCTGGACCCTGAGGGTCGCGCAGAAAAGCACCAACTGACAAGCGTATGATCCGAGTCAAAGGAAGTGTTCAAAAACGGGCGGTAGTGAGTGACTAATGTACGCCACCCGTAGCTGACGTCAATGCAGTCAATATGCGCCCTAGGCTGACTTTTGTATTAAAGACACTATGTAGCGAAGTGACTTCGGTCCCTTTTGAGGTTAGTGCCTTGTGAGAAACATAACTATGTCTGACGTTCGTTACTGTCCGTTCGCACCGGGGGCAGTCCAAGAAGAGCAAATAATTGAACCTAAGTGGGGTTAAGTGTACCTACATGTGCATCCATACCTCCCGGCCGCAGCGGCCTCGGAATCACCAGGGGTACGCAACTGCAAGCTAGGAGAAACTGAATGAACAGTTGGTTCGATAGCTGCACTTATGTTTTGAGTCCTGATTTCGGACGGGCAGCACTTTGGAAAGCGAGGCTAGCGCGAGGGCAAAAGTGGCCTTCAGGTTGCGATACTTAAATACTGATATTTTTTTGAGGCTGTGGTTACTGCGCGATACGTGGTGAAAGAAGACGTTCATATTGCGTCAGTCAGCTTCTTGTGCACACCAAGCGTCCTAAACACTAACAGAATCCAGTAAGCGGATCCCTAGCAAATTCGGTCACCAGCGTAATCGACCGATTAAACGGAAAGACGTCGGATTCTAGGAGGGATTAATGAAGGCAGTATAAACCTCAAGCGAGGCTTAATGGTTTGAGAGAGAAATTGTCACCGATCTAGTCACGGTGCTTACTTGTACTTGACTGCGCCCTAGTTCCACTGATAGTACCAGCCAGCTCCACGTATTTTACGGATTGTAGTCTTCCACGTGCGGCGATCTGCGACAAGATTTGCGCGTACTTTAATTCATCCGTATTTAATACAAGGAACACTGTAAACGGAGGTTCAAATTCATTTCCTCGGATTTGATTGTCGTAAGCCACGTTTTCAACTGACCTCCACAACGGCCGCGCCAATCCATGGAAGGAGTTGAACTGAAGAACTTTCTCGCTAGTTCGTTTCCCGTTTTGTGAAGAACGTGTGCGAAGCACTACAGTCTGCTTTTGGAGGTACACACAAATGCACATCCAAAGTAAGGGCCGTCACCTGGTAGAACGATGTACTCGGCGTAGTCGAGGGCAGTTACCCGCAGTTTATGCTTGCACTGTTTGGTAATTTCCGTGGGCTTGTCTCGTCATGCATCCAACTTAGAAAGCACTGGAGGCTGTGCACATTTGTCGTAGTTCTGCGCGTATAATGAAGTCATCGGACTCCTCACCATACCCGGATTTGTTTCTTTGGTACTATTACTACCTCAGGTGTTCTAGCCTGGATGGTGTTTCATCATTTAAAATCATGCTGCGCAGTGATCAGAGGCACAGTCTACACGAAGCTCCATAAAACAAACTGCTGTTGGATTTCGGAACTAGTTATCGGTAGAAGCCCTTGGTTGACGATTGTTTCTCCTTTTGGTGTAGATAACTTGATTCCGATAATGTCGTTATGCTTACCACAGACCAGTGCGAGGTCATCCAGTTCATCACCTTCAATGGGCTTCAGTCGCTCAACAGTGTCTGTTTGATCTGACTTCAAACATGTCAGAAGCTGACTCATACATGAATGGTGAAGATCCTGTAAAGGTTGAGTGGAAAAGGTTGCAATAAACTATGGCGTAAGCTTTCAAAATAGTCTGTCCAAGCTATCCGACTCGACCGAAACAGTATCGGCAAACAAATGGGTATATGATTGTTGACACCTAAGGGGATGTTCCGGTATTCGTTGCTTGCTGAATTTCTGACCAACACCGGCCAGTGTCAGCACGAAACCCTCTTTGATTGAGGCAGGTCCCTGAGTGGCTTTTGTCGCAGAATGACGGTCTGTAAGTCTTTGGAATGGTATCTAGTAAACCGATATGTCGATAGTTCTCTCAGATTGTCTTGTTGCTCGTTTCAGGGGATGGCAGCAAAATCGAGGTGCTTCAGTGGGATTTCCAAATACAGCAAGTCAAGGAAGCTCTTAAGCATCCATATAATGAATTTTCAGTAATCCAATACAGGAAGTGCGTGTAAATGCACCATACGATCAAACGGTTAACGAAGAAGCATTTTCTTCAAGTGAATTATGGCATCCTTCCGATCCACTAGCAAGCGATCGACAAGTACACTCATTTGCATACCAATTTAGTTTTGACGGGAGACTCGCCTGGAACCCAGCTGAATCTCTCGTTTATATGTTCTTAAGCAACTAAACTGCTTTTATGATTTGGTGTATGGCTGGGAAGCAGTTTGAACCTTGAATACATACACTCTTGTGCAATGGCTTCGGAAAAAGCATCGCGCGTAACGTCGGCAAAACGCTTTTACATAGTCCTCACATGAATCGAAATGCCTACAAGCGATAGGATAAACAAATTTAAAGGATCCGATAGGTTCACTGTAGTCATTCTCTCAGTTCTGGAGAGCAGACAGCAGAACAATGCATCCATAACAGGATGTAACTGGTGACAAGTAATAAAACGAGATTGCTTGCAACTGGGCGGTGTTTCGGTCCCATGGAGTAAAAAGAAAGTCTAGCCTTAATGAACACACATTCGACGTGTCTCCTGTCTGAGTTAGATTGTGACACAAGGGGACACTGACTGGTTAGTGGCGGAAAGTGTTTGAATTGTGTGGTGTCAAGTGTCACAACTTGTGCCTACCATATGGCTGAACGGTACATCGACACTTTGACATGTATATTTTGAGGAAATGCTGGGTAGACCGGTTATGAATTTTAGTAGGTCCATTTAATTGGACTGCAGATCGACCAACCATATGCAGCAACATCAGTATACTTGCAACTGATAAGGAATCCGGTTATTGGGAAACCTTGTGTGTACTGGAAGAAGTATCCCCCTCTAAAAGGCGCCTAAGTTGATTAGAAGGATATTAGGTTTATGCCCGTTGAAAGCTGTAAGTTGTGTTCTTTTGGTGAAGTGACCAAACAGGAAGCCGTCCTCACCAGAATAATTCGATCAATGCCCCCGGACGCCTTAATATGGTCCAAAGCAGCAATCAGACTGTTCATCCTTTTATGCCAAGTATAGCGGCAGTGCAATGTGGAACGGGAGCTACAGCTTCAACTGTCAAATGAGGCTGCTTATATGCGAACTGCAACTTGTCTGGTGTGTTCATACTTGTGGTCGATTTTCATAGTCTGCTACTCTAAAAAATCTCGGAAACTACGTAGGTATAACCGATTGACCTATACTCATTATATATACGAACATTTTGAAACAGGTGTTCTGTGGACTGATCTATAACGATAGGGTGTTCTCCCGGAAAACAGGCACAAACTGAGCAATTCGGTCCCGGCTTGAAAGCTCATCGGCACGGTACGATAGGAGGCAGAGAATCAGAGCTCTCTACCCTATTGGTCCTCGTTCTTTGGACGCCTTATCGGAATTAACAAAAGTAGCTTGAGTTGGCAGTTGTAAAGGATTTGGGAGAGAGCTATCTTCACCTGAATGACCTGCCTCATGATCAAGTTCACCCACTCCACGGTTACCCACTTCAGTGGATTCCAGACCTCCCAGCAACTTATTTCCAAGTATCCACGAAGAAAACTGAGATGGTTGGTTTCCTGTTGTATCAGATTTGGTACACGTTCCGTCTCCTCGTTCGTTCCTTGGAGCTATCAACTAGGACAAAGATGGTTTCAATGGAACAGCATATATCGAGGCACGACTTGCAATCATCAGCTTATTCTCCAAAATAGCATGAACAGAATAAGGGTAGAGTGTTGCGATTAGAACCATGTTGGTAAGTGGTGGATGCTTTTGGGGCCTTTTGCAGTGGTGTGACTTGTTTTCTCGTACAAACGTTGCCACTTTTACCGATAGGTGTATCTTTCTTCACCGTGTAATTTGGTGACTCCCGGAATCCCCTTCTCTCCCTCAGAATACTGTTTGCATACTACCAGTGATTTTTAGTTGTGGATGAGATGTAAGACGGTGCATGCGTACTCCAATAGATTGCGGATCAGTGACACTGCCTCCGAAAGTAGTGATCTTCATCGGATTGACAGCTACCTTTCATTCCGTCTACTGTTCGTGCCACGCCAATGTCTCTGGAGCCAAGGTGTTCCCCATAGGTCTCTTTCCCCCCTCTAAGGCGCTGTGCGCCAACTCTGGAATACGCTTGAAGGTCCGTGGTTAATTCTAGCCTGAGTTCACCACATCCAATGGGCCAGGTTGTCCTGTGTCCCGTTCACTCTTCAAGTTTTTCACCGAAATGACCATGGAGGACTCTTCCAGTGGATGAGGCTTGGTATGTCAAAGTGCTCGCAGAGTGTTCACTCACCGATGTCGAGTGCGCAGGCGCAATAGACCGATCCTTCTGGTGTAAGGATCGAGGCGTGCGCCTTCCATTGCTGTTTTCATGAAATAAAGGGAATATTTCTGGACCAGGCCTGCGGGCCGAAATCATTTTACCCGGATAAAGTCGGTCTTCCAACCGTTGGGACTTGATAATCCGTCCAAGTCCTTAGCTATACCAATTCTTTTTACGTAACTACCAAGATGTGTGAGTCAGCGGACCAACCCAGTTGACGCTGTAAGACATAGCCAGTGAAACCGATGAACTCCCCGTACTAATCTGTACGACTGCCAATGTCATATTGGGGGACACCGGGAATAAATTTTCGTAGACAGGGGATCTCTCCTCTGTTTCCTACAAATAACTGAAGTCATTCTATTTTTGTGTTACTGTAGTCACCAGGCAAGTCACCGCGTAAGTATTAGACCACTTGAAATGAGTGCTTGTTAGCTGAATTAATCATGTAACAGGATAACACAACAATTAGTTATGTAGGATCATGTGGTACCCAATATTAAAAGAAACTCCTGCTGGCTTTTAAGGTGCTTTTATATGTTCATAAAAGAAGTGTCACTTCCCTTTGCCGATGCATACATCGATTTTTTGCATCCATATGAAGTGATAGTCTTCCGAATGCAACCTTCAGGTTTTTTTTGACTTTTTTTTGAAGTTGAAAGGCGAGATGTAGCCAAAGCCAGGAAACTTCTCATTACCAGTAACAGTTTATCCTATCGTTTTCTTTTTTCACAGAGCGATAGATCCGGGGGATTCGGTCGTGACCGCTACGGTGGGGGACGGCGTACTGGCGGGGGCTATGATCGTCCTCGTGGAAGTTACCGACCAGCGTCTCTGCGGTGGGCTACCTGTGTTGTCCTGTCTGTCTACATGCATAGAACCTTCAAACTAGATTCCAAACTAGTTGATGCTCGTTT
The DNA here is from genome assembly GCA_004794785.1 of Opisthorchis felineus. Taxonomy (NCBI): domain Eukaryota; kingdom Metazoa; phylum Platyhelminthes; class Trematoda; order Opisthorchiida; family Opisthorchiidae; genus Opisthorchis; species Opisthorchis felineus. The sequence continues at coordinate 31,771 of SJOL01007233.1, forward strand.
ATGTGTGCTGTTTCAACTTGACCAGTCGGTAGTGGTCTTTTCGTTTGTAACATCAGAATTTTCCTCAGAGTCAACGAATAGAGTTGGCGGATCTGTTCCTTGTCACTGCGTGGATGAATTTTGTGGCCATGTTTTTCTCATGCGGTTTTAGTGCCACTATAGTTACAGGTATCATATTGGATAATTATGCAGAAAACCCCGTAGTATCATTAGCCTATGGTCAATTTGAACGGCCAATCTTTAGAAACAGAGTGGTTCGAGATGAATGTGAAATGAACTTAGAACTAACTGTGCGGCCGCAATGGACCCACTTTTTTTAAGATAGCCACATAACTTTGATTGCTGGGCGTCGGGCGTCGGTTAAATATGAACCAGCAACCAAATTTCCATTCGCCGAATTTGAGCAGGGTATGAAATGTTTAGTGAGCTTACTATATCTGTCTGCATGCAGAAAATGCCCACCAACCACCTGGACATTGCTGCTGGATTTCAATGATTAGAAAATCCTGACCTGCGGGAATACATTGACGAGTGAACAAAAAATTGCGTGCAAACTGAGTCAACGCTGGGCCCTTATGACAGTCCAATAAGTGGATGGAAAAGGCGGAGGACGAAGGCTGAGTCTTGTTACCTAGCTCCAACTCCAAAGTTTTGATGATTGAGGAAATGCGTCAATTTCGACTATTTACACGAGCCACTTTGAAGCCATTCGTATGGGTACCACGGCGTTCATCAGGCGACCGGCAGCAGCCAATCAATAAACGTCCATTCAACAATTTTTTGACTCTTCATTTTTTCTTCCTACACATTATACGTGTGCGAATGATGATAACGAAATGAATCTTTACACATCGCAGTGTATGTGTTCTCTCAGTTCTAGTAAAATAACGATTTCGAAGGTGTGACATAAGAAGTACACGTTTTTTGAACTGCGATGATCGTTAAAACATGATTGGTTCTTGGCAATGACGTCACTTTTAACCAGCAGCTGAACACGTACACGATTGATAGTACCAGGCAGATCACTCGCATCGATAATTTGTCGTCTGAAGGGCGAAAAGGAAGCTCGCGTCCGTTTCGAAGGCTCTAACTTCACTCACTGCATCCAGGGTTGGTCAAACAGCTGTTGAATGTTCTCTTGTCAAGTTAACTAATCCGAAAGCTGCTGTTATTTTACCTAACATCGTATTCTCTTCGTAATTCGACTTTCAGTGATGAGCTACCGGAACCGACTTCTGGAGGTGCAGGTGAATGGCAGCGTGGATCTATCGTCGGCCGTGCCACAGAACCGCGAACATCTTTCGGCTTCAATCGATCGGTTCCTTCTGAACCAACTCCAGATCGGCCTAGGCTGAACCTTCTTCCTCGTACTGCACCAATCACCTCCGGAAAGGAAGAACCTAGTCGTGATCCTAAGATTTTCGGTCTTGCCAAGCCAGTTGATACGACGGTTAAAGATCGGGAAATTGAAGAACGTTTAAACCAGTGTGCTCAGTAGCACTACTGTATATCGAAGCAGCACCCGAGTGTAATTTTTTTTACTTTACTGTCCATTGCTTGACTACAGTCCAGAGTTGCCTGCTGTCTGAAAGTAAAATGCGATGATTTTGGTTTGTCAAAGTCCTCCGTCCTACTTTGTATGATACCACACTGTTTCCAGGTCGCTGTCACCTGTCCTTGACCGCTACTGTGCTCTCTACTACCTAGTATGTTCAGAGTCCACAATTTGTTTTTCTTTCTTCCCTGTGAAAAATCTTTGCATCGGGATGCGTACACGAACAGTTCAGTGAAACGAACACCCATTTTTCTCTTTATTCTTCAGCTAGTACTCGGTTTCATTAGGTTGTTTGGTTTCAGGCGCAAGGGAAGAGGAAAAGAGATGGCTATACATTCCCACATATCTTGGCAGCATTTAGTTTGCGTGTAGGAATGGGAAGTGCTTCACATGATAATAATTAATAACGAATCTGACTGATCTAGATGAATTTCTGCATTTTTCTTGCGGCTTATTTTTATTTCTACAACCAGCGGATACACGACGGTGATGAGTGGCTTGCAAGGGTGTAGACGTGTCATGTTCCAAGGTGGCATGGTGTGATGTCTTATCCAAGCGATTTCGCCAACTGTTTCTTCTGTCGCCACGTTTTTTGCATTTCCAATCTTGGCTTACTGAAACAACTCGAGTACGTGTTCGCTTTTTTGTGTCCTCAGGTGCCGATTTATCTACCTCCGCAGGTACAGTCAAACTGAGAAATGGTGTTAAATCTAGTGCATAAAGGTATTGAAACTTTCCTGATGTGGTTGGGACGCGGTGTCCTTTGTGGCGAACGTTTATCCTCCGTTTTTGCGGCTAATCGATGTGCGACGTGCCATTTAATCAGTGACATTTCCAAAAGTGGCCTGACCGCGGTTGAGATAGCGGACAAACGTTCGCCTCAGATTTTTGAGTGTTAGATCAATCGAACAGTGGAAATCCTGGGATTGTGGATGTAGGCGGGATGATTCTTTCCTACTATTGGGCATTTTTAGTGTCGCACAGCTGTTTACAGTGAAGAAACTGCCCTCCGGTATTCCCAATAACAGCGAGGATTTGCCTGACGAATGTGATGTAACTGGAGTGGAAGTTGCTCCAGTTAACAAACTGCCTGCTTGATGAGCATTCATCTGACTGTCTTATAAAAATGTCAACGACCCTATAGTCTTTAGTCCCTCTGTATATAATGTCTTGAAGTTTTTACCCCTTGTTACTAATGAATCCATGTCTGTTGACAACCAGACACCGTCAGCAGTCAACTTGGCATATCTCTTCATACGCTGGCCAGCTGTACGTCCTCGATACTATTCACACTGTTCTGCTTGGCTATTTCAACCTCTTCGGCCATCAGCCGCTGTGGTGCCAATAGAAGTTTCCGTCTTAAAAATTTTACACTTCACAGATCTGTTCTATGTCCTTTTTCAAACGTATGCCCCCACATCGCCCAGTCTCTGGCCAGCGCTTAATATTCGTCCACTTCCCGTGGTGATTTATCAGCCCTTTTCTTGTGCTCTCTTGGTGTTTAATTTCCTGGCTGTTTGTTGCATGTAGGTTTTAGTGAAGTAGTTATATTTAATTTTATACACACCTCTAGTCCTTTCGACCGGTAGGGGATCCTTCAATTGCACCAAAACTGAGTGTGACGTTTCCTCTTCTGGAATGCCACTCAAATTTTGGCTATGTTCAGCACTCTCTAAATAACCACAGATGTTCTTGCTTTATTTGGAGGGGCTGCTTTATTAGGTTATTGGCTTTATTATTCCTTATTAGGTCTTGATACCTGGCCCAATGTCCTTCTTAGTTACCGCCCGCTCAAACTTACTGTGTACCCAATTTCTTGAAGTATGTTTGTAACCTCAATTTGAGCTCTTGTTCGGTCGAACTCTTCTGTACACAGCTATCTGACTTGACTAAACACTGATGAGACAATACTGGCATACGGGGACTTTGGACGTGCTGATCAGTATTTTAGGACAATCCCTGTGTCCGTTGGTTTCTGGTAGATAGTAGTTTTTTTATTTTCCGCCGCTCATGTGTCATACAGTCCAGGAGCGTCAATGTTCCCCTAAGTGGACTGTGTCTTCATTCCAAACTTGATTTGAAGGTTCAACTCAGATACTCTTGAAAGTTGTTGACCTCGTCATGCTTACTCACTGCAAAGGTGTCATCAACATAATGCTGAAAGATTCTGGCCGTCGCCATTTTTTGGAAATCCTCCATATATATATTAGCTGGAAACGGGGATACTGGAGATTCCATTGCAAGACTTTGTGGGTAAATAGCCGAGTCACAAGCAAATTAGTCAAGGTTCAAGCACACCCTTGTGCACTCAGCCATTTCATCCACCGTGTCTGTCAGTAACAACTTCTTGGTTACCTCCAAAGCATCTGTCCTGGGGATATTTTCGTACATTGAGACGGACAAAAATTGTAGATGACATTCAAGGGTGATCTTCACGTGAAGCCAACCGGAAGAACTAGACTCCAGATTGGACCAAAATCCATGCAGGCTCCCCATCGGTCCTAACACGTGCTGATCCACCGTGATAAACGAAATTGCTTAGCCGACACCTAACATCGGTTTAGCTGATTGATTTTCATTCCACTTTCAATCTCGATCAACCTCGTGACCTCGCGAGGCCTTTGTGTCAAGAGTAACTTTGCCCAGCAATAAATCTACCGACTTTTCTCCTACCCCGTTCAACTGTTGCAGTGTTTTTTGGTGAAGACATTAAACAGTTTATGCTCATTTTAAACCCGCAGTCCTGGACTGCCTAACCGGATGTTTATATAAAAGTATAAAGTACACGAGCTTATGGCCAGTTAATTTTCCGAGCCATACCAACACTTTTAGGAATCATAATCGTTATTGACTCATTCACCTGTGCTGAACTGCACCTACATTCATGCACATGGAACGGTTGGGTTGGCTGTAGTTTACAAGGTAGCGTTTGACAAGTGTGCAAAGAATGCAGGGTAGACATGCGCAACACACTCTTGCTTACCTAATGTTTATCTTTCAAAAATCTTTATTTTGTCGCAAAGTCAGATGGGCAGCCTTTTTTTGTTGCGTTGCTGAACCGGGACAATTTGATCACTCTTCAATCCAGCCATAATGATATCACGATCATAGCTGCACCCGTGATAGTTGTCCGCATTCAGCTAAGCTCCATCTTTAACACGGGACTGTAATACATCAAGATTATCACCAGTAACCATTTAAATAAATATATCTCAGGTGTGCACCTGGTTCTTAGCGGATTATTAGACAAAAAATCATTTTGGGCTTCTTGTGCTCGACGAAGTCACCAAATTTGAACGTAGGTGTCCGACAAAGAAAACATGAAATGAGGCATGTGGCCCGTGTCGGCGAAATTCAAATACGTTATTTTTCCGTTGCAATAACTTGCCATGTTGTAAAACGCTGGCGTAGATTACGAGTACGGGAAAACTGAGATAAGTACGATACACATAGGATTTTCAGTGTAATTCGTCCAGCTACTGAACCATTGTCAGTAGTTCATAACTAACGTATCTGAACTTGGGTCTCAATATCGGTTTCCGGAACTGTGCCCTGAAATCCAAGGAATTCTCGGAAGACCCTCGTTTGCAAATTAGGTTAGTAGTAACGGGTGATTCAAGTGACTCAAGGCCAACTTCCTCGTCTTCAGATGAATGTGTTGCACAAAGGTTGCTTCCTGTTTTGGTGAGATATTCGGTGTATCTGGGTGTATTTACTTACGATACATACAATGTTGCTGTAAGAAATTCGACTACACACCTTCGCTAATATTCACTCTTGTAGGTTATGGATGAGGTTGAAGAAGTTTGGCCGACAAACGCATTTGGAAAAAAAACGTCGAACTAATTTTCGGTTGTCAGAATTACTGGGTTTTGTGAAATCTATGAAGAAGGCACGGAGCGACTTGTGTTATTCGCAGGACTTTTCTTGAAGCTGTCGTGCGGCAAATATCAAGTTCATTGTAATACAGCCAGCACGGATTTCGCATTGTTCATTGCAGCTGTATGCTTCGATCCCTTGAGCAGTCAGGTGGTTGAGTAGCACTCTTTCTAGAAGCTTGTCTGTACAGTCCAGCAGATTGATACCTCTGCAGTTTCTCTGTAAACCGGCACGATTAGAACATCCTGGAATTCTCATAGGCCTTCCCTTTTCTGCCAGATCATGTTAACCAGACGGAGATGTGAACTATATAGAGTCGGAGTACCATCCCTGAACAGTTTTTTTGCCAGCATGTCTGCTGCAGCTGCCTCGCCATTCCGCAATGCAATAGTCGGTAGAGGGTCGAGGGACAGTTTCATCTCTCGTTGAGGTAGCCAGTTCACTGGATTCCAGTCGATGCTCGTCGGTTGGTTCTGCAGTCTGTTGAGGTGCTTGCACCATATATCTAATAGTTATTTAGGTGAGTTCTGCTTCTGTCCCGTGTCAGCATTTTGAAGACTTTGGATTGGTTTGGTGCCTGCCCATAGATGGTTTTGAAAGAATCGCGAAATCCTTTTTCTTGCCGCCAAACGGTGAATTTTTTGGTCTGTTCAGTTCGTGTTCTCCATCATTCGTCATTGATGTCCCTGAGTGGCCGAGATGTGTCAATTCAAGCAACTTTTAGCTGCTGTTTTTTGACTTCACTGCTTGAATGAACAACAGGTGCAGCAAGTGCTTCGTTTTTCTAGCTGCCAGCTGTTTTATATCCTTGTTGTTTTCATCAAACCAGTTAGGAAGTCTTTGGGCAAATTCGCCCAGTCGGCTACCGTCATCATCATAAAGCTTCTGTCAACGGGCTGCATGGATTGAAGGCTGAGTGCGGAGGACAGTTAATTTTGGTACATCAACCTCAATTTCGGATTTTTGAGGAAATTGACGTCAAGCTCTATGCCATCACTGATGCAACTGGCATAATGTAGCTTGTGAATTTGGATTTTAAGTTTCGTCCGGATAGTCAACTCGCACCACTCGTGTGATGTATATTCCTCAAGCGTCTCGCTGGTGAAGAATAAGGTGGTCAAGTAATTGAGAGTGGTCGCTGCACGGATCCGTCCATTTTAGAATATGTTGCTGTTTGAGGCAAAATCCTATGTTTCTGATAACAAGCGCATTGACAGCGCAAAGTCTGAGAAGTTGGTCACCGTCGGTGTTTACAGTATTGATGGCTTGGCGTCCGATAGTGCTTGGCCACAGGGAAAGGTCTTGACCTGCAGTCGCACCGAAGTCTTCCAGTAAGAGCATCTTGTCAATTTTTGGAACTGATTGAAGTAGGGTATCAACTTCGATGCAGAAGTTGTCCTTGTGGTTGTCTGTATGCTACAGCGTTTGGGCGTATGAAATGATCGCGTTCACGCCCGTAAATCTCAGGCGCAGCGAGGTGAGAAATTGATCAATGCCACGGGGTTCTGTGTCTAACATTTTCTTAGTGTGTTCCAGTGGTCCTGTTTTTTTCTTGTTAGGTAGCCGACACAGAAAGACCAAAACCAGCTTATGAAAACTTCCTTAATCAGCCAGTCTTGTTTCGATGAGGGCCGCGACATCACTTCCATGCTTCTTGAGTCCCATTGCAAACAAGGCAGCATGCATTGGACGGCGGACCTGTTTGTCAGCTTTATTTGGCAGTGTTCGGACGTTTTACGAGCCAACATCTGGCAGTTTAAGTGGAAGACTTAACTGCCCCTGATTAACCTGCAAGAAGGCAAGATTAGTGTAAGCTGTTTTACCACTTCCTAGATGCCTTGGTCTGTAGGCCAGTGCGTGATTGTTTAATCTCAAGAGACATTACTTTAGACTAGCTGCAAACGGACTTGGAGTTTTTATTGGTAGGGTTAGTATTAGTATTCTTCGACGGTAATTCTTTGACCCGGTTTTTGTCAAGGTTAGCTACGCACTAGAACGGGATCGGATCGTAGGACTGTCTTTTATTAGACCCCCCCTCTCGAGTGGAAGGACAATTAAGGGACACCCTGGGCTTCCGTTAATCCCTATGCACTGACTCGGCAGCTATTATGTCGGCATCTACCCAAACAATATAGCATGTATAGCACCACAGTCAGCGCAAACAACTGGACGGTTTTTACAGTCGACGGCAGGGGGTTACAACTTCCAGATTCCTGAAACGAAGTGGATTGCCTATCTGATGACATGTCATTGGTTTTCCCGATGCGTTACCGAATGTAGGCAGCTAGTGTTCTAAAACAGCTCGTTCTGTTTCTATTCGGGGCATGATAGATGTCAGTATTCCGAAATGGAAATAGGTAGGCAGGGAGGTTGAAGGTCTGCTCTTTCTGAGGGCAAGCGCTCGATCTGAGACCTCTTGGCCGAACCCAATAGCAAAGATCGGAGAATAAGCGCGTTTCATGTGTGGATACGTTCCATTCAATCCACCTTTTCTAGCATGCAGACAAAGCGGATGAAAAATGAAAACTGAGGCGGAAAGCAGGCAATCGAAATCAGTGGCATCGCTGATGAACCACATGGAGCTCCCTGTGCATATGGAACATAGCTGCTAGTGAATTTAGTAAAGTATGGAGCATATGTGAGGACAGTACGACTTGATATAATGCGTGAAGAATCTGTTTTGTGGTAGTAATTGATACAAAAGAACCATCGGGCAACCCAATAGAGAGGTTCTCAGTGGTGAACCACATCAATTTTCCTGTTGGTTTGGGTGATGCTACCGACAGCGGAGACTATCTATCATCCGGCCTCAAACACCCAGCTTATGCATTCAAACTGCAGCAGTTCACTGAAACTTAGGCCTGTCTGCTCCCTATCCTGGCTAGGCTATCCTGCGTCTGAGTGGAAGGGACAGTCTTTTCTCATATTAGACATGTAATCACGTCTGATTTGCCCTCAGTGCGTAACAACTCTCTACTTCCTATCATAGTGGCAGACATTGCTTCAGTATATGGAGGTGCATCAGTTTCCAAACCGTACAAAAGAGACTGATTGTAGTGTATCTCACTTAGCCTTGTTAACGAAGAAACAGGAGGCGTTACTGTAGTTCTCCAGAGAATGTCGCACGGCCGAAATTTTATCCTTCACACAAACGACAAAATGCGGTCGGCCATCTTTGGATCTCTAAAAGTCATCCCCATTCCATGTTGTCATTCCCATTCAACTCTGTGCTGACGTGGTTCTAGGTTCAAAGGTAGCCGTCATCCTTTTTCCATGTCCGTGCACTATCGCATCCAACATCTCAAAGAAAAATCAACAAAGAAGACGAAGGTGCAGTGATTACGTCATTTCCCACAAACAACGAAACATGACAAATTATTTTCAAGCTGTTCGTTGTCTTCCCATCTCTGCTCAAGCAGTTTCTAGAAAAACGGCGCATAGCCCTTTTTTGCAAGATGTTACTGGATATATCCGAGATCGATGGCCACTGGAAGTAAAGGAACAAGTATTTCCTTGCAAAGATGATTTAACACACGTGGGTGACTATCTGATATTGAATGATTTCAGCATAGAATAATGAGGAAATTTCACGCAGGGAATGATTATAAGCCATGCTTGAATTACTGCCTATTAGCCTTCCACTGACGCTAACGTTGAAAAATTGGTTCGTAGCTGCGGCCAATGTGCGATGACAGCCAAATCCACGGTGAAATCTCAATGTCTTTCTTTGCTGCAGTTTGAAATGCAGTTGGTCCAACCAACCTGATCATTGTCGATGCTTTTACGAAGTGGAGAGATTTATGGTTTGACCGGTGAGACAGTATCTGTATTTAGCGGGCTGTTAGCGCATTTTTGAGCTCCAGAGCTTCTGGCGACTGACAGTTGAGTTCAATTTACATACCACGAGTTTACTCAGTTTTCTCGCTTCTCGGGAGAATCAACATTTACATAGCGCATCCTACCATCCGCAATCAAAGGTCAGGCTGGAAGCTTTGTCCGTACCTGTAAACGAGGGCTTATTAAGCTGGAAAGTAGAGGGAGCATGAAACAAAACTTACACGACTTTATGCGGTACACATCGCGTGACAACCTGCAACTCGTTATCCAATCAGCAGCTTCAGGGTAAGCGCTCCCGGAAGCAATGATGCCCGAAAATGTACTTTTGGGAGAAACCGCCACATGGAGGGACAATATGTGGAAATATCACATTCCTTCACATCCAGCGTCTGCGTTCATACAAGTAAAATTTCGAGGAGTTCGAGAAGAGTGGACACCTGGAGTAGCTGCGCAGCGCATCGGAAATGTATGATGCAGACCAGAACTTTGCGACTTTATTTTACGTCAGTCAAATTTGTAGCCGATAGAGCCATCTTACAGTAGTACCTCACATCCTTTTATTTCCACATGGGTTTTGGGTGGAGATGACACTGACAAAACCACCAAGCTTGCATACATAGCCAACTCTCCACTCTTCAAGCCACATCTGAGGCCTCAGGTGTGAAATTCCTTAAACCCTAGACCGCTTATCGAGAGGATTATAATCAATAGTCATTTTTAGCTGTAAGATGAGTATCTGAGCCCATTTAGTCGATCTTTTAGGGGTAAAATATGTTGAGCACGATCCGTGTACTTTACCGACCCACGCTGTTTTTCTGACATATCGCTGTTGTTCGAATCACGTGTGCGTTCGGTTCATCTAAATGCTCCCTTTAGTGTATTGTTTGTTATTCTCGATCGTACGTGTCCTCTTTATTACATGCGACTCTAAACCAACATCACGGCATCCGAGTTTTCTGTAAACTGGTTGGGTAGTATCTCTGTGCAAGTGACACATTCCTTATAGACTTGAGGCACGAGTAAAAAAGCGGTTTTCTAAATACAGTTTGAACTAATAACCAGCATTCTACTTTCGGCTTGAATTCCGCTTCATCTGCCGCCAAATATACTACCAATGACAGTTCCTCGGCCTTTGAAACCAACACAACAAAGGTGAGATTCAACTTTGAAGCTTCGATAAGTAAAAAAAAATTGGACCAGACCTGATCCAGAATTTACGTGCGCCCTCAGTTCACGCGGCTTGGTTTTACATTGTGTCCCAGTTAGTTTTTGAATTCCTACTACGGATTTGTGATCTCCCTTATTGTGATTGATAAAGAAATTCAAAATGATAGCACTCCGCACAGTTTATCCTACTCTTCTGTCACTATTAAGATAATCATAATTATTTTCCAAAAATAAATAATTTCCCAAAAATTTTCCAAAAATATTTTCCAAAATTTATGGTCAACTGTGACACAAGAATGATTGCAGCCACATCGTACTGTTATATGCGCTAGCTGTCTGAAGGCCCATTTTCGTGCGGATTAAAGTGCGCATTTTCTACACTCATATTTTGTTATTCAGCTTAAAAACAAAATCTAAAATTCTTCGGCTATATACTTCCGTTTCGCAGAGCCAGCTAGATAGATCTAATTATACAACCCATTCCGCAGCTGGTGTGGTCGTCGGGCCATTTTAATATGACAGTAATTAGCAGAACTGTTTTGACAATAGCAAACCAGAGTATGCCTCCGATCCATACTGTCACGGTTAATCCTGCCAGTCACGCAATTCGATTGACGTTGTGCATGCACGCACCGATACACACTTCCTACCGATATGGACATACAGTGGCGCAGACGAAGCAAGATATCGATTCAACAGTTAAATAATCTGTTATGGTCTTACAATGTATGCGTCATCGCTTGATCCAGCGAGGTTGCCTTCTTGTTATATTCTGCCGAGGTTATCCTCCTAGTGAACTCTCCTAATTCATGGCGGACGCTTGAATACTACTCGGTTAGAATGACATACTGCAGGTCAAACGGCGTCTTCCTACTGCCATGTCCCACTGTCTCAGAAATAAAACACTTGAACTGCATACCAGCCGTTTGTTTCACATAAGGAGGACTAATCAGTGAACTATGCCTAGAGGCACAGTCTCCTCATTGGGCGGTAAATTTCACCACAGATGTGATTCATCTGTGAATCCCAGGTAGGTGTACTAATGAATAACGTGACACCAGTCTTGAATTAACAGAGAGTTTGCTCTCTATCCTGGAATTTATACATTAATAGAGAAACTTAGAAAAACGGAAAGTGAAAATGCACGTTTGACCGCACACATGCACGATATTAGGCCACATCATTCACATTTACTTTGGTACATCGGGGTTCCAAATAAGAAGACATGTCCTACAGTTGCACAGAATCATGTGCGCATATGATTGGCGACTGGTAGATCAAACGAGTTCGTTGATTGGTGGAGTATGGACTCACATATCACCAATGGCGAGCTGTTTGAGATTACCCCCCACTGGCCAGCTAGAATTGTGTGCCACAAACTGCCTTAATCAGGCTCTATTCCACATCAGTTTTTTTCAAACGCTTTTGCCAGTTTCTTGCTGCCAGGAAAGCAGAATGAACAGAATAAACTTCAAACCACAGATCCTCCACTTTCTGCGCTTCCGGCGTTTTGACGCGTCCAGTTTCATTCTGTTAGTTGTAGTTACTTTCGTAGCAACCATTCTGGTGTGGTTGACCATCTACAACAGTAAAGTAGCTGACTATAAAGAATCAGGAACAAACGGAATACCACAACTTCGAACGTTCGATTTTTGCACACTGCGTGCGCAAACTGATGAAAATGTCCGCTGTCTGTGGCCTCCAAAATCTCCCGAGGAGCTAATCGACCCCAACACCAGGCGTTACGATTTGACACTACGACCCAGGGTTCTGGATGATGAAGAATCTTTAGGACTTGGAGAGCGATACTATTGGTGGGCAAATCTCTTGTACCATGGGACACCGATTTTAGGCTCCTGGTTAAAACGCCTGGTAGTAATGGACAGATTGACGAGGATGAGTCAACCATCTGATAATTATTACCTATATCCGCAAATAATGGATGTTGAAGAGGCCGTACATTCAGTTCGCCAAGGGATAGCGGTCAAACAAGTGAGCTGTCATAATAAGAGTCTAATAATAATATAATAATTGTACTATTGGTGTTAATTTATAATACTTTCGTTTCTTATATTTATTTGTTTATTTAGTGTACAATAAATCTATAATTATGATGTAATAATATAACATATTTATAATATAATGCCTGTAGATGCCTATTGCTGACCAAATATAAGCTGCAAAGAGAGTAGAGTAGAGAGCATATCAGTATGCAGCGGGCGATCAAATTGTCAATAAAAAACTTTCGTTGTTCTACTACCACCAGCATTTGTTTCATGCTGTGAAATCAGTGTTGTCAATATGAAGTCTAGAGAGCTATTTTTGGGCATTCTTGTGTTATGTCTAATCTATTCGGGACTACACTGAGTAGTCTTCAGCTATAACATGTTTTTCAGCTTACCCAACTTAGTGCGTGGTCCAAACAAGTAGTGCATCTCATACCAGATCAAAGCTTCTGGCAAATGGATGATTGTGAGATGACTTATTCAGAAATCTTCTGTTTATTATTATATTGAAAGATGTTAGTGCCAATCATTTGGCCCGAGTTCCGTTTACGTGCATTGATTGCAAGTAGATCTACACGAAAAAATCTCTATGATAGTCGTAGGATGGTACAAAATTACTCCATAAAGAAGATGTAGCGCATTATATTAGGAGAATACATCCACCATTATGGTCTACTTTCAGACACCATCGTTGGGAAATTCAAAGATAGTCCTCCATATTGACGTTCTTAGCTCAGTTCACTGGGTTGCGTAAATGATGATATTTGGAGCGAACGATCACGGAAAAGTGCTGGTTATCCTCTAGGTTTGATCAAGACTCGTCAGCGTCTGAACTGTTGATTTTTCTCAGCAGTTCTCTAAGGGGATGGACTTCTGCGCTCTTCTGGATGGTGGGATCTCTATTTGGAGAGAGTGAAATCGATTCAGGACAAGAAGCACAAAAGGGATTTTGTTAAAAGCGGACGTATTGCACATATATTTGCGTATGAAGTGGACAATATATTATCTTTCTTTGTCTATGAGCAGCCTAATTTAGCAACTGCGTAAAAGTAGCCGCAAGGTGATAAGTACTGGTCTTTCCGCTGACGTACATATCACACCTATGTTGTTGGTGCGCATGCATCATCATCCCTTTAGCGTCAACTTGGATTCTAAGAAGAAAACTGCGCGGAAAACTGGCTTGTAGCCGTATTGTATTCCGTGTCCATGGAGTCCTTCACTTGATAAAGCCGTGCTTGGACAAAATAAGTTGCGTTCAACATGTTGAGCCAGGGAAGTAGAACTGTACACGCTTGCCGCAATGCATCAGCCTAATAATTCAACATTCGTGTGCGTGATATTCGGGACAAGAGAATATCTAATTGATGAACCAGGACAAAATGCTGCCAGATGGGGAAGCGTTTTAGAGTTGCTGGGGTTTAATCATCTGTTTTGTTAAAGTGTACGTAAATTCGATCAAGCGCCAGTGGTCATTCAATAATGCAGATTCGAGCCGCGTATCCTATTATCTTTCCGAAATTGTAAAGTAAGGTTTCTTAGAAAGGGAGAAACTGTCTGGAACTAATATGAACCGTTCTGAATGATATTATCCTTCATGAGTTAGGTGAAGCCAACTCACGTTATTTTATACCATACCTCTGAAAATGACTGACCTCGTATCCGGCAAAACGTAATGTTGATTCTGCTTCTTCACCGTGGTTTACGGCCACCAGTAGTTTGCTTTAGAGAGTTACCTCTCCTATCCACAAATGGCAGTCATATACTGGTTCCGCACAGAGTAGAACCATTTGTCATTCCAGCAATGGATATCTTATGCTTTATTGAGGCTGAACCACTATATACCTGAGTTGACTTTGGCGGCTCATGAATTAGGTTACGCAGTATCACTATGAGGGTGACGATGAAGACTGTACAAATTTACGGAACAAACTTTCGACTGCTTCAGTTCAGAAGAGGGCGCACAAGTGTATAAGTTGATACAAGTAAGATAGTTTTTCATGAAACCTTCAGAAATGACACTATCACTTCAATGTGGGGGTCTAAACCAACGTTCTCAGCAGCCCTATATACGATTCTCCCATAGCGGAACCATTCGAGCCAAAACCAATAACCTTTTTGCTGTTATTGTAAGATAATCACTATGTCTCTAGAAAATCGCTTATACATAGTTAGGCTTGTGCGGAAGTTAAATTACATTATTACCCTTTCGCAAAGTTATCTAAACTAACTGCCAAAAACTTGTATTTTTGAAAGATGGTGCTTTCTAGGGAGAACCAAATCGGTCCATTGTGAGGGATTTATCCACTGTTGTTGCCACTGCAGAGCAAAAAACTGCATCGGAAACATAATGCGATAAGTTGGGAGCCTTTGGTTATTATGCGATTGAGGTAAATTTAGTCTAATCCTTCGCCGGTCCTACTGTTTGAAGGTTCATTATCTAACCTACGGCTACTGTTGTTTGGCGGCTTCGTCATCGAGAAGAGGACTCCCGACAAATGCATAGCAGTAGTTTGATTCTGTCCGTCAAATGAGAAAAAGCAGCCGGGTAGTTCACAACTATAAAAATAGAACGATAATGCTTCAGACCCCCATCTTATTACACAGCAGAATAAGCAAAAGATAATACTTTTAATTGAATGGCTCCTACCTGACGAGTCTTGGCAGAAGTGTTGACGTTTTGAGTCAAGTGAAATTTTCTCCCAGTTCCACATAAACACAGGGCTTCTTTAGGAACAAGTTACCTTACTAACTAGCACTTCTCAGTTTCGCTTCGACGACACCTTGAAATATGCCGACATCTTTACCGCTGGATCATATGGGAAGAGGCACCGGTCACATCCGGTACTTTTGACTGAATCCCCTGAAAGTAGCCACCAACGGTTCCGGACAAAATCAGGTAAATGCACTCGTCAAATTTTTCGACATGTGGTCTCCTGCGACATATTCGGTCGTTTTAGCACTGATATTAGTCAGCGATTCTTGTTTGTATGTACCTAGGAAATCGCAGTTCTATTACCACAGGTGCGAGCATTTTTGATGAACGGAGAAACGAATGGAGAATTGGTCCTGATTTGTCACAGGCATCGATGGCTGTTTTATCTGCGTAAGAATACTAAGTGTGAACGGGCAGTGCTTATGAACAAGTCTCTTACAAAGTTAATCGATGGTTCATATTCTCACAACGAGATTTCTATTCGTTCCATGAGCCATGCAGACAAGTACGTATTCGATTCACGCTAAAAGAAGAATGTCATCAGAGAGTAGATGAGCGCGGTATGCTGAATTCCTTTTGTGATCAGTGTGTAAGTTCACCACACACGCTCGTTCATACATTTGCCTATTGATCGAAAGCTACTTGTGTGCATTCGTCTATGCTCTCACCTGTACCCAGTATACCACAGTCCATTCTTTTAGTCGAATCGATCAGCATAACTTTGGTTTCTGTGAGTTCCACCACAATTACTGTCACACAACTGAACTCCGAATACCTGAGAATTTTTGCATGTCACCTTTCCGTGGTTCGTCCGTAAAAAGGACTTTCTTCAAGCCGGTAGTGCTAATGGCGCCTGGCACGGCACTGACAGTATTAAGACGACTGCCACTTAACCATTGAATAGCTCGATTTGTCCAAAATTGCAAACTAGATATTTCTGAGAACAAACGAAGGGGTTCATTTTATGAGGGTGGATGTCCTGTGGCGTTCACTTAAGAGAACCTGTGTTTTTTGGAGAAGAGTGTTAAAGAAAGAATCGTAATTGCAATTGTCTGTGTCTAAGGAGACCCTGTTCAGACGGGACACCTTTTTTATAAGAAATCACTTTTAGTAGGTCCACTGAAGCGTTTCTCTCAGAAGAGCGCTGCTTCTAGAAAATTCTGCTTTGCACTCAGGTAGACTATCTAAAGAAGGGTCACCCAATAACTCCGATGTAAGTAGCAGCCTTGCAAAATTAGAACAATCTCTGGAGTTGTCCTCCATAAGCGACACAGATTTCCATTTCAACGGGCTGCTTGCCTCATCTCCTTTATACTTTTTGTGTCGAGAATACTTCAGTGTTTTAGTCCGCTGAAAAGAATTGAACTCAGTTTCTGCCTTGTATTGTTACAAAGTTTATTCCAAGCAGGCTTTTATACAAATGCAACATTTCGAAAACGAGCAGTTTGTTGCTTATCACTTGTGTGCTGCGTATAACGGTACCTGTTACACCTCCCCTAAGTGACAGACCTATGTAGTAATTCAACAGTAACCGAAAAATTTCATCACTTATGTAAGTAGCATCTGTCAAATGGAGAAAACGGCGTGACTCTCATACGAAAGCTTTATATTGCAGATTCGTAAGTCTGTATAAAAGATAACGTAAATCAGCAGCTGCAGCATGGCCTCTGCATGTTGGCTTATGCTAGCTCACGCTTTATTTTTTGATGAAACAAACAAATTTCATTGTAACCACCCACTGTCTCTCCTCCATCCACTGTGCGCTTTCTGTGCTTACATCCTTCTGTCACAGTGCCACTGCCATTTCGAGCCATCCTCAACCCAGCTGTGGGAAGCATGTCTTGCAGGGAAAAAGCGGCTGACAGTTGATTGTGTCATCAACAGGGTGGTACCGGTAGTAAAATCATCTGATAGAGTCTAAATTTCTCAAAATACCGAGAATTGTTGTTGATCAACGGAGCATAAGAAAGATGACATTGGAAGAAAAAGCTGACACTGAACCGTATTCAATGCACTCATGCCTTTATGGCCATTGGTAAAGCAGGCAAGTAAAAATCAGGCGTTTTTCGGGGAATTTAATTCCACAAAAACAGTACGAATCGAACATTGGTATGTCACCTGACAACCCAAGAGAATCAATTAAGAACGAACAGAAGTGCCAGGTTGTATCAGGTTCTGCCATGGGGATACCGTTCAAAACGATAGGGAACAACTATAAATGCAAAACTCTTGTACACCACATGGTGCTCAGTTTGTTTACCAAGATCCGAGCCGACTTCGGCCCGGAACTCCCAATCAGAACGATTATTTTGAAAAGTAGGACTCTGGAAAAGATGAACAAATAGAATTTCCTACAACATACTACGAGCTGTATGCCCAGTTCTGCCGGAAGATTTGCATAGTGCCAAGTAACATTTATGTGGAATACTTATCGATTTGATTGGGATGAATTTTAAAAACTAGATTCATCCGGTTAGAGGGGGATGGTCAAAGCTTTTCATCCACCAAGGAACTGTGCCTCTTCAAAAACAACGCAGCAATGAGGGAATTTTGTGGTTTCAAAACAGGAGTGGTTAGATGGACACGTACAAACGAACTTGAGTTCTGTAGGTTGGAAGAGGATGTAATATAAACGTTATTCACTGTGAAAGCCCAGGAGATTATCAGGAACTTACGTGAACAAATGTTGCAGTTCGTTCTACTAGCAGCTTCTCCAGAACGAACCAGTTACCTCATAAATAGCGCAACACGTCTTAGAATCTGGTTATTACATGTGGTCCACAAGCTCGAATTACTGAGAGTCCATGAAGCCTTGGTCAATCAAATTCGGATAATATGTCATCACTACGCCTTCGGAACGACAATGGTCAACGCCACAAATTGGCCTTAAGTCGGTTACATGGACCGCCACAACGATGTTCAGCCGCGCAGTGCGCTCAAATTGACGGAAGCTTGCCACACAGTCATTACGTATCAAATTAAAACAAGACTGGTGTTGTCCAAGTGTACAAAACCTATGGGGGAGAAACTCATTTCCCAAACATCGATCTGTCAACCATTGTTGGGCTTACCTTTTGACGGCGGATTGACGGTGTCTTGTATGAGCGCCACTAGAAAATTTTTTGTGTAACTATGGCACGTTCCAGATCGATTAATGCCATGATGGATGAAATAGAGCTTTTTACAATTATCATATCCGGTGAGGTGACATCTGCCATGTCCGAATGTTTTATTTTCAGTATGCCAAGTTATACTTATAGAAGTTTGTGTACACAGACAAGTTATGGAAGATTTTGAAATTCGTTGTTCAGTAAATAGTTTGACGCCACATAGAGACAGCATATCAAGCCTGTTTATCAGTCTATCCTTTGCACAGTTTTGAGCAAATCAGGGTCCCCAAGTATATTGGGGGCAGACACGGTGAGATTGTTTAATTGTGAATGAAACAATAGGACGAAGGTTAGTACAAAGAACATTTGACAATGAACATTTGCAGCGTGCATCATTATGCATACATAAAATACTCCGCGATGAAAAAATTTACCCAATATATACGTGAACAAATTATGGATGCTACCCAACCAGCATCCAGAAACTCTTAACAAGGATTATCTTATTGTTGGAATGGGCTGTGTAGTATATCGAGAGCTAGCGTGATCAGTACTGCCGAATAACGTAGCTTGTAACTAACAAGCTTTTGACAGTACATTTCATTTTGAACTCATATGGTTCGGGAACAGTGAGTCATGGTGTACACTTCAAAGATATGCAGCTGGAAGCACTTGCACTGGTGTGGCGAATTTTGGCCCAGATAGGTGTTTTCCAACGACAGAAAGCTAGACATTTTCAGCGCCTCAATGACGTCAAATCTTTTGTTTGCACGGATCGTCTTGATGGAGTCATCTTAATATCTATTGAGATCTACCTCTTAAGAATGTACACTTCTTCGTACACGCTGTTCCCTTCGGAATTCGTCTCGCTAAACCCGTCCATCAATCCACTGATGTTAAGGAGAGAGCTAACATTTTCCTCCGCTATTTTTGGTCGCCACGGTATGAGAAATATGTCTACATCATCTTGCGGCTCTTGATGGTTGACTTCAGGGAACGAACTCCAAAATTTCTTAACTTTTGTGCCAAACGCCTTAGGGAGGTAAGGCCTACTGGACGGAAAACGACTCTATCCAGAAAGTCAATGCAATAAAAAGGCTTTAGACTACCTGACTGTTCGACTGCTCTTAGCATTAAGCTGTATGGATTAAAATTGAGACGGGAATGAAGCAAGACTTCTGCTGATGCGAATGCCTGCATAAGCTTTTTTGTAGACTGTTCCCAGTAACTCCGTATTTCTGAATCATTAGGATTCAAAATGAGATTTTGTTGTGGACTATTACTACGTAGGAGGAATTTACATTGGGATAACCATGTGTTGTATCACTGTAATTGGTGGTTATCATTATCCTTCCCCCCAATATACAACCTACTTCTTAAAAACGGGAGGGACCTTTTTAGGCGACTTGATCTCCTATTAAAATTTCGGTACTTCATAGATTTTGCACGAAGGTATCATTCGAATGCTATCGGAAAACTCCGTTCAGGTGGTCAGGCCTCCTTTTGTGAGGACAAAGCGGCCATATAGCTGGTGTCCGTTTCCAGGAGTTTTCTGTTACTAACCTCAAATTTGTCCTCCGGTCTAAAGCAGGGCAGTGTGAAAATCCCTGACTCCACAACATTGGCTTGCATAAAGTTGTCTGGGTTATGAACTCAGCAGGAATTAACCGCGAAGTGTACACCCGAGAGCCTACTGGAGCACAATTTATCCCCATAAATAGGATCTATCATATGGAATTGGTGGATGCGATAACCACAAATAAGCCTCTGTCCGCATATTACGACCAGCATTTTTAAGTTGAAAAAAAAATCAGCTGAAAATGTCCAGACGTAAGGTGAGGGTATTAGCTACCTGAAGACCGTTTGCTTCCAGTTTTTATTCTTGCTTTCAGTCTTATGTCACGTTAACTTTTAATGATCTTTCCGGCTGTTTTGTCATCACCTTATTTATGGATTGTTGTGGCAGGTCGTTTGGCGATTCAGACTGTTAGTACTTGTTTCCGGCGTCCAGACACCTTTTGTGGATCTGGCTATGAATAACCTAACCAAATAATGGTTAAGTGCTAACTATCTGGCTATATTTTTCATGATGAATCGTCCTATGGCTTTTTAACTCGCAGTTTGCGGGATCGCGATGACACGATTGCCAAATTTTTCGTGTAATAACGTACTCTTCATTCGATATTTGATGCTGGTTAAGACTCCTCTCATCCCCTGAAATTGTGATCCTGTACTTCTGGCTCGTCAAACAAGGTTTCATGGGTTCCTCAGACTCTGGTGGCCAAAAATCGCACAGTAAGCGCAAATACCCAAAGTTTAATTTTAGACGGGCGCGCTTTAGTGCTCAGTCACCCATATGAAATGGACTGGATGACAAAATTGGGACTGAACAACATCGTTTATTCCTGTGCGAATTTCTGTCTTGAGTTGAATCACGATGCACTACGGGTATCCATAAATAGCCCCATTCTGTTCAAAATCCTCAGTATTGTGGCGTCAAGTGGGCGTCAATGTGAATCGCTATACCAACGTTAATCATTTCTCATGAAATGTTACTTGCTGCTAAAAGAAAACACGAGGTGTGAACACATCTTATTACATAGTGAATAGCAATTACGTAACTTTTATTCGACATCTGTTTGGATGTCAAAATAATAGATAATAATCCTTCTGCTGCAATACGTTCAGTTCATAGCTGTAACGCCACCCGGAGGAAGCACGAGGGCTGAGACACTGTTAGATTGCCCAAGCCTAGACAGAACGAGTCAAAATGAAGAGTTCGGGTTCGAACCACAGACCTTACGCCCAGCAAGTTTCTGCCTTGACTATTGATCTAACTCGAGCTATGTAGGAATGTCTACATCAAAGTCACGCTGCGGTTCTTGAGAAGATATATTTGTCATCTAACAAATAGTGATCTCCAATCATTAAAATCCCAGTGACTTCATTCAGTTACTGTTTTGTTATGCATAGTTATTTCACTGATTTGTTGACGTTTCCGTAGTCAACTGGTTAGCACCTGATCATAGAACATAAAACTACGCCCTCGATGCTTACGTTCTGCAGAACCTTATGAGCAACTTCTTTGAGCGAGAATACTGTATTTCAAACCGGAAAGATGCAGGTGTCAAATTCAGAGATACTTGCAAACCTAGTTGGTGAACGAGTCGTTCGACATGTTATAAAAAACCTCTGTGTAGTCTGACAGATATGCAAAAGTAACTCCAATGTTCAACTTTGCTACCAGCAATTTGGGATGAGAGTAAGATGGGTTTTTGAAAAAAATGAACGAATGCACAAGGTTCTATTCACAGACCTATGGCTAAGCATTCATCGCATTACTCATAATTAAAGCCTTTAAAGGAAAACAGGCTGGGAATATTAACCCTGTGAATGACACTCTTCTGAACGCCCCTTAATACGGTCATGCTAAGTGCGAAACTGACACTCATCAATAACTAAACTATACCCTCCGTAGTGGAAGTCAGTAGTGCACTTTTTATATTAGACGAACAACTACCACGATCTTTGAAGGATGTGAGCGAATCAAAAAGCAGGGGACGTTCCCTTGAATGAATTTACTCACAATTTTTCTTAAAACCCTTCGACAACCCGCGACCACTTTCGCCTTTCGTGAGGCTCATCTGGTAGGCGCACCTTCAGGATTCCCGTCAAACTCATGTTCTACCTGAACCCAAACTGTACGGAATTTGAGAAGTATGGTCATTTGCGCAACAGTTTGGTTTTTATTGGGGACTCATTTGAATCCCAGCTTAATCTCTCGTCTACGAAGTTCCTCAACTGACAGTGCTGCACAACGACCTCCTCATGCTTTATTTGGTACGATATTCGAGGGAGTACATTATATTTTTATGGAGCAAACTATTCATAGGGTTGCTGTCAACTCTTCGAATATTACAAACGAGGAAGTTGGCTGCAATCTAGTCTCCAGTTAAAACTAAATTGGTGTGAAACTGAATGTATTTCGCGAATTTTGTACAGTTTGTGTTCAACTGGAACCTAAGACTGACAGAGACTCGGGGAATGAGCCTACGTGACGAGCTAAAATAAGTGGGCTGCTGAATCGTTTTCACCAATTTTGTGGGTAATTTCAATCAAGAGAATATCCTTCGATATCTCGAATGTCGTACCAAGTAGAACATGAGGCGGTTTTTGTGCAGCCAACTAAGACGTGTGTCCTGTTCCGTGTTCTACAGTCTGCCATGAACGACGAACGTAGTTCATTCAAAAAATGGCACTATCGTTCTCCTTCGGAGGGAACGCTGGACAATTTTGCCTTCTAAGGGGTAGTCCCTCCAGAAGAGCCAGCCATTCATTTCAGCTAAAGGCATGAGGTATTGGCAAAACCCTTCAACATACTCTCGCGATGTAAGGCGGGCCACTATCATTTTACTGGTAAATCAAACCCTTAAATTTTTTGGCAGTGGATGGTATCCCTGGTTAAAGAGCTCCCTGGATCAAACGAACAGGGTTGAGTCACTTAGGGTGACTCATCCTCAAGCGTGCTCGTTTTGTATATTTAGACTGTACATCTTTTATGCCCCGATAGCCATACTTGATGAGGCCTCATTTAGTTTGCACCATCACTGCACATATTCCAAAAAGCCACCTTACGAATGATCGAAGTAGAATTGGTAACTTGTTGATTTGTACGTTTAGGCCGGGGTTGATTGATGTAGATGCAGCTACTACAAAAATATAAGCGAGAAAAAAACAGGATGGCTGAGTAATTCTTTTGTTTATCCTTTTATACAGAAGCCAGGTTGGTCGGGACGTCTTTGGGCTGGCACTGCCATGATTGGTCCACGACGGATAACTTTCAGTAGCTCCAAACAAAATATCACCCCTAAAAACAACGACTGTTTTGTGAGTCAAAAGCAAAAACGTCCGTACTAACGGAAAACTCTTCGAATGGTTTAAGTTCACAATACATGGTCTGGGTGCAACTAACAAGCTGCAGTCTGGCATTAATTCCGCTTATCGAGCCATACACACAACCTGGAATGACAGCACTGCTATTCATTAGCTCGCGAAAAGAGATCAATGGAGTTAATTAGCATGATCAACAGACACATTGAACAGTTCATATTCTTACACTTATTCGTATAATTACCACTAGCTAGGTCGTTCCAGCAATTTTGCCGTGACCTGTACGGTGAAGCAAAATTAACTGGAGCAAGAACTCAACCATATTACACATATCGCGTCCATAAATTTTCAAACTATGCTCAGTCCAAAGAGTACTGCACACATGGTAGTGAAAGTGAATGAGTTACAAGGACTTAGTTTTTTGGTACAGTCAATGAGGTAACCAAAAATTCATGCTTTTAAAAGTACCAAAACTTTCGAAACAAACCATGGGTTTGTAAAACTGTATTAGGGATCCTAGCGGTTAGTTTTCAAACTAAACTCCAGATTGGCTTCACACAACAGAGGTTGGAATAGAACTTCATGGCTTGACTGTGATAAATAATAATCGGTGTAAAAATGACAGAAAGTTCTAGCTTTGCGGAGCCACAGGCGAACTGAATGAAAGTTCTGGAGTCAATACATAAGGTCTAGTGACTTTGGAATGTCAAATGTGTTGGATCTTTGAGGTTTTTCAACGTCACTAGATTGATGCTGAGTACACAGGGTCCGATTCGACCGATGCATAAGCACGACCCTCCGCAGACGTCGCAGGTGAAGTCAACCGAGAATATGTCTGTATACTGTTTATGTCCCACCACCATACAGAGATGTAAAAAATACGCTAGCGTGGCACACAACGACTACTAGGCAGTTGTCCCAGGAGTTCCATTTGAGTTGCTAGCCTTCGATATCCACAGGTCCAACTCTTAGCTGATCATCTGTTCGGTGGTTAGAAGGTCATCAAAGTAGCACAAATTCGAGCAATAGGCTACGTCAGACTTCACTGCTCCCTTCGGAGAACAGGCAGTTAGAAAGCAAGTGTTTCAGAAGCACTCATATTTAAGCTGAATTCGGATGCTGCGGACGTAAATGTTATCCTTCTACGCAGTTGCTCTCCTTCGGAATGTCGTCAACAATATTGTCAACAGTCGTCAACAAAGCAGCAAAATGCTGACCTTAAGGTCACGTGGAATTCGTTCAGCTACAAAGCCCTGTAGTCCTTTAAGACGACTCACCAGAAAGTGTAATCGGCCCCAGCTAAAAAGTGTCCCCTGTTCTGCCACCCCCGTCTTGCTGAATGTCGCAATGATGGTGCCATACCAAAAGGTACAGTGGGCCGTTCAAGCTTGTCACTATCTTCTTATCCGGTAAGCTCCTGAAGTTCTATGTTCCAAAACTTAACTATGTGATACGTACTCCTCTGTGTGCAAAAAGCCTTCGTGTTAAGTAGTGTTTATGAAGATGGGTTCGTTCTCAGTTTCCCGGGAGGTGAATTTGGATTGGTTTGCAGAAATTCAGCTGGCCAGCTAGACGGCTTTCTTGGAGGATTTACTGGAAACAAACGACCGAAAGGATTGACCCAGTTGCACTTGAGGGCTGGTCTAGCTCGGAAAGGCAGAAAGTAAGGGATGGATGTCTCACTTATAATGACAATGTGCACTGCAGGTATGTTCTGGACCGCACGTGACTCTGGGCTCTTAGAGGCATTTTGACTGTGCTAAGTAATACACCGGCGGTCATGATCAACAGTTAGGTGAACGGGGTGTTTAGTGAGGGGACATTTTACGATCAGCTGAATGGCGTACTGGTTTCCGCAATTCGTGTGCTGATTCTACTGTCAGGCATCAGGTTTGTGGATAGCGTTCCGCCAAGAGAACAGAAATCCTCGCGGTTACCTCACAGCCGTTTAGCTCAATATGTGGTGTTTTCTGTTGCACCCTGTTTCAGAGTGATGAAGAACAAGTATTTAGAATCATTTCTGTTTAATCCCAAACGTGATATCACCGATGCAGAAACCATGGTCAGCCGTCGCATTTCCTCTCCAGAGTAAGTTGAAATTATCTACAATCAGTGAAATTAAGAAATCGGACTCACACAGCAACATTTTGGCCGGAAAACAAATAAGAATAAACAGTCAACCAGTTGTTGTTGAGTTGGCATAATTTCTTTGGAAATGTGGAACCTCCTTACGCAGATGGTCTTTAAATAGAGGCTTTAAAAGGCGGGGTTAACAGCACAACCCTGGTTCCCTTCTGTTTAATTTTCGAATTCGATCGAAATAGTTATTCAGGTTCGCATATGGTCTTTTCAGTGATGAGGTTGACAAACATGTTCGAACACCCAGACTTTCTGTTGGTTCAGTTGAAAGCTTGGAGAATTCTCCGAAGAGCTTATAGAGCGGGTGCTTCCATTTGAGACTACTCTGTCATATTCATCTTGCGTTAAAAAAATGATCCAACCGTACTTCGACCGCTTTGCAATGCACAGTGCTGTTCTTCAGCATGTCAGAGAATAGTTGATTTGGTAAAACAAGGCCCAAAATTTCACCTTCTTTGTATATGAAGCGAATTCCACATCAGATGGCTGAAATTAACATATCTTGCGCAGTTGGATTGTGTTAAAAATAGGTGCTTCCAAACTGCCATGGTTTCGTCTGGCTTGTCGCGGTTTTCACCGCCTTGTGTGTCTCTGTCATCCGAAGATAGTGAACTTTTATTCCATAGATTTCTCTTAGTCTTTCAAAAAAACCTTTGTGACATCGGCGTTCCGTGTACGTGTGAAGCTGTTTGCTTCATCTGATCTGCTATTCATTGTTTTGAGTTGCGTTTTATCCATCGCGCCTACCTATCATTGGATTGTCCTAACGAACGTCAAATTGTACTTTTGAATCACGCTAGATAGCTGTGAAACATTCTCAGCAAAACCTTTTTGTCCTCGTTTTATTTTGCCCAATTTTTACCTCCGGCAGTTAGCAGTCCAACCTACTAGCTTGGGACTTAGTTAATCAACCAGCCTTGCTCTAGGGGGTTGAAAATTTGCAAGTCGCTTTCCTGGTTCCTCAGTACCTTTGCATACAACGTGAATTAGTCGCTTAGTAGTCTAAGACGTGGCAGTTTTCCATGTGCAGCACTTAACCTGACAAAAGCAAGAGAGTGATGCTTACTGCTCTCAGCTCGACGTATCGCTGTTTTGATAAGCACATTGCTGAGACACTTTTTTACACAATGATATGGTCGATTAGATGTCCATGTTCATTCTTTGAGTGAGTTCAAGTAGCAAGCGATATCCGTCCCACACAGAATCACGTGTTTGATAGTAAAAGTTTCAGTGCTGTACACACTTGTCTTTAATTGATCCCATCCCAAAGAGGCCCAGTATCTTCCTTCACAATTCTGACTACTTGCCAACCCGAGTAGTAGGTCTACGCAAAAGGAGCATTGAGTCACTTGGAGGTGTAAGGCTGATCAGGTTGGAAAAATGATCATGGAATTCTTTCTTCACTTCGTTCTGGAGGCTTGGATGAATACGGAAATCCTTGCCCTCGACAGCCGGAATCGGATAGTGATCAACCTCGAGTTGACGCATTTTCATTCTTTCATTATCTACTGATCCATGAAAGCTGTAACTGCAAATCCGATACCGTGTCCTAATCGGCTTTCTTACACTGCTTCAAAGAAGTAAAAAATATAACTAAAGCCAGCCTGTCTCAGCTTCGCGCGGGTGGACTGTTGGGATTCATTGAGTATACAGGGGTTCATTCCGTAGTTTTTAAGTTATTTTTCATCACTGGCAGTTGCACAGTCGACTTTCCCGAAGAACGTTCCAAATTACGGAATCGATTTACTTCATTCTGAAGGCCAATGTACGTGCTTGTGGGGTCCCTTCTGTCGAGTTCGGACTTGGCATGGATGTAGAACAAAGCTGTGATTTGGCTTACAGTCTGCTGAAACCCTATCAGACGACAAGTTCCGTGAGGTCATTGTATGTCTCTGAAGATGCACCAATCCAGTACCGTCCGGACGGTGTCAAGGTTAATTTCAATCACCTGACATGGCAAACCAACGGATTTGCCCAGACGAGTATTTACCAAGTATTTGAGAAGCACACTAATTTGCGAATTAATTCCATCAGTCTACTGGGTGGGGCTTATTGTCATCTGGTTGTGAGACACGGTCAATGTGATCGAAAGTCTTAAGCAACTCCAGGTCATGGATGGACGATGTTTCGGAACTACAGCTGGCATAAGCAGTGAAAATAGTTTTATGAAAAAAAAGTCAAAACTTGTAGAGACATTTTTGTTGTGGCGTCTACTCAGTCAGGTGGAGACAATATTGTTTACAAACACCTTCGAATAGGGTCGTTATTTTAGACTGTACTGTCGTTAACAATTATACTGAAGTGGTCAAAGTGCATTCCCGTTTAATTTTCACTTGCGTACACATTTATTAATTTGTTTGAATTTTTTTCGCTCATTTCGGGAGGCCAAATCAATGCGGATTCTAGTGTCATATTCCAGTCTTTTTTCATCAGGGGGAAAAATAGACCATTTTAATTGTGTTTTCCGATAAATTCGTGACATTGAAGCCCAGATGGGATGTAAAAATAAAAGAATCCGTTCTGCTATTCGACAAAGTATAAAACTATATCCCAGAGAAATTCATGCCATTAAGATACAATGGGAATCGCGACAGTGATTTTGGTTTCTTTGATGTAAGGTAGTAGTAAGGTATGAGCATTGGTGAGACTTGATCACGCTGTTTAAGAACGGAAAATGCGGCTGGGAAGTAGTTGCGATGCGCGTTTTGAACTGGTGATTCATCGATGGAAGTGACAAGCGCGTTACAGCTGACATTGTAGACAGAAATGCACTGTTCAACAAGATCAACCGTAATGAACCTGATGCAATGATTCCTACTTATGTTCTAGGATGGAAGGTATTTCTACTGTCTACCAGAAGGAAGGCTAATGCAGCTTCATTTGCGCTGTAAAGATTTTTCGGATTAAGGAGGCACTTTATCCCGAATTTTGTATACATTGGCTGCACATGACTGTTATTACTGTGCTTATCTTATATGAACCTCCTAGGAGACAGAAGGGATTTTCCAAGGTGACTATTCACTGAACAGGAAACAACCACAAGAGGCCTTAGCGGAGTTGAAATGAGTGTACAAAGAAGGTTATCAAAACCAAAACGGGCCTGCAGGTTTATGGTCGCTTGACAGCCACGTTAGACCACATCACAGCGAACCACTAGCTCCAACACGGTGGGGAAAACCTTGAAAGATGATTGTGTAAAATCTTTTCATAAGATCCCTTTAATACTGATGTATATTGGGAGACGCTATGCCAAATCGTACAAGAGGACACTTCAAAAATTCATTTTACTAAACATGGTGTCTCCTGACAGTTCGTACAAAGTAGGCAGAAAAGCCTTTCAATCGTTATGCTACAACTAGAAACTAGACAGTGTCCTAAGTCAGCCAAAGCGTTTCATCACACTTTGTTCAGTCGACTTCATGAGGCACAGGTTTTGAGTGCAGCTAGTGACTGAAATATGCCCATCTGTTTTTCTGTGAGAAAATAATCTTGAAGGACCCAACAGCTTGTTAACATGTGGGCAAAGCCCGTGGGTGCTAAATACTCAAATCTAAAAGTAAGGACTCAGAACAGTTCAGTATTTTTTCAGTTTTTCGTTTAACATTTAACAAACCCATGCTCAGCTCAACATTTACTTGCAACCTTTCTACCCACATTATACTTTTTAGGCTCCAATAAATGACCCGTTTCTGGAAGTCTTTCACAAACCAAAGAATGTTTGCTTCCGGACAAACGAGAATGATACTCAGGAATTAGTTGTGCTAATCAAGTCATGCGCGGGTTGTTTTTTGGATAGAAAACATGTGCGTGAAACATACATGCAAAAACACCTATGGGGTGACTTTCGCATACAGTTCGCTTTTGTCACCGGGCTTCCAACCGAAAATTCGAAGGAGCCAATCCTTATTGAAAATGTGCTTGAAAACAACCGCCAGGGACGGCGTAATGGTAATTTGGACGCAAGACTGTTGAAGGCCTTATTGCTCGAAGAAGCTGTACGATCTGACGATATCGTTGTGGGAAACTTTTCAGACACTTATTTTAACTTAACGCTAAAGCAGATGTTCACATTTCGCTGGGTTTCAGTGTTTTGTAAATATCAATCTCCTGTTTACCTGTTTATAGATAATGACTATTCCATTGTTCCGGCAAACCTCATTAAGCTTGTGCGAAGTATACCGAACACATTTAAACCGAGAATGAACGCCGGAATACGAGGCCCCGATCGTATCGTGCGTCGACCGAAACTAAAGGATGGCATGGAACGCGGTGGAGTTTCAGAAGATGAAATACCTTGGAATATATATCCAGAATATTCATCAGGCGCATGTTATTTCATAGGAGCGGATTTGCTGATTGACGTGACTGTTGCAACGGCGTTCACCAAACGATTTCGATTTGAAGATGCCTATTTGAGTTTTGTCTGGACCAAGCTGAGACAACGAGTTTACGCGTTCAAGGCACTGAGACATTATATCGGTCCCAATCAGGACATATCTGACTTAGCAGTAGGACCACAAGCGGCTGTTGACCAGCAGATGAACTGGGAAAGTGGATTTCTAAATCTGACGGTAATATCAAAGGCAAAGGTTTAGTTCACCGCTAATCTCAACAACCAGGGTTTAGACTCACAAAACCATCTAAGAAAAACAAAAAGGCCAGCAAAAAGCGAGCAAATGAATTGTCAAGGTTTCATGTACCAATCCGTTGAAATATTTTCTTTTCTTCTGTTTTATGACTTTTCTGTACAATGTTAAGTTTACATATGCATGTACTATTTTGGTGGTGAGTGGTATCAACTATCATACATCAGGAAACTTGGTCGCTAGTTCTTTGTGTTCAGATTGCTACACGGTGCTGCTCGCTTAATATGTCATCCCGACTAACTATCGAGAGACTTAGGCCAAACGGCCGAGCACTCTGGAGTATAGCTGTCTTCGTCGGTGTCAGCATTTCTATTTTTTTCCATTACATAAACCAATGAGGCAGTAAAAACGGTTTACGTGTCCGATTCATCTTTACCGGGAAACCCCTTGTACGCAAAATCCTTCAATCTACCTTGAATCATCCTCCTGAAATTCTTTAATAATATCTTGGTAAAGCTGATATGTGTTAGTCTTGTTGTATCTGCACCACTTGAGAACTAGAATCTCGAGCAAGAACATCATAAACAGGTGTCACGATAATATCCAGACGAATGCCTCAAGGGTAGATACCAAAACGTGACCAAATGAGGAACTCCACATCTGTCGTTAGTTGATCAGATGACTGCTGGTCCGTTCGCCGAGCCCAGCAATTGACTTACAGGTGTTTCACTACCGTTCTAGCAGACATCGTCAGTTTACGGATAATGATATGTACCCACTGATGATGTATCCTCGAAAACTGACGAAATATATGCAAGTCAACTACCATGCTTGGCGAGCAGATAAACAGCCGCCTGAACAACTACCAGTGAGTACAATGGACCTACCATCATTTCAAAATACTGCCTATTTCACATCTAGTCTCTATTTCCAAATACGTGTGAACTGTCTTTTTCTTTATAATGATATGTGCCCTAGGATAGCGGTGAATGTTCAAAATGGCTATTATCGAGTCTTTAAGTTTTCAAAAAAGGCGAGACAAGAAGAGACAATACAAGACCGGCGACTTTTCAGGTTGGCCTTACAAAGCATTACACAAACAAAGCAAATATTTTCAAAAATGTCTTAAAACGTCACTGATTTGGTACCAGATTGCATGCACACAAATAAGAAGCGAATTTAAGCAAACCACAGTGTCCATTGTAACTACAGGACAAAGGTGAACTGTTGAGTCCAGCCAAATAAAAAACCATAGAATTTTTGTAGACAGAGATTCTTGTGTGCAAAAAGGTATCAACAGGCACTTAGGAGGACATTTTTCTAGTTCTAGGTGTGCAATGGAAGAATCTTGAAGAACTGAGTCACAGAAAACTGTGTGACAATTTATGTTTTAGAAGTTACTGCAAAAAAAGAGCTGAGACATTTCCGGTGACAGAGTTTAATAGTGTCTCGCCTCGCAGCAATTTAGTAAACTTTCAGCGGGCCAAAATAGTTGCAAGTAATCAGTGCAACTTTATGGGTAAGCCAGTAACAAGGATAAAGGTATCGCTTACAGAAACTGAAAAGTAAGTTTATTTAACCCTCTCATTAGAAGTCAAAAGCGGCATTTTTAAAAATACTTAAGCGGAAGAGGTAACAGGACGGATGTTTGATGCACGAAGCACCTTTTTAGTGGCAGCTGATCTGAACACAATCTCGACGCTTGGAGTTGTGGTTACGCCAGTGCCTATTCGTCTGGGACAGTTTCTGGTCACGCGAAAACAAGAAAATATTTGCTTCTTCTAACCACAGATTTCAAGATTTAATGCTCCGGAGAGACATATCACTGGTAGATTTTCAGCATTGTAGGTAAATTGATATACGTGTAACTGGTGGGCTGCATGATACTGAGCGCCAGTATCTACACTGTAAGTCGGACTGATGTGTAGGAAGCCGGGAGCTACTTGACCGATTCACAAGGGGAATAGGTCATGTGTGCATCTGAAGTCCTGACATGTATTAATTTGTTAGTGATGTTTGATTTTCTGGAGCTACCAAGCAATAAGTGGTATCAGCAAACGAAATATTTCCAGCAGGTTTCGAACTTTCACGGTGCTACCTGACTGGAAAGTCCTGATAGGCGGGTCAGTCGATCGACAGTTACTCGGTTGTCGTTCGAGGCGTCGGACGAACCAATCGCATCGCCAAAGTGCGAGCGCTTTCGCCTGTTCAGACGTGAAAATTCATGTATCCAGCTTGCGCTGTTGGAGTCATAGCAACAAGCTCGTCTCGCATGTCAGAAGTCCGGAGTTCTAACCCCAGCACGACCAAGGATATGAGCCGCTGATTGGCTCTAGTAAGTGCAAAATGGAGTCCAGTACTTTAACCCTTCAGTATGAACTCACGAGAATAATTAAACCAGGACGTGAGGAAGACTGTTCAAACGAAAGTAATATGAAATCGGAAGCAAAAATTTCTCTGGGATGCACTATAGAAACAGAGTACACGCGACATCAGGTCCACTGACCTTATTTGCAGAGAGATGTCTCACTTCATTTGGATGCGTCGCTGATGGACACGAAAGTACAGTGACCATTCCAATTACCGCGCACATATCTAAAGTGCCTGTATTGTTGTAAGCATGTTAGTGATCTGGCTGATCGATGTCCACAATGAAAGTTTGTTCTGTGATTTTCGACCCAGGTGATTTTTATTGCCTTTTTGAAGTTCGTGCTGCTTTACTGTGCGGGTGAGTGGTTAGCCTCGAAGCCTGGGACTTAATGGTGGTAGAAGAGTGACTGACCGTTTCATTTTCTCGTGTTTGCAAATCCTACTTTTAGGGTGACGGATTTTCGCGCCTCAAGCGAGGTGATTTGGGTTGATAAATAGGGTTTCTGAAGCACAGCATAAGTTGAGACGGAACTCGTATTACCATAGTGTACTCGCCAGCGTGTAGATAAGTTATCCTCATCGTAAACCCTAAAATCTGTAGTCTAAAATAAATGTCAAAGGCAGTTTATTTAGGCTTACAATCCGCCTTTGAATCATGCTTTCACTGGCGCGTAGTGCAAGTTGGAAACTACCATTTGAGAAGACCTGAAGATTTCTATTTGCACAATGGTTAGACGAAAAAAGAAGGGCTTTTTGCCAGGTGGTATTCATAAGTAAGTCGTTGAGAAATATGCGGTTGGGCTTAGCAAGTTCAGCAGTAGAAGGATTCAAAATGTCTGACAAACTGATTTGTTCGAGAAAAAATCAGTTGAATTTACTAAAGATTAATGAGGAATGCTTGTTGGTGGTCGAGTTTTCCCGTGAGCTCGAAGGTTTTTTTTACAGACGCTTAGTCAACAATCCATCACTGACATCGTCAGTGCGTTTTAGCCAAGTGGAGCAGAACTGTGGGTTGATTTTTGTGCGGGGTTATATACACGCTTATGAATAGGGTGAATTTTGGTTATGATCGGTCGCCCCCCCTCCCCCCTATTGGTGGAGTTCACCGATCGTGTTCTGATTGGCCGGACTTCAGATTACCTTTTAAGTTGACCTCTGTGAACTTTGGCGGACTATGTGGGCTGTTGATCTCGACGTCTTGTCGGTTTGTGTGATGCGCGTCTATGTTTGTGTCATCTGATCTGGTTCGTATACTCTTGCTCGTAGATTGAGTAGTTTAGGTCCAGTTTAACGTGCCGGTTGACTGAGTTCGTTGTGGAGCATCATACTCAGAAATTCTGAAGCTTGTTCGGGGCTTCCAAGCGCCACAATTTTCACCTGAAATTAAACCAGATTGATGGCCTTTATTAGAGGCTCTTCACTGGCTTCGTAAGTAGAAACGGCAACTGGTTATGAAACGGTAGGGTTAAACTGATCGTAGTGACCAAATTAATGAAGATTTTGATGAGTATCAGTTGACGCAGCTCCCAAACTTGGACTGTCGTTGAGCAGAAGGCTCGTCGGAACGATGACTGTAGCTGACGCTGGACATTATCTTACCTATGGATTGTTATTGAATCTTAACACAGTAC
The DNA here is from genome assembly GCA_004794785.1 of Opisthorchis felineus. NCBI lineage: Eukaryota > Metazoa > Platyhelminthes > Trematoda > Opisthorchiida > Opisthorchiidae > Opisthorchis > Opisthorchis felineus. Next base: position 65,654 of record SJOL01007233.1, read on the forward strand.
TCAGTCAGTTTTGGCCCATGGTTCTTCTAGATCTGCCTCACTGATGTATCCGTCTAACGAGAGTGGCATACCTGCTTAAGCTAGTGATTATGTGCGCTTGTGGGTCTATGGCTGATTGTGGCGCCATCCTTTAACCTAAGACGAAATTCAACGACCGAAGGGCCGTATCGAAGTTTACGATAAAGAATACAAGTAAGGACTTACAGTTACACATGGTGCCATTCACTTCTCGCCTACCGATCTGCTTGGGGGAATTCTATACAGAATAGAAATGCTTTCGTCAGTCTTAATCACCGAACTTTCTGGAACACTGCTGCATTGTCAAAGAAGTTTGTCCTTCAGAAGGTGGATATGAGCCTTTCGT
>SJOL01007233.1:67141-122813 GCA_004794785.1 Opisthorchis felineus
TATATATATATAAGCCAAAGTGTGCCACAGCAAATTTATTATTTCAAATATGACGCTTGAGTGGTTCTCAGCCGCAGGTTCACTGATGTGATTATCCAGCCATGTCTTGGTTCTGTTCCCGAATTCTAAATATTTTCTGCTCGGGAAGAAGATATTTGAACTATATAACAGCTGTTTGTTTTATATGATAGGAACCAAGCGGCGAACAATGCATGATACCGGACCAAGTGACCATGCTGATCTTGAAATTATTGTTTCTGCTCCTGAGGTTATTACTCGAGCTCTTGAAGCTATATTTCGCGCAAATGTACCTCAATTGAGATAAAAGATTCGATGATAATTATATTACTTCCTGACCTTGGGAAGAGCTAAATGACGGGAGTTAAACAGGGTGTAAAAATTTAATTTCCTTGGACTGATTTCAATAATACTCTCTGTGAGTTTGCGTATGAACACAAATTGTTTTGGCAAACGCCTAATCTCACGACATTTATGACTAAAGAGTTCCTTCAAGATGTTATAATTTGCAGCTCACTGTTGCCTTTTCTTCATATTATTTGGCAGTAGATAGTCTCTGGTTTCGGGATTGTCGAACTCTTCTCCGAGGAGGAAACCTAACATTGACCAGATGTCTGGGCACATAAGTCCACTGTCACGTGAACGCGGCCTGTCTCTAACACTGATTACATAACTCGATGTTTAGGGATTAGACCAGATTCAATTCATCGATTATTTAGATAAAACAGTTATGTGACAAGTTTGCTCCTGTAGCTTTAGTAAGGATAGCTAGGCAAGTGAGTGAAGGACCACACGATAACTTAGTAGTATTTCATTTCCCAGGAATTTGCCTTTTCGTTATAATGATGGTGTATATCTCAATCAGTTTTCCTTTCTGCTCTGAATACAGCTTGCTAACAAGTAGGAAGATTACCCATTTTACCAGATCACAGGTTTCGTCCAGACTACGCGGAGCACATCATACCAAGGTACCAACACTTTTATTCAGAACGCCGTCCTTCGCATACCACTTCACATCCAAGTCAAATTACCTCACCAAGTATGTTTACATTGACGATAGGACAGATCCAGCAGGATGCAGTTGGCGCCTCCTAACCCTGAGCCTTATCAGCTATCGTTAATTAAGCGTCCTTTGAATCCATTCTTTTGCGAAGTATATCACAGCCTCGGCTAAGTTTCAATCAAATAAACTTTACATTTTCATAATTCTCACAGATTTTTCTCACAGTCGTGATGGTGTTCTGCAAAACATGTAAAGCCAGATAAAACCACCCGCAATTACTTTCCAAGCACTAGTTTGTTTTATAAACTTGCACTCACAATCATACTACTAATAAGGAATTAAATTCGCCCAATGCACCCACTTGCACACCTATTTGGTTATAATGGAATACTCAACCGAATCCTGGCTGAATTCCCGTTTATGACGTCCTTCAACTGAGTGTCTTGTATCTAATTTATCAGTTGGTACGCTAATCAGGATATTGTTGCATATTTTCTTGAAGGAATTAATCATAAGATTCCTGAAAACTCTTCGGCAGTTCAGGTAAAATATAACGTTGAAAGAAACTCACCCACCTGGTGAGCTCCAAGAAGGGCAAAACATATTTTGAACTTTCGAACAGTTTTCAGCAAACTTATGGATAGCTTCCTTCAAGAAAATGCTCCTCGATATCTAGAACACCGTACCAGCTGTAACATCAATTTGCCTTTGTGCAGCACATTCATTTGAGGAAATAACATAGGGGAGAGGTTCAGATGGGATTCAGTTGAGTCTCCCGTGAAAGCCAAATTAGTGTGCAAATGAGTGTGTTTCGCGGATTTCCTACAATCTGAGTTCAAGCAGAACATAAAGTTGACGGAATCAAAACTCGGGGACTGTATCTACCTGATGACTCCTAGAAGGGGGAACTGGTGGTCGGCTTTTGGACAGCTCTCAGCAACTTTGTGATTGTTCCCAAGGCGCTAATTAGTTTCGCCTAACAACACAGAATTTAGCACATCCAGATATTCAACAAATTATTGTTTTTATGCGGGTGCTAAATGACAGACCGACGGGCATGATTTTCTTTGGAAAAGAACTAAAAAGCATCACCAAGGCCGAATTCACTCGAATCCGACAAACAAATTCTCCGAAGTCGATTCACTTGTCCTGTGACACCAGAATGATGGAAAAGATACAACCTAGTTGGTTACCTCGGTGGTATTTTCCTTCTTCACTCTCACTGCCCTCATCAGTTGTAGTATCTTAAGCAGATTTCACCCAACAGCCACACATTCGACTAGGGTGAACTTGATGAAAAAAGGAGAAATTAAGGTCATTGTCCGAAGTTTCCTATGGTGGTCCCTTGTATTCAGCTTCTGCCAGATGTATGCACAAATGCCATACAAAAGAAATAAAGGCAATCGGTCGGTTCATATCCGCGAGTCCAAATTTCCTTTAAGGAGAGCCATTGACTTCCGAAAGGATGAACCAAAATAACTGAGAACTTCAGAGAAATTAAATTTGGTTGCCTTTCCAAAGTCCTATAAAATTTGTTATACGAATACGCAGCACAGCGTTTAGAGGACGATCCCCAACGAATTCGCCAGATGTATGTAAATGCTCATTCAAGTCTTTTAAAGATAACGAATTTTGCGAAATACATTCCACTGTCGGTTGCGATTTTTTTGTAGTATCAAAATTACGCAGCATCCAGTACGAAATTCCAGTTATATGTGGGGATTTGTTCTATCAAGGACCTAGGCATTATATCCAGTCCTTATATTCAAATGTACCTGTACGTATCTCACAATATTGTAAGTATAATTATGGAAAGAAGCCTCATCAATTAAACAATAGGATATATTTCACGGGAAGTCAACATTTTCTATGATTTTAGGAGTCGCCGACACAGAACACGAAGCGCTCATAATACGGATGTGTTAAGAGGTGAAAAGTTTTATGAACCATATCCTCATTACGAAAGGTTACCGTGAAATGTGCATTTCCAGGCTCAATAATGGTAGATCACCAACCGATCTGATTTACGATCTGGGTTACAGAAATCCTATATTCGTGTGTTTACATTGCAAAAGTTGCCGTACAGGAAAAATGTTGTAATTTCAAGTCGGCTTTGAATGAAATCTAACCAGCGACACAGTTGAAACTGGTTTAACCTACTAGGAGGATGGCACTGTTGGTTGTTTGTCCGCGTTCATCCAGCCTATCTGAAACAGGTTATATACAGTTCACTCGTAGTTATGCTGACACCTCCGTTGGCCGAACGGACCGCTGTCTTTCACAAAGAGTAGAAAACATCTTCCAAAAAGTATATTACGGACCATTCAACCATAAGCACATACCGTACGATCAACGACCCGGACTCTCCGTTCAGTCAGCGCTCGACCTGTAGCTTAAGCAAGGCATCTGTATGACTCTCACTGTTGATTTTCAACCTTGTTTAGCGATTAGAACTGTAGATTGCCCTCATCCTCGCCAAAGACAAAACTATTCTAGTGGTGGAGAGTAGTGTTTAACTGCCGGTGAGTAGGAAGATCCTAAAACAAAAGTTGAAAGGAAGTGGACTGGTGGTGATCTAATGTAAAAGCCTTGTCTCCAGAGACATTGCCCATGGTCAAAGTGCCTACCTCTTGCGAAAACTTTAAAATAGGCATATTTATGTATCGTGTTGGAGCATGACTCTATCAGTTGGATTGTCCCAAAGCCTTTTGTGGACATCGACCAACACCGGGTCTCCAAATGTGGTTTCGACACTCAGATTCGCTGTCCCTTGTAGGGTACATTCTGTGATGCTGTCGATGCTGAAAATTAACAAAATGGGGCAAAAGGACATCCCTAGTGGTCTGTTAGAGTTTTGGAAAAACTTTTGGGTAGCTTATTTTAATCCCAGATGCTCTGAGAAACAGAGGAGTAAATTGCAATAATAATATTCTAGTATACTACGAGGGTCGTTGACCGAGTATTTGTCACTTAGTCGAAGGCTCCTTTGAAGTCAAGGATAACCGTCTCATTGTTGATTGGGGACTAGTGTGAAGTTGCCAAAACACTTCGCGGAGTGCAAACTTGTAATCACTCTAACCTAGACTATCAGCATTCATTGAAGCTAGGCTGATCAAAACCAGACGTCCGTACCTCAGAAAGTACTGCTCAGAGTCTCGCACGTACTCCAAAATTGGTCATACAGCATCCCTCTTGTAGAATGGTGTTTCTCCTTGTTGTTGACTGGTATAAACCCACTGTGTTTTGCACCTACAACTGATGGAATCGAATGTACTGTCGACATCTCGAGACTTGTGCCTTCTTGCTGTACTAACGACATGTATGAAGGTGTATCAATAAAAGACTAAATCGCTTCCAATCCATATGTTTTCAGTGAGCAAAAGCCACAAAATAACATAATTCTGGCACTGATGTCCTGGAGTGCGCTAAAAAGTCACCTTTTGGATTGCAAAAGACTATCCCTGATTTGAGTCGTCCATTAGTATATACTAGATCCTTGTCCCAAAATGAGCAAAGTGAACTGACCCCTCTATTATCTTTTGGCATTAAACACGTAAAAATGTGCATTTTGGTGGATCTTGTAGCTCCCAAAAGAAGTGACAACATGGAACTTCTGCTTTGTTTGTTTTTCTTTCTCGCCGTTATGGTGTGGGTACTACGAAAGCACATATATTTATCATCAGTCAAAGACCCTGAAGTCAATCCCCACAGCGCGTATCTACAATTTTCAATGAAGATTTACCTTCCACTTCTTAAATCCGATGTTACACAAGGAGTTATATTTCGTTTGAAAACGAACAAAATCGTTAAACAAGAAGTCTAGGCATATGTGGCAATAAGAGAAACAAATGACTGGTATACTGTCGATTAGAACCTTCACCCTCTGACACACTTATGTACCCAAATTTAACAAAAAGGAGCGGTTGCTATTGTTTAGATGTTAATGGTTTAGGCGCAGAAGCAATCTTCCTTGGTAGCAAAGAGCTGATGAAGTTTATTCCTGCTTCAGCATATGAAGGTGGGACCTCGTTGCCCATTGCCTCTTCCCAATTACGCTGCCGTTTATTTATGTATCGATTTCTCTTTACGCATTACACTAAAAATCTACCGACCATTCAGTTAAACTTCTGATGCTGATGACGTTGTTTTTCGTGCCCCTACTTCCCTCTCATTAAAAAGCGATAATTTTGAGACATTTATCTGATTTGCTTCCTTTCTGTCCCTGTCCACAATATTACTGCTCCCACTGCATACAAATACAGTTTTCATATCTATTTGTTGTCACTCCAGAGATTCCCTCCAACTCTGTTTATGTTCACTGTCTACAGCTATTTCATACATCTTGCAGTGAGTTACCCGTTGGTTAAATTTGCATAGAGTGGAGAAGATTTATGACGAAACTCACTAATTTTCAGGCCACTTTGCTATTATTGAGACAAACCTGAACCTCTGGTTTATGACATTCTAACCTGAACGTGCCACACAAATAACGTCTCTTGTTTCATTTGGCGTGATTTTCTGGATATCGATGTTTATTTCTTGATAAAATACTAGCCACATGGTCACTGAAAACTGTTCGACAGGGCTGTGTTGATTTTGCCCTTGGAACTATCATAAATGAGCGATGTAGAACTCGAAGATTACGCCTATTGAATGCGCACCATTATGGACACTGCCGAAAGTGGGCTGTCGAACAGTGTTTGGTAGCCTGAAGAGTAGTCTGCAGAGAAAACGTATTTTGTTAGAAAGATTAGTCAACTTGGTTGTTCTCGCAATTTCACGTGTACTTATTTTTTTATAACTCATTTTTATTGTTCTTCTGCTGTTTTCTCCGGTCTGCATAAGACAGACGTCTGTCTACTCAAATGTGACGTGTACGTAAATTCCCGAGTGCGCTGTAGCTGTTTTACCAAGCATGTGTATTTTATCATAAATCTGCTCGGATCTTCCTGTTTACAAATTTGATCAAGTGTACTCAATGATGCATCTCATATTTTCATCAAGATCTCTCATTCTCAAGGTCTTGTGGCAGCGCTAGAATGGCCTGTAATACATTGTGAATTTATTCCGCCTATAGCGTGATGACTTGGAAGTCCAACTGCAGGCTGCATTTTCAAATTAATTGCAGGTATTCGACAAATTCTTCGCTTTCGAGTTTTTGAAACGTCAACCACATTTGCAATGACAGTACGCTGGTGAGCTGAAAAAGGGAGGAATAAATGAAGTCGATTAACTGATAGAACAAAAAAACGGGAAGCAACAGCAAAAACAAAATACTACAAGAAAAACCACGGTCACGACACCAACATTATCAACAAAAATGAACATAAAAACAAACACAGAAAGCCGTCAATTGAACGACCAATGGAATTGCAAAATCAGCAAAGTGTAAGCTGCACGGAAACATCTGGGATGAGATATAGTCATAATCCTCCGGAGGTAACTGAACTCTGGGTTGGAAGTTTGTTGATCGGTTGGTACTATTCACTCAGACAACGCCCAGAAGAACCAAGGAATAAGCTCAAAAATATTAAGTGGGTGAATCCATAATTGAACGAGCTTCTGGCTTTCTGTTTCGTTTCGATTTCATTTCTTACCAAAATATGTATGATCACATTTTCAGCTGACCTCGTTTGTACGCCTTCTTCAGGGTTCTTCCCGGGCGCGTCTAGGGTCAACTTCACCTGGCTCTTACCGAGGACCTTCAAGACTATCAACTTGCACTTGTCGGTTCTCATCTGAATGACTTCTGCTATATCTATATGATTCTCTTCAATTGCTAAAACGCTTGCGGCTGTGGGATATTTTTCTTACCCTGGCACCACACGTAGAGGAGAATCTGGCTGAGGACAGAGCCGTATATTCGGAACGTGAAGGAAATTGGTGCACAACACAGATACAAAGGCGAAAAATTAGTTTTCTCGGGATGTTAGATATTCTCAATGTTTTTGAGAGTATTTCTGGACTTTCTGGACGTTATCTGAATATTTGACAGTAGCACCATAATATAATCGGAAAGAAAAGTTATTTCTATCTCAGTCGGTGGTTATCTGTGGGCGTGATATTTTGAACTGCTATCCATTTTTACTCAGGTAACATTCATCACGGTTGCAACAGAACTAGCAGGTGGCACACTGTGAACGGTTCGGTCCGCAATTATTCAGGCCCGAAATCTGGACCCGGATTACTGAACCGCCATTAATTGCTGGACATCAAATCATTTGTGTGCCAGTGTGTGGACAGCACTACTCGGCCTCTCTTCCAGAAAATGTTCTTGCAAAAGCTGAACTGCTTGGGAGCTGGGTTGACCAAGCACGTGACCAGTGCGATTGCTGTTCACCTGATGGAGACCAGCGGGCAGATAAACCGAACAGAATCGTTCAGAGCAATTTATCAGTTGGCACCGTAAATGTTCGAAGGCAGTGGGCCAAGGTGCACTGGATCCAGCCGAGGCGATTTCTATTCTTCCTATTGGCCCCTCCCATTGTTACGCTAACGCGTTTCGAACAAAAACGATTGGATGGTGCCACTGGTTTGGATTAATTGTAAGGTTTCTGAACCTTTGCGAAATTATTCTGTACTTTACGGGTGTATGTGCCATAAGACGGACTGTCGAAATCACATGTTGCAATTTCTTGTGTTCTGATTGATACTGGAGATATTTGCATAATTTCACCTGTGTAAGGTACAATTTTCTTCTTGACAGTTGGAGAACTGTTTAGATTGAATGCACAAAATGAATGCGACCGTAGTCTAAAATAAAATTTGGCCAATTCAGTAACCCAAGTGTCTTATTGTGAACCGGCTGTTGAACCGTGTGGTGAAAGATTTAGATGCTCTTTGAAGGAAATAACACGGTTCTATGCTTTGACTCGAGTGACGGACGAACTAGCGCTCAATGAAACACGGGAATATGTACGGTAAACATGTGAGTGAATCTCGAAAATCTCAGTCATGCAGGCACTCCATCTGTCTCTTCGCTGGGAGTCACCAGGTGGGAGTAGATTAGTCAGTTTCATGTATTTTTGGTTGGTCTTGTCCATCATAGCAAAACTAAAGTACACATTCTCTTTGAATTGCACCGTACTAATGCGCTAGCCCAACTATTGCTGAAACGCAGCTCCTTGTACAGAGTATCGTCCTACTCATAATTTTGTTTTACCCCACAAGTAAGAATGGCAGTGCAAGTGCGAGTGTAAAACAGATGGACATTTCCAACTCGATTACGGTTATAAAACTTTGTACCTCTGGATGTAATAATTTAGTTTCGAGGGTAGTCCAACGAAGATTAATGCGATGCTCTGTTCGGAACGCTGTAGCTCAGAGAAATTAAGAAATTTCACATGAATATACGATAGGGATGTGTGGGAGTAGTCCGGCTAGCCACAGACTCTATTTTTATTCTTATTGTGGGGAACAAAATGCCTTGGTGCGGAATATATGATTCAACAATGAACCAGGTTGACAGGAACTCCAGAAGACGCTTTGCGAAGATTGAAGACCGTCGGAGTAGAACGCAGGGCAGTGGAAACTCGTGGTCAACGGTTAAATACTGAATAACAAAACTGCAAATGTGTATTTGGGCTGTCAAACGGATTTCAACATTCTTAGAAACAGTTTTGGGCCCACAAAATCCTTCTTGTTCAGAATACTGAATAAGCAAGCTCTCAAACTGAAGCGCATTAAATTTCACTCGAGTTTTTATCCTGTAAGTGGGGTCAATCTGTGCAATGTGCTCAGAGGTACCGGGAATAGAAATTTAGTATTTGTTGGATATCATGATCAATGCGCATGACCCGAATCTTCAGGGAGAGCTGAATTCCATTTCCAGGCTTGTAATTTTAGGCTAAGCCTTAGGGTCGCGAACAAATGATCAGCGGTATGATTACCTAGCATGCAGACAAGATTTTGCACGAACAACTCTTCATTCACGGGGTTCTTATCATATGTTATCCGAAACTTATTTTGTCAAAACACACTGAGGTCTCTTGAAAATACCTTTATAATATAGATTGTAGAGGAAACGTTGTCCAAAATTTTGTTGGCCGACAGGATTCTAGTTCATATCTCGGTAGAAGGCTGAAATTTGTGTCCGATTTGGCGTCAGGTTGTTCAATGAAAATAACTCGAACATGCATGTTGGTATTCTAATGATCAAATAGGTTTGTTCGGAGTTCCAGTTAGATTTAGTTTGGACCGCAGAGATTTGGTTTACACGATGGTCTCATTGGTAAGCTTAAAGCCGAGTTGCGTGTTTAGTGTGCGTGTGTTGGCTGGTGGTTCAGTTTAACCCTGGGGTCTTATTTAAGATTTCCACAAGAGATTTTCTGCCAGGCTTTCGGGGGGGTGCATCAACTTGGTGGGGAACCACGAACTTGAACCTATCTAACTCATTGGACAGAATGCAGCCTGGACATTTAGTACGACCACAGTTGAGTAATAAATGACATGTTTCTTAGCGAAATAAACTCAATTGCAAACAAATTTGGTTTTTGCGAGAGACTCACCTGGAACCCAGCTGTTTCTTAATCTGGCATCATCCAGCATTTTCGCAGCACCAAATGACAAAATAAGAAAGTAAAATTGGTTGAAGGATCGGCTCTGGACCACATACAAGTGAATATGTGGAGTACTGAAATGCAGGCGTACGGTACAAGACTTGAAGGTTCACATTTCTTATCCGTTGCAATAAAGTTGACTTGCCGTGCACCTGACAGGCCCAATCTTTGTTTACTCTGTGAATCTGAGATGTACTCGGCGTAGAAGCTACACTGAGATTTAGAACCATCTACAGGATTAGAGTACGCATATCTGTTGATTGGAGAGTGTAACGGATCTCACCAAAGTGTACTGCCTACAAGTTAAGTGAGACGGCAGTTAGGCACATTTTAATTTGCTGGTAGCGTGAGGAGATTTGGTGAATCTCAGTTGCGATTTTTTCCTGATAATGAAGCCAAAATGTGTTGAAAGGCCTTATTGGGAATCATCAGCAGGGCATATCTTGTGAAATTCAAAGGAGTTTTGAACCCCTGAACTCTCGGCTAGCAATTTGACCATTTAGCCGTTTGGACACGAGACGCTGATCAACAATGTGATTGGCCTGCATCTAGACAAGAAATGACCCCAACCGTCCTTTAGTCACGTATTGGCCGCGCCTTGGACGGACAATGCTTTTTCCTGCAAAACCTTTGCGGATGGAATAAAACTTTTTAAGCCAAAGTGTTGCATTTTCATGCATAAGTGCTCAGACCAAAAATCACACTAATCTGCCCTCATTCTTACGCAATTTGTTTTACTTGATCTCTGTTCGAAATTTTTGGCGCACATTCGACTTTGAACTTGCTGTGCTATGGCTTCAGAAGCGGCTTCACACGCGTTTGTTGAGAAATTTGGGGCTGTATCCTTTTCATCCTTCACGGCATTTGAGAAGGCCTTAAATCAATGCATGAAGGATAATTATGTGGTATTTGTGCGTTCCTCCAGTACTCGAAGCACCAGCGCTGTTCTGCTTTACGAATGGACTTACTACAAATGCAGCAGGCGACCTCCAAGACCGACGGAAAGTCGGGGAACCCGAAGAAGCTAGTAAGCTGAGCCTGTTTTGTAATAAAAAAACAGTACATGAAGCACCACTGTCCAGTGCGGTTTTGTCTACGGAGGCAAAGAAACCACCTGGCAGTCACGTCTTATTTTCTTGAACGCAACCATAAGTTTTCAAAGTTTTTGTACGATCGGCTTCCGATTAATCGACTGCTAACCGAAGACGAGTTGGGCACCTGCCGGGCCCTTCTGAAATATGGAACGCCGTCGTGTGAGGTGCGGCAGTTTGTGGCTGATGAATTCGGCAAGATCCTTACTACTCAGGATATATACAATTACTGCCAGAAGTGTTGACCAGAAGTGTTGAGTAGGTGCATAGTTGTGTTTTATTCTGGCAGATGATATGCCTTCGGTCCTGGCAAAACCGGACGCTTGCTGGTGTGGCAGTCAGAGGAGGGTCATTATAGCCACATATGCTTCTCCCGATGGCAGCAGATAGCGTTGTTCCGACGCTTTCCATTTGTAGTTAATTTAGACGGAACACACGCAACAAACCGTTTTGGGTATGTTTTTTAAAGCACCTAATATTTGGCCTGTAGATACAAGCTGATACAAGCTAGCCGCATGTTAGTCGTGTGCATCAGCTACGTTCGTTCAGCTGTCCACTATGATTGACGTAGGTTCCATGTGGCTAATTGATCAAGGTCATGGTCGTCCTGGCATAATACGCAAGCTAAAATGGAACACTCTGCTGTTTAGGATCAAACTCGAGCGATTTCTCGCCAATAATGATCGCGGCTTACGCAGGTTACACTGGTTACAGTAATTATCGAGCAAAAATTGTTTACAGGAATGGCACCTCCGCATATTTTGCGTCCACAAGGGCCATTTAGATTCTAGAATGTTCAACGAATCATTTCAGCTGTAAAACTATCATAAAAAGCTGTCCACTGTAAGTGAATCATCTTTTTACCAATTAGCGATTTCCTATCACATTAGGTAACATATTCACAGTCAGTGGTGTTTATTGACCTTGAAGATTCGCACACTTAAACAAATCACCAATGTAGGTAATCCGCATAATGCATGTAAATTTACGTTATACATAGACATTCTACACTATGAAGTGGCAACCCTGAAAATGTCGTAGCTTTCGAGAAATCGATTCCATTGTGCGAATACTGAGCGGCTTCGGCTAGCAGTTTGACCATTTAACCGGTTGGACACGAGACGCTGATCAGCAATGTGATTGGCCTGCATCTAGTCAAGGAATGACGCCAATCGTCCCTTAGTCACGTATTGGCTGACTCATCTAGTGACGACACCTCAGTGCGAGCTAATCACGCGGCTGATCGGACACTCGCAGTGAGACGGCTAAGTGTCCCAACAACTGGCCTGGAGGTCACGGATTCAAAACTATCTTGGGTTTTGCACTAGCGATGGGTCCCAATAAGAATGCAACAGCAACAGCTGTGGAGTGCTTCTCGGCTTTTCACTGTAGATTGGCGTCTATTACAGAATGTGATCTGAATTTAAAAAAAACCGAAATCCCCTGCTGATCTTTCTAACTGTGAAAATAAATGTACAGATAAAAGCGAACATCTCTAGCACATAATGGAAATCCTTAGATCGTAGCGCGCTTGTGCGACTCCTGATAATCCGCAGACTACGTGACTGCTGCCTACTCACCGTCAGTCTGCATCCTGGTAACCAAGAGAATCTCATGCACGAAAATAGAAAAGTCTGGAGAATCATAAACATCGGTGAGGCAACTCGGTTACCCAGGAGCAGACACGCTGTCGGTCGGGATGTTTGATTCAACGAAGATCCCGGTAAACGAGAACTGGAATACGGTTTCCGAAGATTTAAGACCGTCCGATTATATAATGAGGCCGTGGAAATTTGTGGACACTGCTTACCTAGTGATCTACAAGAACTGTAAAAATTCTTGTGAGCTGTGGAAACTTTTTAGGCAACCTCATGAGTAGTTTTGTGTCACCAAATTTCTTCTTGTTCAGAATACTGAATGAGCGTGCTCTCACACTGAAAAGCGGATCGAACTTCACTCACACTACAATCCCACTTCTCAGAGCAAACGGGGGGTGATTCAGAAAGTGCGATAAAGTAAACGACATCCCGGTTTGCCTGAATGCACCCGGTTAATATCTCAACATGGTCATTTGATGGAATTTTGACGCTTAATTTCAATTGATCGTGAACATTCCAACAAACGTTTTGAGCATAATCCCCACAAAGAAATGCTGAAGAGGTCGGCAAACTATAGAGCGCATTTTGATGTGAAATACCACCGAATACCACCCAAAAAACGAGTTTTACGATGTCTGTATTAGGTACACTTGTATATGAAAATTCTTGCGTGTGAAAATGAGCCACTGGGTGCTGCTGCATCCCAGAATGTTCCTATGAAAATAGGTAAACCGGTTGCACGTAGTTGCTTTAATACTGTCACCGAAAATTTCTCCCTGATAATGTCATTCCCAAAATCTTCAAAGCTGCCAATTCCGGATGGTCGATGAGGAAAATTTCGCGTTTCTCCACAAAAACTACAATTCCTTTGTGTTTACCCCATAAAAGACCGACGGTTTGCCTTTGTTTACATTCGGCTTATGGATGGCAGCTGTACTTCGTAGTTCGGAACAAACGATCTGTATCACCTAGTTGCAGACGAGAATCCCCTCACTTTAGTAAGCTCTGCTAACTTACACGTCGAGAATATTTTGAGTCCCATTTCGCACACCATATTGAGTTCAGAGATCCGTTTACCGAGCAATGCGTGTTCTTTCCTTTTTGTCTTTTGTAATAGTCTGGTCGTACACACGATGCATTCTGCACTGTAACGGCAGTTGAATAAATATTGCCATAATTAGTCAACTTACCTTGAGGGGTAGGGACGCCAGCTGAGCATCGTATGATCTCTGTAGAGGAACCAACGAGCTCAGAGTAATTGACTCTACGCTTTGCCGTCAAATTAGCATCCGCACACCCAACTCTCATAGCCAAACCGAGCCGTACGTTTGCGTACACTCGAGCACACACAACCCGATGTCCACACACAAGGATGAATGATGCATGCACTCTACCGACACCATGTGGTCGTCCAAGTGGTAATTTGTATCCAGGTGTATATCTAACAGCTTTATACTTTTACATGCGTAGATTAATCCGGGAACGATTACATTTGTATTCACAGGAGAAACTATCGTACACGTTTTGGGCCACAACATTTGTCACTTTTGTTACCAACTCCTGACACATTTGACTTATTCAAACGAGACAGTGTTACGAACACAGCAGTGAAGTCAGTGTAGGCCTACAATCTGGAGTGATTGACTGACTGACCTGCTGAAAGACCGACCGAGCGACCGACGGACCGACCGTCTTCACAGTAATAAAAAACGATTGAGAGTCGTTATTTATATTTTGTCAATTCTCACAACTACGTGCATTCACCTTTAGCGCACACATCAGTACAGCAGCTGTCTTGTGAGTGGCATATTTGACCTTTCACCAAACAAACCTCGCATTTGTTACTCTTGCACTTGTAAGTTGCACAGCAGGGTGCTTGTGAACAATCTGCCTTGTATCCGACACAGTTTACTTGAGTTGTAGCTGAAACAGGAAAGTAGGAATCCGAATGAACATGGATGAATGCTTGCGCCAGAAGCTATAGCTAGAGCACACGAATTAAGACTCTTTCGTCATAAGTGACCGCAACCACAACGAAAGGCTACAGTCACGCATCTGATGGAAGCTCATTTGCAACAGACAGTCGCTTTCTACCTTGGAAAATCCATTTTTCACCAAATTTCCAAGTGACAATCATTGTACTTGTCCTTCCAAGATTGTAACATTGTCACAGTTTTGCAATAGTCACCTGCTATTGAAAAATCTATAATTTTCCATTTTGTTTAACTACAGAACTGGATTGGGACGTGTACTGAAAGTTGTGTTGTGGTCAATGTGGTATCCGTTTTGCAAAAATAAACACACGTGCCGAAGGCGCTACAAATAAGCAGGTGGCAAACAAGAATAAAACAATACCACTGAATTTTGCACAAGGCAAGCACAGTTTACAATAAGTAACAACAACTCGACAATCGCCTCATGGGACTCGAACCCAAAGTTCGCCAAATACCAGCCACTACTGCACTCTTTGGTGCCAGAATGTGTCTAGCGTTTCTAGAGGCCACGCGTTTATGTAGGAACATAGCGCTGAGACTTGTTATGGGGCTACGGATATATGGCGAAATAGCAACAACTCTATTGAATGGAAAGAAACAGATGGAAAGCACGAATAATATTCTCATACAGGATAAACGAAAATAGAGTTGTCCACTTGGAATTTGTATCCACGATTGAACAGTACAATTATAGTGTCAGCGGATTGAGGAGGACTGATTTTATGTGGGATGCAAAAAAAGAAATTCGACGTACGCGGCACATGAGAACATACTGTAAGCTTGATAATAAGCAAGTAAACATGGGGTCCTTACTTTCGAAACGGTGAATAAACAACGTGCTCAGTAATACCAAGAAAAAAAGCTTCATGGTGAACGGCTGGATTATTCTGTCTGAACATCTCGTTTTTATAGACAGACCTGGAAGTTTTGCCACGCCCATATGCACCTGATTGGTTGACTGGGATTTTCTGAGCGATTAATTTCTTTCAACCGACTGAAACTGCCCGAGCTGTCCTAGACTATCATTACGCCTGCTAGTTATGTGAACCACAGATTTTCTGGCCGAATCTTTTAAACGAATGATTTATGCAGGTCTTGTCTTACTACCATAGCACTTCGTAACGGTATGCTTAGCTCATCATATATCTGGTATATTGTTCAAGTGTGAAATAAGCTCCCAGGATATACGTCTGCATGCTCAACTCAAACATGCGAGACCTGTACGTAGATGTAGCAGGGTTTTCACCAAATTTTGGATGATGATATGTGATAATAAGAACACCTCTTTGTGTCAGCATTTAGTGGATATTTTTGTGGGACAACATGGCGAACTTTGTAACTCCTGTGATACACGTGTTTATAGGTACACAAGCAGAACGGTTCTGAGAAGATAAACAATGAATACAATGGGTCATTACGTGAGGTCACCTTCAACATTTGGCATTAACATCAAGAACATATGAGGGCGGAGGTTTTCAGGAAAGCCATTTTTCCCGAATATGACGACACCAGTGAAAACACAGACACGTGTAAATATTGAAGCCATAAAAATCCTTTAAAACAATGTAGATGTAGGGGGAAAGAAATTTTTCAGTGGTAAATTATTCTCGCGAGGCATTTGGGAAAAGAATTTGCTCATGTGTCGTATGTGGTGGTTTTAGTGTGTGAATATCTGCCAGTGCTGTGCGTTGTGGTAGATATCTCGGCCTATGTATCTCCAATTATGATGGCCACATTGAGATCCGCGTTCTGAGATCACATGACGGCGGTAACTACGGGAGTGTTTTGTGGGGAGTTAGTTTTCCTCAAATCGTCACGAGGAGCGAACCTACGCTGTACGTGCACTATTTATTTACATACTTTTGGTAAGCAGCTTTGCTACGTCAACACTTCCGTGGAGTCAGATTGATTGCCTATTTACCTTTGAAATACCATTTTCACTTAGAATTGAGTTGCATGATTACATGGTTTCTCAAGGTGACTTTGGTGAAAAACTTTCGCATTCACTTTCTTCCGTGTCACCAGGATAGTCATCGTCGACACCATAGTTATTATCAGGTGTCGTCAAATACTGTTAGATTTTAATCGCGGGTCATGAACAGGGCTAAAAATTCCATTCGCATTTTTGCACTTTGGTTTTCATGGCGGTAGATTCTGCATTGACCTCGGCAGTAGTAAACACACTTCAGTACTAGCTATGGTGTTTCGCTAGTGGATCATGGACATACAAACGGCACGCGGACGTGTACATTTAGTGCACAGTTCTGTTTAAGTTTGCTTGCAACTAGACCGGATAATTAACTGCCCACTCTAGCCTGCAAAAATCCAATATTTGCCTCGCGGAACAACGTATGCTTCCGCAGTATATGTAGTAGTATATGTGCACTCCTGTTTCGAACATCCACAACACCAGTTCCGGTACGCACGCAGAGTCCCTTCCCAAAGTATTACATTCGTCAATAGGCTTCTTCTAGAGAATTACACTTCTGTTGATAGAGCGAGTAAAGTGAGTGCTATGACTGAAATCTTCTAGTCAGCTTTTCAAATTGCACCGTGGAATTGTAAGATCCGGGCAGCTAAGGATCTCACGGGGCAACTGGAACTATCTGACTACTCGCAGTTCATATTCAGTAGGCAGTAGGAACAGACAAATGGGGGTAGTAGATGCTGTATTGGGAACTGCTGCGATCTGTTGAGGACTGGTTCTATGAACAAATGGGTTTATGGATATCATGCATTAAACAGAACGTACAATCAGTAACAGCACAATCGGTAGGAGTAGTAAAATTGACAGTGAGGTAGCAGGGCTTTCTGGAAGCAATAGCGAGTAAACACCAACTGATATACAAACGTGTGGACGCGGACAGTCAGTCAGTGTTAATAGGCTGTATACGGTGATAATGGCGCTGGAAACAGTCAGTATATTCTTGAAGTAAGGGAAACTGTTTGCAAAACGGGTATCAGGTGAATTTAGCACAATTTAAATGTACCTGCATGCTTTAGCTGATGGCGCGACAGCGCAGCTCGTGTCACGTGTCAAATCAGAAAGCGCGCTTACGCCGGCTTAAAACAAAATATCAACAAAGGTTATCGGGTGAGATGCGATACGAGGGTAATTGAAAAATAGAACGGTCGAGGAGGCCGAGTTGACGCAGCGGATAGCGCACTCGTCTCCCATTCGAGGGGTTCAGAGTTCCATCGCCGGTCGAGCCGTCTCTCGGTCGGAGCAGACGCAAAATAGGTAGAGTTGATACGAATTTGCAAGCGAAGTTGGGCAGTTAATAAAAGCATGACATTAGCAACTACGGTGTAAGCGAACCTCAAGTAGGAATGGAAATCTGGTGAACGAGCAGCGAAGAAGCAAACCGGCATAAATAACGATGCTCGCGGGTAGTCAGGACAAATAAAGCAAATAACCGCTGATCGCCGTCGATTCAAAGGGGAATCAACAGGAATATTTTGCCATCAATATGAAAACACAACACATGTACCAGGCTTGTATAAATACAAGCGACGTGTTCTAGTGCAAAAAGGCGAATTTGGTTAATAGTTAGTGGTCGGCCTCACCATGAAGATCATCATAAGAGAGAGATTGTTGAACCATTCAGGTAAATGCGAATAGGATCCATAAAGAAGGCTAAATAATTGTGTACGTATATTTCAGGCATAAACCGGAATAATGACAATCTTTCGGAAATCGATAAATGTCAATCTAGGGTGCTTTGTTTCACCCCATTATCTGGTTTTATTTTCCAGAGACCCTAGTGTAACTTTGTGCCGATCTGTCCACATCTTACACTAAAGTAATGGAGGAGCTGTCTTCAGTTAAGGGATGTTTGGTAATAATGCGATGTAGTAGAATGACGGCGCTTGTAAATAAACCTGAATTCGGACAACTGGCTAATTGATTCGGGTTAGTAGCCGGAGGTATTTGCATTGGGATAATTTCAACTTGACGCGTTTGAGGCACCAGAAAATGTTCCATTGATTAGATCCACGAAGACCGCGATGAATGAGTTCTTGTCAGTGAAGCTACCTAATTGATGTGGGCGCTCCTTCCAGAATTTGACTTAGAATGCTTAGTTGGGTGAAGAACCCTGTTCCTTGAGACTGCGGTATGTTGTTCTACAAATAAGGTTTACTTCTGACCTTGGATGTGATCCGACTTCCCATTTTCGGGCATTGCAGTCCTCATGATTTGCTGCGCTGGTGCATTAGTTAACGAAGCAACCGTCTATCATATTGGCCATTTTGTATCATGTCCGTGGCCACAATGCACAGTGGAACAGAAACTTTCAACCCGTTCCAGATCATGGAACACACAAACATGACGATCATTCACGACCCGAATAGCGCATCCGGAAAAAGAACGTCTAGACCATAGGCCAGTGTAGGTTTTCGATATATTTTGACCTCATCGATACCAAGCTAGCGGATTTTTTCCCCATTCCAGCTTATTTCTCAATGATCCGTTCCAACGATGTGCAACATGTTGTCTAAATTTCATTTCCGCAAGGGTGAAAAGACACCAATGCCCCGGTAAATCGTCGCTGCAGGTTTGTAGCATCCAAGTTCGAGTGCAACAGTTTATTGTTTACAGTCCATATGCGGGATGAAAATATCGTTTGTGAGAATGCGTATTCTCGAAGATCCCATACAACACAGTGCTAAGTGCGCACTATGATGGCAACAAATTAGATGGAGTTTACGAATTGTCGAAACGTTCGAAGTGGTTTGTTTTCTCCGTCCTTGCAGCATGTTTGTTGAGAAATCTCATGGGCCTTCACACGATCCTGGCCGTGGATTCAACAAGCACCTAACCATATGACATTGGACCAAGGGTGTTAATAGTGTTAGGGAATAGTTTAGTTATTACGAACGACCGCGCCCTACCTCTGCTGCAGCATTTCTCGGTGATCGGTAAGTAACCGTGCAAATAAAATGTGAAGACTTTCAGAAGTCTACGGAGAACGAAGCAAAAAGCTCTGGGTGAATTGGTGAATGGTTTTTAGGTCTATTTTTCTATCTGGGAGATCGAA
Organism: Opisthorchis felineus; assembly: GCA_004794785.1. Taxonomy (NCBI): domain Eukaryota; kingdom Metazoa; phylum Platyhelminthes; class Trematoda; order Opisthorchiida; family Opisthorchiidae; genus Opisthorchis; species Opisthorchis felineus. The sequence goes on from SJOL01007233.1 coordinate 86,443, forward strand.
TCACTTTTCGAGGGAACTTATCACTTGATAGAATAATTTCCTGTGGTCCAATGCACAGTGGTCATAAAGCGGAAATGAACTTCCGGGCGGACATTTCTCAAATGCGAGAATGTGACGTAAACATTTTCTCATATTTTCCCAGGGATGTGGTGCCATAGCGTTGTGTAGTGAATTTCAAGTTACGTCTGGAAATTATAGGAATTTCCGGGTGCTACACACACGAAGTAACAAACAAATATACGTGGGTTTTGAAATGTACAAAGTTTATCAACGCACTTGCCACTCAAGAGGTCCTGATGTACTTGATGGGCGCGATTTCGTGTATGTTCGAACTTCCATTTTGCTGGTCTGTTCGTAGTTTGTTGATTGACACCAATCTTGTGTTGAGACCACTTTATGGTCTATGAGTAGATCGTGCGACGAAGTCCAACCTGACGCCAGTTGATCACGCCCACTTTGTATTGATGTATATAGCTCTGCATTGACTTGTCTTTTTTCGACAGGTGCAGTCCGGTGCTTACGTATGGGTGTTTGAGTGACGTTCAGGAGCTCAAAATATCTGTGTTTGAACAAAGTACTGCTAATGAGTAAGGCGTCCAGAAACAGCACTGTTTCACAGCCGATTCCCTAAGACGATAGTTCAAGGGGTTCAGAAATGGTCCGTAAATGTCTTGAAGTTCTGGCTAGTTTAAGTCAGCTACAATATACCCCGAGGTTGGGACTGATGAGCCAGCTTCTGCCGTACAGAATAATCTTGGAGTATGACGAAAGTCCTGGAGCTGGAAAATTTCAGAGTTACTCTGGTTCCATTGACCTTTAAAACATTTTTTTTCGTGTGCGGTGGACGGATTAATGAAGCAAGGCTCTATTTTTCAATGTGAGTCGAAAACATTCGTAGTGAAGCTCCGAGTGAATGCCTGCTAGAGCATCCCCACTGGAGATAATGACACTACATTCTGCTCGGTCACTGACAGGAGGTATCATCCTGGGTTGTATCGAAGTATTTTGTAGTAGGGATATGTGGTGAACTCAGTTTAAAAGTAATCACTAGGGCGTAAAAAGGCAGGGATGTAGCAGTTAGGTAGCTTCTAAACGACCGTGATGCTACAGAAATGCAATCTCAAGTGAGGGCAGTTGTAATCTTCTGTTCCACTGAACGACAGGCACCTTGTGAATGCATCCAACAAGAACGGATGACACAAATGTCGTTTTCAGTCGGTTAGCTGAAGTGGGATTTAGGACCTCTGGAGCTAGAATTATTCCTACTGAAAGTAAATGCGGTGGACAGGCACTGAACAGCGACAACAGGAGGGAATACCCTGCAAAGGCATCATGATTGTGGCGGCAAAGAATTCTGAGAGTGAGCCTATCTAAAATTGGTGCTGCAATTTTGGTCGAAAGGTTGGTACAACTAAATTCTTCTCCCGTGAGCGACTTGAGCTATTTCCTTTCAAATAGGAGTACTGAACCATATGGCCACATCTTCACATGGAGCTCACATAACCTGAGACCAGTACTGCTCGGCATCCGATGGTGAGTGATATTTGCCCCTGTACTATATCTATTTCAGCACCTTTCTGCGTCTATTTGTTTTGGGTCTGTTTAACGATATATTTAGCTTATCGGTCTGCTTTCGGTTGGTCAGCATACGATGAGCCTACTGGTGACCGCTTTGATAGACTGGGTTTCATTTGTATGTAGATGTCCTGGATGCAAGGAGATACTGAAGCAAAAAAAATTGCCCCAGTGTTACGACGTAGCATGTGAGCGGTCAGAAGGTTAGCATTTCCATCTGAAAATTTCATATTTGGCCCCAGTAGTGAGAGTGAGTTCTGCCAGTCTGTTTAATCAAGCGAAAAAAGCAGCAGAGTCGGAACCATGGAAACTTTGACCGATTTCTTGATCGGGAATACAAGGCAACGATTCGTCCGGGTTTGTTGGTCAGTTGTGGATAAGAAGCCTGGCTATGCACTGATATCCGGCCAACCAGGGAAGTATGATGGTAAGTTCTTGCGGGCAGTACAGTTAACGATGCTTGAACCCCGATACTATATTCGCCAGATGTAAGGTTGTCTGTTACTCTTGATGACCTCGGGTAGCAATGGATTTCTTCACTTGACCGGGCTCTGGAGCATTATGCAGGCTAGGATATAAATCAGGCCAGCTTTTGTCGGAGACAGGAGAGTTGAATGACCACTTGGATTCGAGGATGGGCTTTTGTCAAACTCACTACACATGAAACCGCTCCTCCTCCCAGACTCTCCTGTGAAGTGACTGAAACAACACCATGGGACTAACTGAGTCAAAACTTCCAAAACAATCAGGTTGGTTAGTTCAAACTCGGATCATTCGGGTGGAGAGGGGAATACCGGAGAAGATGATTCCACGTGAATTTGGCTTAGCGCGCTGACTACTGCCAATACTACTGCTCCTACCAATATTATAACTGATAGTTCTGGTAAAGTATATTTCTGAAGAGTATGGTAACAAAAATTGAGAGGCTAGCAATATCGGCTCCAGAAATGACAGGCTAACGCGATTTGAAAATAAAACGGCCGATAATATATAAAAATACAATTACCAATGATTTGTTTGTTATTTGCATTTCTGTTTTGAGTTTTCCTCCATCAGGTCCGTCAAAAAGATTGAAAATATTCATTTCCGCGAACTTCGTTTTGGTTTGCCCGAATGTGCACGCTGATTTGTGCCATATGCAATACTGTATGCTGTTTTACTCACCAGGCAATCAGCGATAGGTTTTGAGCCTTTTCATCTACAAATATTGTCTTGAATTCTTGTCTTCGGAATGCCATTTTGTACAGTGCTCGCGTAGCCTACATATGGCATGCTTTTTTGCCAAGCCAGGATGTTCTTCTCCCAATCGTGCTCCAACGTTTTCGTAACTGTTTCCTTACCGTGCATCTGAGCCATAGAACAAATGTGTCGCTTCAGATGCACAGGAGGCACCGCCTCAAATGCAGGAAGCCTTGCTAACAGGCCTAATGCAGCATGAATCTTCTGGTACTGGCGGATATTTGGAGGTGACGGGTAACACGAAATGGTCTTTTTGGAAACGGACACTGTAGTGCACGAGGCTTGACGTTTCGGCTTTTTTACCTACACGTAGTAGTGATCTTTTGCTTGTCTAACTGGGCTTTGTTCATGCTTTTTTACCCTTTTCCTTCCACACAAATTCCCTTAACCTTCGGATTATCATTCTGAAAAGGCACGACATTCAAAGTGTACATGCTACATAAATATAAATGATAGATAATGTCGGGCTTTTTGTTTGTGTTCCTTGTCTTGTAGAACTGTAGTTTCGACGTGTACATGTCTGCAGTACTACCTGACATTCTTATGAGAGCTTTTTGTTCGTCCCTGCAAAATGATGGATCTGTCATCTACGTGTACTTTACAGTACACATTAAAATCCTCCGCTAGATTTTTGACACCCGTGAAGTTTTATTGTTGAGAACTAAAAAGGTACATTTCTGCTGCTGTGTCACTGCCTGTTTTACATCCAATCCATTTCGAAAAAGTTCGAATACAAAAAAACAGCAAACTCTTGATTTATTTAAAGTAGTATGGCGGTACTAAAGGATGAAATGCTATGGTGGGACATACAACTTATTTGAGGCCGAAATTTTTCCAACTGATTCGGATAGGAGACTAGGACAGCAAGGATATGGCAGCAACAAAACTACTCAAAGTTTATCGAAATATCGCATATCTTGAGTGTATTGTGAAGGAAGTATCCGGTCGCTTAAGAGGCCAGTTCCTTGATTCCATGATTTCTGTTGTCGAAAAGCGCAGGGCAAACAGACAAGAATCGTGACTACAGAATACAGGTAATTTTTTTTAATGTGATCCGACTAGATACGTACAGGATTTATCCGATCTAGGGATTTGTCCAACAGAACATGAAGTTCTTTCACTGGGGAAGTAGCTCTTTTTCTTTGTCTCTGTCTAACATAAGGAGAGTAGGAATCTCGTCTTCCTGCTAGGTCCTGGAAGGGCTCCTGCACCGATGCACCAAGAATGTCGATTCATATTCAGTAGTAATGTGTACGGACAGATTGACACAGTAGCTATGGCCTCACAGTCCGGTCTTCTGCTAGTAGATGTATGTATATGCATGCTAGGACGTAGGATCGTTGCACAGACAATCCAGGAGTATCTTTGTTACGGCAAGTGTGTAGATGATATTTTCATTGTTTTGCATTTACACCAAACTGCCCCTAGGTAAGATCGTAAATTTTCTGTGCGAGCACCAGTGTGAATGAAAGTAAGCTACATTCTCCAAAGAACATCCGTTTCGATTCACCGTGATTGTGCAACTCATATTCAACAGTGACTTGCACGGACAGACTGACGCGGTAGCTATGGGCTCACTAGCACATGTATATGGCCACGTTGGAACGTGAGAGTTTAGCTCAAGCTGTAAGCCTGGGTTTCCCTTATAGTCGAAGATATTTCCATAGTGCAAACCAGAACGATTGAAATGGCTGCGACTTTCAACACCGTATCCCCCAATATCGAGTTTACCCATAAGCTGGAATAAGGTAATATCCGCCCACTCCTTTATGTCTTACTAACGCGCCGTAAAGATGGTTTACTCTTCCGGACGTAGACCCAACTGGCAAGGCAAGTATCTCCACATTTACAGTGCCATTGCACTGCAAAGAAAACGAGATTTGGTCGCACGTTTGACGCAGCGAGCTGCCAAAGTTGGTCATAGGGAATTTTTACACTAGAACCTTGATTCCATTAAGGGTACCATACATAAAACAACTATCTAGAGACAGTATCAGAGAAGAACTCGCGCTTGAAGCCAAGAGGCAATATCACCCTGATTATTTCAAACAAAGCACTAGTTTAGCCTTCATTTTCTAATGATTCATCTTTGAAAGTAATCTCAAACCTCCTATATGACATTCCCTACGACACAATGGGAATAAGTTAAGAATCGAATTCATCAGACAACTGACTGTCTTTCAAAGTCCCAAAGACAATTGGCCTCCCATGACCACAAATATACGCATCTATTGTTTCCAGTTTTCGTGTTCACCTGGATGTATCGGTCAGACGATGATAAAACAAGCAATCAGAGTAATTGAGAATCTAACGGCATGAAGATCGAAATGAGAAGTGACGTTAAAACCATCTTTCTTGAATGCCCGGTCGCCTCAAATCATTGTATGGAACTGCAGTAAGCCTTCCAAGTTTTATACCGGACACCTCAACACAAATTTATGGGTATCAAACGAAAGATGTTACGTGCTGCTGGGGTTGTTGCCATTCATGTTCACAATTTTGATCTGTGTAAGCAAAAGCAATTTGTCCGAATCCTATTGATGAACTGGCCTAACCATATTTCCGAGTCTGCGCTAATTCCCAGCCGATGACTGGAATTGTGCCACGCGACCCTAAAATTGTTTTTAACTGGCTTGAACGAGATTGGTCGCCATAAATAACCCAGTGGGTGGACGTTTTTGGAGCGAAGTAGTCTATGATTTCTGTACCTTTCGCTCTTATTGATCGCATTCTTGATAAAACAAATAATAAATAATAAGTAGTTATACTAAGTTTGAAAATGAATAGCCCGAAGGGAACTCTTAGTACTGAAACATTGTCCGAAATTTTTTTCAATATAATAGTTAATTGCAGATCTATTTTGTCATGTGGTAGGACCGTAAATGTTAGTACAAATAAAACGAGTGTTTTTCTTTGGTGGCATCGATGAATTTGCCTATTGGATTTGGGCATGATCTTCGGTTTGTTTAGTCCATCGTGAAATGTGGTCAGAGTCTAAAACCTGTCATTCGTTTGGAATAAAAGGCCGCAACAAGCTATCTAAAACGACTGGCTTCTACCATCAGACAAAAATTTGAAAATCCAGCGGGAAATCAAATGAAGAAAACGGGAGTGGCTGAGACACATTCAACGGCGGCTACGTTAGTCTATTAGAGAATCTGGAAGAACGGTGGGACCAGCTACCTTCGGCTGACAGAGTCCAAGCTAAGGCATTGGCTACTATGCCAATACATGCTGTTGGTCAGCGTAGAAGAATGGCTATGTTGTCGGCTGCCATCAGCTTAGTCTGGCGGGAAGCGCCGGTTTATTTGATAGAACAAGGCAAAACAAAAGTCGCATTAAAATCCGAAGCTAGAATGTCTCTGAATAGGAAACTTGGCAGACTGACGTTGCTTAGTTTTCTGAGCAGATTATGAGCCTAAGTTTTTTACAGAGTTGCTGTTTATTGGTCCGTTAGAAGTAAATAGAATGCTAACAGACCAAATGAGGGGTTACAAACGAATGAGAAATAGAAAATAAAGAATATCGTCGGGTCAATTATTTCACTCATTTTGTGGACTATGGATATTGTTGACGCGTTGATATAACGAGATTACTGGTTATCTGACAACCATAAATTGAAAAACCCTGACATGACACCCGTATATCTTCCTGTTTAAGTAATGATGGACAATTCTGAAAGCTGTGGGTGGTTGTAGGATTTGTACAGTTCACATCAGGTGCGTTCAATTTTGCGCTGGGGAAGTAGGACTAACATGCTCGCCTCGCTTCAAACGAGAGCAATGTGAATATGAATGCCAGTTTACACACCCAAATGTTCCACATGATTTCGATGAAGACACTCATTTGCACATCAGTGTGGTTTTCACGGGAGACTCAACTGGATCTCTCGTTTATACTATTCTGCATGCCTATTTTTCGTCTGTCTGTGTGTAGTTTTGAGTATACGCACTCTACATTTGGCCTTCAGTTGGAGTTTGAATTGGTTGTGACATGGATGTGTGCAGGCTTCACTAGCCACATGGCAAATGTCAGATGTCAGAAGCGATTTCCGTAATCGGGTGTAAGAAGGCGAACGGAAACCCCAGCAGAATTTGGGTACCTCACCAAAGGATGAGACACGCATACAGCAGTGGAAATCGGTCTCGAATGATTGACCATCGGCTTATATTTTTTGCATTGTGTACGGTCAGTTATGTTTTGTTCGGTCAACGAGAGTCTGTCAGTGCGTAGTTATGGCTCCGTGTGCAAGAACGATTAATGAAAAAACGGATCATTATCTTACTCGGAAGACTTGTAAACTGGTGGGAGGGGTATCACGTTTACGTCGTTCAAATAATTGAAGCCAAAAATGCATTTCTTCCGGGTTGATCACGCCGCTGTACACGCACACGCTAGATGTTTGCTATGGTGCTCAGGCAAAACCCACACGGCGGTCGTAGTTTTGACACACTACTCGAGAATAATACACTTGAATTCACTTTACAATTATTAGGGACCTTTTCAAGAAGCCACAATATTACTGATTCCGTACACAACGAAGATAATGGTCAAATTTCTTATAAGAAATACTGCGGAAGAAGGCTGCGAATAGATTACTGTGGAGGATACCCTTCTGGACAGGAGCTTCTATAAAGCATTTGCACCACATCGCAAACACAAAACCGCATTCAAGATGGTGATCAACATTATTGTTGTCTTAATGATGATGCCCTCTGTAATATGTCGTTTTTCACTGATGCAAAATTTCTCGGAAACAGAATAAGTGTTTTTGCTCACACTTTAGCCTGTTTTCCCCCGATTCTCGCCTGACGACATCTTTCCTAAAAAAATTGGACAGTGTGTTAGCGAAGCCGAAATGGGTTATATGAGTGCGCTTAGTGAGTATGCTGTATGATCATCCTTATCATGAAAACAGTCCTTTCCCAATGTTAGCCCAAGAATCCTTGGAAGACAACACTAAATGGAGGGTTACTGAAGTCAACAGTTTGCAACCAGCAACAAGCTTCAAACAAATTTTGGTCCACGGACATGAACTGATGTGCATCGATGCCCCCTAGATACCGACAGCAAATATGTAAAGCCTTCATATTTGGACAACATATTTTATAACCGCAGTTACTCTCTCGGGTAGACATGAGACTGTCGGTCTCCAAATGCCCTTTCCTGTAATGTCCTCCATCAGACATTAACAGTCTTACTAACTGTATTTTACATAGTGACTTCTATGCGAGTTTCCCCTTGCTTATCAACAATACAAATAGGTTGCTTAGCTCAGAAGAAAGAATACTTAATAGGACAAATGGAACTTGTTTGGAAGGTCCACACCTGATCAGCCAGTCAACACATGACCACGTGGTTTTGACTCAGTGAAAATACATTGTCTTCTTCAGCATTCTGGAAATTGCTGGAACCCATTTATAACTGGATGCATAATCTCATCATTTGTATTTTCTTGTGGTAAGGAGGTGCCTGTACATGGGTAGTATCAAAGAAAGTCGCATTTTTGAAGCACCCATACGCAATACTCTGAAGTTAATTCAAAATAAACCCGATGCTAAAAGATGCGTTGAGCTAAACTCTCAAACAAGAACCATATTTAAAGTTGCGGTGATTCTGGAAAAATATTGACCATATTCCCAGTTTTGCACACCTACATGTCCATAGAAACGCTCCATCATTTAGCCTCCAAAAGTCAATTTTATAGGCTGTATAACTGCTAGTACCAACATTGTCATCCTAAATATGACTACAATATTAATCGAAGAGATAGTGGCATACTGTCCCGGAGTGTCAACGGGTGGCCCACAGTAACACTTATATTGTGCTATATTTGGGTCGTTGAACTGATGGATGATACATGTACCTCAATGACCAACGGGTGCTCATTGTAATGCCGTCATGTTTAAGGCGGCTGATTACTTGAGACATGCTTTCGCACGTCAGACCTCCAGTCTTATTCTCTCTGGTTTACATCACCGTCAATGGCTTGAATGTGGTAAAACATTTGACTCCGCACAAGCCGTAAGTGGCTTCCTATGCGCAGGCATTTAATGGTCTAATCAGTTTTAACTGGCAAATCCGAATCGCATGCCAGCCATCCACAATTACCGGTCCATATCATAAACGATGGACTCAGTTGAGTCTCTCGTGAAAACCAAATTAATTTGCAGATGAGTGTATCTGTCAAAACCCGTCCACTTCGTTTCACCGGAAATCCTAACTTCAAGTGCGAAGTTGCGCTAGTTCAACGGTATTCACTGCACCGGAATCACTGGCTTTGAAGTGTATAAATAATGGTAACCAATTTTTAACGTTGAATGTCATGTAGACAAGAAATAGGCTTCGGCGTTGACGAAAAGGATATTTTTTCAGTCTGAGTGAAGTCGGACTCTGCCATTTTTTCTCCCTAATGGGAACATTCATCTTAGTCGACACGCATAAGTTTTTGAACCTAAGATGCCCAGCGCGACAAAAGTCTTCCGACTGAGTTAAGTGAAGGGCTAACATGGGTACTCAGGCCTCTGAACTCAAACTGTACCGTTGTGTGAAAGAATGCTGCAATCATCAACGGTAATCAACGCAGATTACTGAACATTTGTTTGATAGTGTTTTGCCTAGTTGTCAACCTTATGTTAACAACGCTGGGTGGATAAATGCAGCTGGACTCATAGTTACGGAAATTCAAGGAAGCCCTGTTTGGAACGACAGACTGAAGCACTTCCTAGACCGAATTTTGTAAGCTGCATTTTCCATAATTCAAAAATTGCATGACGGATTCCGTGGTTGAAAAATTGTAAAAGGCATTGAGTCAAATGTTTAGCGCAAATCCATATGGCATCCTATTTTATTGTGTATTTTTTTAAAACAGTTTAACTGGGTAGCAGTTATGGCATAAAATTAGGGTGGTTTGATAATACTACACCACGCAGTTTATCGGAACGGGGTTTGCGGGCAAGGTGGTGGCTACAGAATTGATCAGAAAGAAGGAACCCAAACGCGGACCGTTTAAGCATAAACTTCTAATGGTTATCCGAGCCAATGAATCAACAGCATTTGGGACGGGCAACTGAAACAGACGAAAATTAGAGGGCGATTTGAAAGATTCACCTCATACGGACGTTACTACATGAGGCTTGAGGATACTGTTTTACATGGTTGTCGCCATTTGACCAGACGTTTTTCGCAAATCCTTCAGGTGTTTAGTAACATACGGATCCCTCATCAGTTTGCATTCCATTTTAGTAATTCACTGTACGAGCGTTAATCCGATGCTGGAGACCAACGACGCGACTGAAGTGCAGGCGAATTACAAGTCATAAGTTGATGGATTTATCCCACGGCACTCTATGGGACTTCACTTCGAAAGGGTGACGAAAGTACTTAACTTCACCTAATAGTTCTGACTCTTCTGGTGCGCACGCGTCGCAGTGCATTTTTTCCATCATGAGGCTTTTGGTCCGCCTAACGTGGAATAAAATACGTATACCCTTTTAATTAGGGACTCCAATTCACCTGCGAAAATTCACCTGTGCATATGTAGTCCTTCGGTCTTTGGGCGCCTCTGACTAATCCGGTGCAGCTGTTTGCTTTCGAACAAAGCAGTTTGTTGTCGTGATATGACGCCATTATTTATGAGTGATTTGTTTTGCAATACTTCCTGGCAGTATAAATATGCGCATACAAACTGGTAAGCGACAGGCTTGAGTTTAAACATGATATTCTTCGGGATATCCCTCCTTATTGTGTACGTTGGTGCATACGATTCAAGTGAGTAGACCTTAATCACATTTTTGCCGTTGATTGCAATAAGTCGGCGGTCATGCATGTCTGACTTATTTGCATACATAGCTCACGCAGTAAAAGACATCTGCCTTGAACCTCAAACTGGGAAGCATGCAAACTTACTGGCTATCCCGATTTAACTGAGAAAATGTGTTTCTTCACGTCATTTTTCCCAATGTTTTGCAGTGCTGACTTCGGGCAACTGCGTTGGATTCAATCATGAATGCTCTGCAAGCAAAGTTTGCTGCGAAGGTTATCAATGCAAGGACGGGAAATGCACCGGCTGTTCAAAAAAGGATAAATTTTGTAGCAAGTCGGAGACCTGCTGCTCAAACACTTGTAAAGAGCATTCCTGCACGTAATCTGGCGATAAAAATGCAGGTGGCACAATGTTTCTGTACTGCTTTCTGGGGATCAACAACGTGAATTATCTTTATACCGTGTAATGGGCTTTTGGACCTGGGTACAATTATAACATTTGGAAACTGAATCCATCAATACCTTGTACCAGCTCACGTTTCTGCAAACTCCTGTTTAACACAAACGCTTTATTGCACATCCGCATTCGTCGTAAATTCGACAAACGTTTTCCCCTGGCGCTTATTAATATGGTTGTACAAGATTGTTTTTATTTTATACCACTGTCACTGCAATTAATATTGTCGTTTGGTTCTCCTCAGAAAATACAAAAAGGGAGTACTGATGCCAAGAAGAAGTTACAAAAGGTTCCCCATAAGAGGTAACCATTTCAGAGAGAGTGTGGGCTCTCTGCGTACTTACGGCACTTTTGTGTGTGGTACATGTCGTTAGGAAAATGTACTGCAACTTCCTGAATATCGTACCAACACAAACATGGGCGGCCTTTGTCCAACACATTCAGTTGAAGAATATCATAAACGAGAGATTCAGTTGAGTCTCCCGTGTAAAACAAATTGATCTGCAAATGAGTGTATTTGTCGAAATTAGTCCAATCTGGGTTCAAGTAGAACATAAGGTTAATGGAAACTCGGGGACTGAGCCTGCCTGATGAGCTCCAAGAAGGGTGAAACCGGCCAAGGACTGTCGATGGATTTTCAGCAACCTTGTGAGTAGTTTCCTTTATAAAAAGCATTCAGCATTGCTTGTCCTTTCTTCGACTGTGGGTCTTAAGACGCGTGGTTCCATACTAAACATTCTTGTATACGTTGGGATTCATCTTATCTGACCGGAACTGTTGATGGTACGACTTTGAATGGAACGCTTTTCTATTTTTATCTAAAATTCTCCTGTGATCCTTCCACATTCATCTTTGCATTTAATTTTTATGTGTGTGACCATGCTCTTCAAAAATGGACGCTAATAAGACGGTAAGGCGGGAAAATGGAACAGTTACTTCTACAAAATTAATTTGAACATCCCATATGACCGCAGGCAATATGTTCCTGGAATTAGGATTACGCTTGTTTCACACTATTCCACTTCATAGATATCGGGTGCAGGCGAAATAATATTGCATCAACCAAGTAAAACCTGACAAAAAACGCAACGGCCTAAAGATGTTCAAAAGATGAGACGATCGATATTGAAGTGAAAGTTGCTCAAATGGAACTCGAACAGATTGTCTTTAGAGCGAAATGTCTTGAAATGATTAGCTGTCAGTGAGGCACATTCGAACTTCAAATAAGACAGTACATAATAATGAACATGCCAAGATAAAACATAACCAAAACTGAAAACATCGCGAAGGTATACCATCTGTTCACTGTGAAAAATTTGTTTAAAGCACAGAAATTTGGAGCGAGTTTACGGACTCTTAGGGATCTTCCAGAATATTGATTATGGCTTTAATTTAAACAGTGTTTAAGAACCGATTCTTCAGCTGGCGATAATACTTCCAGCAGTTCATTTTAGACTACTTGACGTGGAATTAAAAGACAATGGCCTACTTGTTTCCCTGATGCCTATACATCCGCAGATAAAGTTGACACCATTTTTATTTCTATTTTGTTAATGATTGGTGCGCCCCCACTTGTCAGCTAATTCAAAATTTAATATCCATATCGAAACGGGGTAGTCAGCTGGGCATGCGAAAGCATCAACCATATTTGGTTAACATAAATGTGTGTGATGGACTTTGACTTCGTCTGAATTACAGGCGCATGCGCCCATCGGCTGACGAAAAAAATAACACTGAATTGAAGATTCAACAATATGGTCACCGACACCTCAGAACACCATTATGCTATTATGCACCCTGACTCAATTACTAGTTAATGGATTGATGATTTTCGCTCGGAAGTTACCAGGTTCTTTCGGAAATAAATTTCAGAAATTATAAGTTCAGTCATTTCTTCAACTGCTGGTAAAAACAACAAAGAACGAATATTGGATAGGGTTGAATTATGGGACCATCCGAGGCAATATTTCGTCGGGAATGATTTTTTTGTTATTTTCCGGAGTTTCCGCTGCGATTTTCATGACAGACCATAATTACAACTTCAAAAATAAATGCACGCACATACAGCTATTTCTACTGACGAAGTGTACAACATACATCTGGAGTAACCGCAGACGGCACACAGAGTAGTGATAGTCTAACACTTAGCATGACTGCAGGACTACAACGCAAAAAAAAAACGATCTTATATGTAGAGGACAGAACTGCTTCCGCTTTATGGTGATTGCGAAGTATGTTGAGTACTCAAAGCCGTAAACATTGGCACTTTTCAGCGTGCATTATTTAATGTTAGTATCTCTAGCAAACATTTTTCAAACCGGACCGGACCCCAAATACAAAGATCTAGCAACATTTTCGAACTAGTGTTGTCCGGTTAATCATATGCTTTGATCGGCAGCAGAAGTTTATAGCCGCGCTCTGTATTCTGGTAGGCGTGCGTAATAAATTTAGCTGCTTTTCGACTGTTTGCGCTAAATACCCTTTAGATATACCGAAAAAACTGAGCAAAAATTAGGGTTTGCTATGCACAACATTCTTTCTGTGTAATCCAATAACGAAATGCGATGATAACAGCTCGAAAGAAGATATTCACAAGAAATACCACAATACAACCATGCGTTCAAAGCATTAGGGCTATATAGACCATTTGGTCTGAGGCAGCAGGTGCGTATAGTACAGGTTCAGTAGACCGTTGCCTTAATATGAACACAACACCAAAGTTTACATTGAAACCGGAGTTTTTGAGACAGCGTTGGGCACCCTAAATGGCAGAGATTGACAGAGATTTTCACGAATAGTGGTAATATAGAAGTTTAATTTGGACAAAAAACTGACATGATAAAATATGAAAGAGTATTCTCCTGGCTTTGATGATGCGGCAGGCGGAGACGCTGATGGATGATGTTTCACGCCTTTTGAAGCATTATGATTAGGGCACTTGAAGGTACCTAACATTATCACATGGAATATTGATACAAACATTCATCGGTCAGTGTGAATTTCATCACATTTTACCTCACGGCCAATGTATCCTGTAAAAATGGATGCAAAATCTGTCTTGCACTTAGATGGCATGTCTTGTGGGATGGTATCTTTTACTATTAGGCAAGAACAATCTCTGAAAAATCAAGCAAACTGCTCCTCTGTGTGAAAATCTCTACTAAATCGATCATTAAACGATGAGAACCAACAGAGTACACATCGAATTTGATTAATTTAAGCCAACATAAATTCTCCGGAAGCCATCGGTAGTGGTAAAATCTGGCTTGTGTATTTCGGTACCAAAATTGCCGTGTAGATATTGTAAGCCCGAACAAGCAACGGGTCAAATATGAACTACATTCCCATACAGTTTTTGCTCCTTTGCATGTGATTCGCCCGGTTTGCCTGATTAATTTTCACCGGAACTCTGCATTCCGAATTCATGCATAACGTTTCCTTCTTCAGGTCAGTGAACACACCAAAAGTAGGCTGTTCACTATATCCGTTAAACTCATACCCTAATGAGCTTGGTGTTTCATGAAATAGATCTCAACCAACTTTTTCAGCCTTAAAGATTTGCAGATAACACATACCATTCAAACCAACACTAGCTTCCACCCTCTGGGTCATTGTTGGGCTGCCGGAAGACCCATTTTGTCACATCAGCCTTGTGATAACCGGGACAAATATGCCTTTGACTGCATTGTGTATTCAACACTTCAAGGATCCGCATATTATTATTATTATTATTATTATTATTATTATTATTGCTCAGCTTCTACCACTGTGTTGAGCTTTCACGTTTAGACTCTGGATTGTGTGCACAAAATCCTATTCTGAAAGGTAAATGAGCCCCGGCAAGCTGGGCAGATTGTTTTACCCTGCTTATACGAAGTTATGGGGCACAAATCTACAGTTTCTCAAAGTGACAGCTGCATTAATCCACCTTTTGAGTGAGTGAAGTAAGGGCAACTTGGCAATTCCTCGTTGGAACGAAGTTACCAAGATAGCTCACAAAATACCGTATAACCATCTAGCACACATGAACGCCAAGTTCCGTGATCAAAATGCCCGTTTCAAAGAAATATGGTGTGAATGTCTGGACAAACTTTACTCAAACTTTGACCATTCTGTGCAAGTCAAATGTACCATAGCAGTACAAATACACTCCACACTGTGGCCACTTCTGTTTAGTTGCAAGTTAGGACTCGAGGTTAAACCGTTGAGGTGGAGTTTCAGGATCGATTTTAAAAAGACTATCAACCATCGTGACCTTCAAGTGGCATAATAAGTCGGCATTTGGCAACGTTTCTTTATAGATGTCCTCTTGAACGGGTACTGTGCATGGGCCTCTTTCAATTCGGCCTTCGCTGATGGGTCAGCATTAGAAGGGTCCGCCGATTAGCAAGTATCATGCAACAAATAAGCGTTACATGGTCACTTCGTGTAAGAATCTGAATCTGTTTGGGCGTCCTGTCTTTCCTACATAAGGTGAGAATTATCGGTTGCAGCACGGTGTCCAAATTGCGCCCCGCGGGTGTGCTGTATCTACACGGCGGGCAAATTATGCTGCCTGCCTACTGCTTCTCAATGTAATCGGTTATCTTAACTCAGGTTATTTCTCGCGCATCGTGCCCCATCAAATCTCATGCAGATACGCGGTGGTCAGTACGACGCCGGACTGTCAGGACTACAGGCCAGCGAGGCTAGATTCTTCACACCAGCCACAGGATTAGGAATCGCTTATGTTTGCTCTATCTAGCTCCACTAGACATACGCTTCTGCAAAAGCTGTTCAGCTGATCTGTATCTACCCGACCTTTCATTATCTCGTCTCCGTATGCCACGACATTATCAGCCTACCTAGATTTTAGTGATAAACTTCACTCCAGATGTGCAACCGACAAAAGCGGAAAAATCTGAAGCCTACTGTGTAACGTCCAACATCTCCAGCCAAAAAAACTAGAAGCAAGCGGATCAAACTCCAAAAATTACTGCGATAAATTGTAGGCTAATTCTGGCTCCTCAAGACGTTTACGTGCTACCACTAAACATTCATTCGGCCCATACTAGTAGTAAACAACGAACCCATGGTTATACACACATAGTGATATATGATTTAGGATGGCATTCCCCGGTTAGTTGTTGCCTTGTTGGCCAATGCACGGCTTTGCTGTAAAGATTGATGTCAATCTGGCGTGGCGTACCTTGGTGGTATGTTCATTACACTATTCATGGACATGTTGCTTCAACTATTTCATGCATTTGCAGTTGTGTGAGTTAGTTGTTGTCATATAGAACCTTACTTCTTATTCGAAATCCGCATACCAACTTGTATCAAAACAGCGTTGGCCTGTCGAAATTTCACGACTATTCATGCTCTCGAAGTTGGGCTCAGAGATGAGCTCATCTGTCTGATACTGAAGATGAATGGACAGCAGCCTCACCTGCAAATTAGTGTGTGTTATCGTACAGTGAGCAAAACATTCCAGGGAAACCATGTAAGTTGTCCGGAGGCGGAAAATAGTATCGCTTTGAGAAACTAAATAAACATCCAACAAGTCTTCCGAAACAAGAACGCTGAATCATTTATATTGAGCATAGTTCTGTTACGGATGTACTAGAGTAGAAATCAATACCTGATGCCAGGTTGTCTACTGGAGCAGTACAGGAAACCATCAAAGTCTTCGAAGAATTAGAAACTAAAAGGTCATTCTACCCCGGTGTATGCTCACACCGCTTGTCTTGAACAGGGACTCAAGTCACCCCAATTCATTCACGGAGATGCCGTATTCAGTGATGAAGGCCAAATCATCAAATTATCACTGACAAAATATCAGTAAAAAGAAAATTGTCTTTAGCCGAATGACTGTCAGCGGCACTGAGTTGCACTTAAACAGCTTGCTATAACTAGTGAGGCCGCTGAGTTAATCGTCACCCAGTAGTCACAGCTAATATAGAGCTCAGAGATTTGCTTTCTTTCCACATTTTTTTTATCGAGCTGGACTACATAGTCGGTTTCACAAAGTTGATGAAATCAGCCTGAATATTTCGAATAATGACCGTTTTCTGTGTTGTCCTAATTCAAGGCAATCGGCCTGCGGTCCGAATGGTACGGTAATCAACTGGTAAACGGAGGTCACAGGTTAAGATCCCCTTATGGATTCGTGAGGTATCCACTACTAATGAATCTCTGAGAGTATGAAACTGTTGTGCAGCGTTCCCGGTTCTTCAGCCTTGACTGACATCTCTGGTAGGACAGAAATGCAGCTGAGCTGAAGTCCTCGATTCTCCTCGCCACTTACAAAATATAAGTAACCTGTTCAGAAAACTGGAAGAGGCCCACAGATTGCACGGGCTCTTCCAAGAAGTCGTCACTCGAGAAGCCCGTTAACACCGGATAACGTGACATGAATCTTTTTATTGGATGATATGTGGTAGATTGGGTAGATTGGTCATAGTGTCGCTACTCGTGTCCGAATTGTACAATATTGGGCCACTATCTAGAAGGTCACGCGCGCCGACCTTCCTGGAGGTGTAGCTTACTAACGATTCCCAGCCAGGTGAATTTTAGGACGGATTCATAATTACAATATAATTCCATCTATTTTCCGTCGGTAATATAACCTGTCGTTTCTCATATATAAAACACCAACTCTTTTTCTACTCTCTCACCGACTGACTTACTGATTCCCTCCAGTTGAGTAGTTCCTGTTGAAGACTTTCCTTTACTACTGAGCCAAACTGTTTGACATTTTTCTTTAGTTTTATTGGAGCAACACGCAACAATATTGACGTCGGTAAATATTCCATGCACTTTATAATGGTTTCGTTTAAGAACGAAACTAGTACCACATTATACCCTTATTTTTTGTTTGAAAAAAAACGTGGGCCTCAAGGAAAGAAAATTCGTACGCAAGTCATTGAAATTAAATCCCACCATACAATGGTTGAAGGGCGACACTTCAGACTTCCTTTGTGCTAACAATCGTTATGATTTGTAGCGCTATAAGTGATGGAGCTCTGCCATCCTCAGGTGACACAAACCTGCAGAATAATTCATTCCATCGTAAGAAGAATCCGCGGCGAACCAGAAGTGTTCAAAGTGACAAAAGACAAACACTTACCTTTTGTGCTGCAATTTCTACAGTACAGTGCGCCTAACGGTGCAACAGCTCAGAGGTTGAAGAAATTTACTAAAGTATCCGGAAAATGAAACTCATTGGGGCTCCTGACAGCAGACCAATAAAGTTTGCCAATTAAGGACCATTATCCTATGACTGTCCTGGCTACTCCTTATGTAACACTGTGGATGTGTGAAAAAATAAGATTACGATGGATTATGTTGTAGATGAACAAATCGGAGCTGCTAACCTCCAAACACTTTATGGAGTAGGCCGATTCCCCGCGGTAGGTTGCCATGATTCAAATGCTTAATGTATAGCCTACATCGGTAATCCTCCAGGAGCGCTTTTCCCTAAACATTTGAAACCACCCACTTCGAAACAACTTTTTTGTGACAGCTCATTGGCCGTAAACCAGTCGCGAACGCTGCTCTCTGCTCTTACTTAAGAAATGGTGCATATCCACTGTTCAGTTATGAATACAAACATATGCATACGACATATGCATATGCATGTTTGCTTATACAAGTATATATGTACTTACATACATTTACATTTTTATATATACATATATATAACAACATGTGACATAAATGGCACACATCCTTCTCTACAGTGGAGTAAACTGATGTCCATCAGATAGCAGGAAGCTGCTGACGCGCGAGAAATATTCTATAAGAATGAAAAGTGTCCATCGACATTGAATAGAAAGTTTACTCTTTCAGTATGTGCAGAATCGAACAATGACGACGGCACACTTCCAAAGAGAACACGTTTTGATCGGTCTACTATGATGTGCACTTTAGAGTGGGAAGACTTTTTGTTCCTGTGTTAACTCACAATTTGCAACATCCAATTGGAGGCTTGTAAACATCGTCCTGAAATCCATATGTAGATTAACTCTTACAAAAACAGCTACAATTTGTTCAAAATTGGTAAGCTTTCTAACATATCCATATACTTTTTATTTGATTTTTTTAACCTTCCGTTTGCGCTAGTGTATTGGCCAGCTAGTTACTAGAATGTGTCCCCACCAGAACAGCCACAGTTTTGTAGCATAAGGATGACGCTATTTGTTTTTTTAGTGTTCAACATTATTGAGTCAGTTTTCAACAGTGAAGGCCAATTTCAAGGCTTCTTAAACATTTACTCGTAGCCAACAGACAGGTTGCTTTCTCAGGATTAGAAATCAGCTTAGATTTCTCACCTTGAGTGAGCCGTCCATCCTGTGAGTTGAAGTTGCTCCTGGTGACCAGTTACCTGTGATGGATGACCTCATCCATGTTTAAAGTGGTTTAACTTGTTTAAAGTCTGAAAATTCACATGTGGAGCTTAAACGCTCACAATCCGTCAATACATAAATATAGCACCACAGCAAATCTCTCAACTTCTGACAATGAACTTCTACTTTCTCATGAGTTTCTCCGTCCTAACTACTCAATACTTGGGTAAGAACTTGAGCATATGTTGTTTAAATTATCATTCGTCCTCAACGAAATTACCCTATGATGTAATCAAACTGGAAAAGGAATTGTCCACTTGCTCGCCTCTACAGTATGTGCATCAAAAAAGCAGCATCAGGGCAGGTAATCTACACGTCGGAGAAGTGAGTGAAAGGCTAAATACTGGTAAAGGATTCCGCGTTTGCTGAAGGTTTGTAGTCTGTTTAGCAAACCACCATATTTGGCCGGTATACGTTGAAGTGCACACGTAATTTGCTTTAAGCATTGAGATGTTTTCGGAACTGTTGCGTTCATTGGGTTCTGCTCGCACATTACACTACCCAAAAAGAGTTAGGCAATATGGCTATATACAAATCCGTTTTTTCTCGCCGTATTAGGCCTTCCGGGGCTGCGGATGGCTGGAGAATAAAGTTGATTCTGGCGTTTTGGTCGGCTGAATGAAATCCATCTTCCACATGCACGTTGCTTTTTCAACAAAGCTGGTTTATATGGACCTTTCTTTGGCGCTGGTTTCCGCTGAGAAGCGATTTGTCTTCCACCAAGCGAACAGAAGTTATGTCTGTTTCAGACTCGAAAACTCAATAGTCGATGGTGTATGGAGAGTGAAATCAGTCACGCGTGTAATACAACCCTCAGTGGTTGAAGCTCTTTGAATTGCTACTACGGAAGTGATGACCGGGGTGACGTAATTAATTAGAAGTTGAAATCCATGGCAATTGCAGGCCCAGCTGGAGTCTTTTCTCTTCATGGCATTTCGTAGTATCTTCTCTGAAAATTATGGCGCATGCAGGCGTCTCATTCAGCTTCTAAACTGACAGCTACACTTTTTTTAATTAATTGTTCACGCCAAAAGTTAATCCTCAGGGGCTAATCATTCGTCCTGGATACAAAAAGCTTATCGTACAACTGCCGGTGAATTCAAGTGGCCAGTCGGAGGCTATGGGCTATCGGATTTTAATTCAAGATGGAATCTGGTCGCGAATCAACCATGTGCCGCCTGGTGGTCAAGAGACAATTTTCAAAGGCCTCATGCCGTGCCGCTACTACTGTGTCTCAGCGTATGCGTGGACAGCTCTTACACGAATTCAGTTCATCGGGAAAGACTGTGAGCAGACAAAAATAAAATGTAAGTCTTAAAGCTCCATTTACTAAGTCGGGATTTGAAAACGTATGGAAAGCGGCTGAATGGTAATCGATAAGCCTAAGTTCTCGTTTTAGGCTTGGTATAACGTAAAAGAGGTTGTGCTGGGTGTTGAAATCAGAAATCAGGCATGTGCAGCAGAGCTGAAAAGGCTTGCGCGGGGGCAGACGATTTAATTCTGTTTTCAGATATGTCTTGTTGTTCATGCTACGTTCACTTGGGCTTCGCCCTCCACCAGCTCCCAAATCCAGTTTTACTTTACACAACTGGCGTGCATTAGGACGGCATTACCGCATAACCTATCTTGAAAGTCACACAAAAGCACAAAAGCACACGGCACTGATGTATATATATATATATATATATATATATATATATCACGTTGCAAAGATCGAGGGTAAGTTTGGAAACTAATAGCTTCAGATACCACAGTTTTAGGGTGCTAATTGGTTGGTTATGATGTTAACATGTTCAAATCATGCGTTAGTTACGCTTGCGTTCCTGCTACGTGGTTCACTCATGGTCCCATTTCTGTGTTGTTTGTCAGATTTGAATGCGATTCGTGACTTCCAAGTAATTAGTCTGGCATCGGGAACCGAACAAGCTGTTCATTGGAAGCGACCAGCAGGCTTGTCGAAGTGCGGGCTCTTGCATTATAACCTGATTTATCGAGAAAGAAAATCCACAACCGAACGTCTTTGGTTCACTTCAGAAGGCCCACACCTAATCAGTGGCTTGCAACCAAACACCGAATATTACTACAGCGTCCGAGCATACTTAGGTGAATTACACAGCTCAGAGTCGGGCTGGCAATACTCCAAGACCAAAGAAGGTATGGACGAATTCTTACCACTTTTATTGTCGTCAGCCACCGGTACAAAACTAACGTGATATTTTCTACCGTGACGGACATGAAAAGTCGGTTACAACAAATCTAAAGTTCAGGTCACATTGTCCGTCAATCAGCAGGTATTCTGTGCAAAACAACTTCCTGTTGTTCAGAGAGATCTCTGAGATAAGTTGATATAGATGAATGCGTGGTTGTTAAATCTTTAATGGGCATGAATATACAAGCATGAATATGAAGTTTCACCCTGCTAGTGATCAGCTGACCTGTGACAATAATTATAGAAAACCTGAAGCACCTTTGGACTACAGTCAATACATACATGCGTATCAACCTGTGGTCAATTATATGGAACAAAAAACTGCCTCATTTTTTCATCCGGGCACATCTGATAAAGTAACTTTCACTAGTTCACTGGAATTAACGTTTGACGACACCTCTTAAACTTTCTTTGTCCCTAACTTCGGAGCTAGATAAACAAGCATAATGACATAAGCATAGTTCTAATCAGATGAGACGGAAAATGGAATTTTACTGTTACTCATGAGAAGAATAATTTTTGTCCGATATAGTACATCGCCTAGAAGGTTGATGAGATCAAATCAGCGGGCTGTTGCGAGTTTCGACCTGTTTCAGACTCGGTAAATATGCCAAATTTTTACCCATCTTATCTTGTTATAGAGTATCATGTATTGGGCATATTTGCAGTTAAACACAGAGTTGAAAACTGAGGATCTACCGTAGAACTATTGCTATAATGTTGCTCTTGATGTTCTCGAAATAGGGCTGCGGTTCTAAGATTGCCTTGGGGCAACAGGCAAATAATGTGACCCCAAACCCATTTTTCTCCACTGACTGCTGTACCCATAAGTATGGTGATGCTTCTTTGAGCGGTGACCACCCTTTTAGCCTCAAAGTAGTCAGTAAACTCTCAACCAAACTGTTTGACGAGATTATATATATATATATATATATACATATATATATATATAGCTATATATATACATAGCTCTGAAGAAAAGCACATTAAGGAAGCATCCGAGGGATACAATATTCTGATCAAAAATACAAGTGTTCGTATCTAAAGTTCTATTTTTGATAATGACGCAACTAAAATGCATCTCAGAAAAACCTTATAACCACTACAAGCCCTTTTCAATCACCTGAAAACTCATCAACATATTAAAATTTACGGTTTTTGACCACGAAGTTACCTTGACGAACACCAAAACTCACATCTGAATTAAAGCTGATGCCTGATGTAAGTGCATCTACCTTTGTGGTGACCACCGCTTACCAACAGTGGCTTGAGACAGGATGATTTTGCCCATAACTTTGTAAGTGACACCCTCCCACAGGTATGTGCTTCTTCTGGCAGTGCCATGATTCACGGTTTCTCTAGTAAGGTAAACCGACTTGATCAGCAGATGAGAGCAACACTTTCCAGGTCCATGGAATCACATCTCTTTTGCTGTTTGTCTGTCCCGTGGTTACTTTTGTTTTCCGTCTGAATCACGTTATCCCAGTTCTAACAAAAATTTTAGAAGAACGTCTACCGGATATGTAAAAGGTATGCGTTCTCAGCGAACCCATAAAGAAAGTGTTAATGTATTCATCTTTTTATCCGCTCTTTCTGAGATTTTTTATTTCGTCCTTCAGGACTGGGACCACCGAAGCCGTACAAAGCACAGGCTATTCCAACAGTAGGGGGTTTTCGACTGACCTGGAATTTGCCAACAAAAGAATCTAGTCAACACGTGAAGAAATACTTGGTTTCATTCGGAACTGAGGCTTTTCTCTTTATCAATAAGGGAGAGCTGGAATATGCGTTTACCGGGCTGCCTTCCTGTCAAACCCTCAATCTCAGTTTACAATCAATATCATACTCAAACAAAGCTTCGTCGAAAATATACGAGTGTGTTACTACTCTTGGTACTGGTAAGTTGACAAGCCGCCCATACACCGACATTAGCTACACAATAACGTAGAAGGTAAACGTCATTCAGGGCATTATCTCGGGATTTACATCAAAAATCAGTGCTCGGTTTGTGGAGAAATTTGCAAAGATGTGAGTACTGCTTCAAAATGATCTAAAGGGCGTTTTTTGGAGTTCTGTCTCATAATGCAAGAATTTAAAATGGATATAGGCTAACTGCCTTGCTTTTGACAATTTCAAAGATCTGTCCAGCAGCCGTTTCTGCCCCGACATTGTTTGTCCTTTTGGTGACTTGTCCCACCCAGCTAGACTTCCGCGACCATAACTTTGGATCTCATGTCACACTGGTGTTGTGGGGCGTTCAGTAAATTGAGCTTCACATTTCGAGTGGCTTGTTTTCGGGACACGCAAGTTAGATTTGTGTTTTGGCCTAAAGCTGTTGTGGGTTAAACACCTTCCATCTCTAGCCAAAGGGTTTTCTGACAATCGCCTGACTCGCGAAAATTAAAGAACAACTTTTGGAACTCTACTCACTTCCGTAGAATGTACTATTCACAAAATATGCGGGATTTCTCCAGTCCCACCAAGCAGTTCTACTGAGTCCTATGAGATTATTCTTGTCCTTCAAAAGTAATATCCATAGTTTATTTGCCATTGAAAATCCTAGAAAGACTTGGCGTTGCTATTTAGAATCTTTAGACTATATCCCGCGTTTTGTGTTTTTTGTTAAGGAGCTGGCTAGAATTTTGTTAACAGTAAGGAACTTTCTTACGGTAAGCTTGCCCCCAGTTAACAGTGTCCTTGGTCTAGACTTCCCTTGTGTCACTGTCAATTCCCAACGGTCTAGGTCATAAGCCACTGATTTTACGTGATAAAAAGTTATCTTCATGTGTTCCATCTTGCTAGTAGTTCACTGTTTCCACACTTGCACTTTTAAATGAGGAGACTTCAGGCATACGAATACAGGGTCGTCATATGTTTCGGCCCAACGTTCCGTCCCGGGCTTTCAACGGTAGTTTCTGCCGGCTCTCTCAGATGAGCTCTATTCGAGATCAATTTGTAGCAAGACACGTAGTATTTAAACAGACTTTACTGATTGGTTTCGCTGAGCACAAAATTCACATTCGCTTTTCTATGAGCACGAGTATCAGCTGTAGTAGTCAATGCTTTGGTTTAGGACTTATCCAGCTGGAATCCGACCCGTACACAACAAGGTTCAGTTAAATGGTATGACAAGAAAGAGTAAGCTAACCTGGGTTGCAGCAACCGGTTCAAGCCTATGATGGGCAAGATTTGGGATGCCGCATGGACCACAAGAACTAGTTGTCCGGTGGGACTAGCTATTCGAAGACCATGAGCTTAAATCTCACGCAATGAAAAAGAACAGATATATGTTCGCATTTCTGGGCATGCATAATACACTACTTATATATACCTGTTAGGAATGACCAGAGTGGAACTTAGACGAATTGTGTACATTTGACACACATTAACCCGTTTGACCGCAGCTCAGTATATCGGTACCAATTCTAACTGCGGTGGTACCATGAAGTGCACTGCAAATATTTCCGTTCCGTTTACGGCGATTCCGTTCAAGAAAAAACAGCCTTATACAGCAATCCACAAACGAAACTAGTCCTTGCGGTTCTGGTGTCTCCGCCGGTGCAACCTTTTAAAACGAATGAGAGCATGAGTTAAATATTTTGGTCGTTTCGGTGGATGGACTACCTGAGTAGAGAACGGGGTAGTGAGTATGTTTTCGGGTCCCTAAACCAGCCGCACGGAACTGGTACTCTTATTTGAAATCATCCGAGCAATCAAATTATCATATACTGTAAAAGAGTGTATGTTGAGGACATTTTGTGCCTTTATTTGGCTGGATCTGAGTTCAGGAACAAGTGTGTACCCAACTTAATGGCGCAGTGATTTCCCCTCACAAGGACAACGCCAGGACACCTCAAATTTATTTCATTTGGTGGAACCAAGTCTCCACCAAGTTCCAATTACTTGCTTCATAAAGAAGGATTTTTTGCTTGCGCAAACTGTGATTAAAATGACTGTGCACTCAAAAATTCTCCCATATGTACCTTATCAGATTAAGCGTCAACCAAGGATGATTGTTTTTGTCAATCCAAATCGCATAGAACTCGTGTATTATTTTAGTTACTCAGAAAATAGCCGCTTTTTTCCTCCAAAGAAACTGCTCTGTAGCAAACTTAGTTGCTTTTTTCTGTACAGGTGTTGTTGTTAGAAACATCCACACCAAAATAAGCTGTTTCAGCTCATCATGTGCATGTATATGTCGACTTGTTCTTTTGAGCACCATGATAAATCCCAACCTTTCAGTATCCCTCAAATGTGGAGACGACAGACATTCAAATTTCGGAAATCAACCGGAATCTTTTCTCCTTTCTACTAAACTCCATCAATTCAGTTTTACCCTTTAAATTAAAAAATGTTCTCATCGTAGCAGTTGTCTGCTGGTCCCGTAATGGGACCACCAAATGAAGCATACACGCGTTTGAATGTGACAATCAGTTAGACAGTGAAACACCACTCTCCGCCCAACCAACATTACGAGTGGTGACACAATATAACCTGCATTATTACTTTCTGGCTAGGGACGACAAACGAAGTTTTAGGCTACTGGACCTGATGAATGTTTTTTGCTTTCACACGCTTATTATGTTCCTGATTCTTCGCGTGAATGTCATAAATTCAACCATAGTCAACCTAGCTATAAGGCAGTCGCAGCTATTGGAGTGTGGACTGCCAGTGTCACCAGATTCAGACGGTTCTGTAAGGCTTGGTGATGGCAATCACAGAAATGATGATACAACACTGTAAGATGCTTCTTCCGAGGAAATTTCAGTCATTCAGGTGCTTCTTGTGCAGAGCCGCTCTATGTCCTTTTGTTGACAAACTAGATCGAATAACACACATCGAGGCCCTCGATTTGGGCAATTGGCTGGCGATAAGCTTTACGCTGTCTCTTCCCTGGGTAAGAAAGTTAAGGTTGTACATACCACCAATTTTCTCCCCTAGATGGCTAAAATACTGAGGAATTCTGAGAATCATGAGAATGCTGATAATTCTTAGGACCCCACTGTCGTTGGTCCAACATTCTCGAACAACGTAGATCAGGAGTTTTTTAAGATATGGCCACGGGATTTTCTGTGCAGGCAAAGCCTTTGGGAAAGAATATGTGAATAACCCTTAGGTGTTTGATATGTGTTAAACAGGTTCCTTGTGAAGCGCATTAAAATCCGCATTCTCGAAATGAAATTTTGGCACTAAACTTATTAGCCATTGATTTTTTGTCTCCTCCTTTGCCAAAGCACATTTTCACTGCCACTGGGTCGGATCGTGCAGTGGGCGAAAAAAGTATCGAAGATATCACTGTAATATTGATGGTCTACGATCTATCGGCTTTCGTCGACCACGAATAAAGCTAGTAGAAAATTTGTTGCCCTGTACATGTGGATGTCACCTCCACACTAAATTACCAGTATTCAACCTAACACGGCCCCAAACAGAGAAAACATTCACGTTGTTCTGCCACTTTGAAAGCCTCGATTTCAATCGTTTTCCTCCACATCGTCATCGTCATCATCATCATTATCATCACTGGCAGCTCCATAAGAACTGAATGCCGGCGTGTCGTCATCTCACAACCATAACTTTAGGAATCTAGGCGTAAAAGGAGGCACAAATTGGGGAACGAAGTCGTTCTATTCTTCCAAACCATTTAAGGAGGTTACGTCTCACAGAGTTAGTCGGACATTCTGGATCGTTACTGACAGCAAGGATGCTATTTTGTTCGGTTTTATTGGTATTTGTTTGACTAAGTTTCTTTTATCAATGCAATCTTATCATGCTTGACTGTCGCTTGCTGCCCTCCGTAAAAGTTTTTAGGCCGCCGTATGGATTTTGATGACGCTGATGCTAGAACTTTTGTTGTACTGAGAGTTCGCCTTGTGATTACCACCCTGTTTCTACCACTAGACCTATAGACTGGCACAAAAATTAACTCACCCCGTTGGTCGGAGTTTCTCGAGGATCCGAATTAGAACGCCTCAGCAGTTCACTTCTTAAGAGCATCTTGCTATGTGTCATTGAGGTAAATGAACTACTGCACTGCTGTAGGATCTACCTGGGAGCGTCTCCATGCCCGGGTACTGCACCTTGCCCGACCGAGGGAAGTGCCGTTGAGACGTACAATAATAAGAATGGTTCTGCATGATAAACTAAAGGATTCTTCCGAACCACGCCTATCACAAACAGCAAGCTCATTTCCGAGCAAAATGACACAGGCAATATGCATTTACTTGGGCTTGTAAAGTAACACCAGTTGCCTTGTATTTTGATCTGTTTTCAACTCATAAAATATCTTTGATGCATGCCTGAAAAAAATTTTTTCTTTGATTGTCCCCTCAAAATTTTGCATGCAATTTCATGGGCACAAACGTGTTGTGCACCATTTAATGAAAGATACCGATGTACGCGGCTTAGAGAACCCATGTCTCATTTTCAGCAAGAACCAACAAATCCAGAACATTTGCTGCCTGAATGCAAAGAAGTACAAGTGTCCGTTGGTCTTTGACCTTTGAATGTTCTTTAGGCTGGAGCCAAGAATGGATGGGCAGTCTATATACCCTCAACACCTTTGAGAATTCAATAAAATAAATATGTTGGACATGATAAAATCCACGTATTTTTCATGTTGTATAGGACAAGGAGTTATATCGAATAATTCCTCGGGTGGTTTAGAAAGTCCAAGTATTCCGTCTACGAAATTTCGTTTTTTATTAAAAAACCGTGTAGCAATATTACAAGATAAATCCCTCCAAAGACGGAAGTCATGGGTTGTCCTCCTTCTCTGGGAAATTACACTGTATATTTTTTAAACAAAATACACCAGGTGTGTCAAGTATTTAATCACTCGTCAGACCAAGCCAGGTTTTGTGCTGGCGCATCGAATACAGAACCAGCAAGAGACTCCCGTATCCAAAATGTTACAGAGCGTTTACTAATATATACTCACGCCAACCGTGCAAGCCTGAGCATGCATACATTTTCTGTGCAAGAGAACATTTAATTTATGCCACTGTTCATTACCGGCGCCGCGTGATTTACGTGCTCCTCGGAACCTCACCAATTTTCATACAAGCGATCGCTGGAAAGTGTCATTTCAACAAAAAACGTCATGTTTAACAGTCTTGTGTGAATTAGGTGAATTTGTGTGAATGTGGGCTCTTAGTTCTTATAAGCCAAATGATTTTGGAAAATGTGGATAAGTCTAGGTAGAACAGTGAAACGTGACGTTTTAGACAAAAGCATTTGGCGCAAAAAAACAAACTTTGTTCATTTTCAAACGTTGGAGTAAAAAACAGGGGTCTTTGCTTCAGCACAACCTGAGCCTAAAGAAGGTTCAGATAGAATAGCTGTAATAGTCCGGTAAGTGAACCTATCTCGAGTAGTTGTGGTGGTACGTGAGAAAGCCAACGCCAAAGGAACCCCATAACCCCGTTTGTTCGCCTACAATGACCCCCGGGATAACATTTTCGGTGAGCTCCTAAATTATTAGAGCAGTAGATTAGAGTAGTAGGTTGGCGTATATTTACCATCATTTTGAATGTTCAATCATGCCAACTCTCTTTGTTTCTCAGTAACTCTAGTCATACTTGCCACTTTTCTCGCAGAAAACTGCCAATCACAGTGGTCAAACACGAGAACTATTTCCTCCAGGCATACCACAAGGCAAGAATTGCAAAAAATACCGAAGTCTTAATGTCCTGTTGACAATCGGGCGCACATTCACAACACATCTTTAATTTGTATTTGCTCTGGACACAAATGTACTAATATATAAACCACAGGCTTTTCCAATCGATTTTACCTCTGCTATACTGTTCTTCCACATTTCATATCCCGTCTTTTGCGCGCTTGCCTTGCTAATGGAAAATTTTTCACAATGAAGGCGGATGGAACTGTGAAATTCCACGAGTCGTGAGGCTCTTACATTAAAAAAAATAATTTTGAGAAAATCCACTGAGGATGAGTCACGTTCTTGTTATTCTCGTAGTGAAGGGCTGTTTGTAAGTCGCCATTTATAACTCATATTACTCCTTGCCTTGCAGAGAATGGGAAGAATGACTGTATTGTGCTTGTGATAGGTCTTTGAGACCTGATTTCAAATGAGCAAGAGTCAGGACCGGAATCCAGGTTCATTAGATATTCTTGTCTCGCAATCCAGTGTGTGAAGTTAGACTTAATTAATTATAATTATATAGATACGACACTCTGACATCTGTATTCGGGTTCATAGTTGTGCGTATGGATTCTAGGTCTGACTATTAAAGGTTCCCATTCAACCGAAGTAAGCAAAATATAAATCAGTGCTACGTAAAAAGTGCGTGCGTGCCATTAAGCACGGTAGAGTTTGCTCTACAATCTACTGCACAGAGCAATCGTGGTACAATTTTACTCCCAACATCTCTGTCACCTGTGTCGAGATTTCGGCAAACTGTCACTATATTGGTCTTGATTGGCTGCCTTAAGTGGACCACAGTCATAGGATACGCCAAAAGTTTAGAATCTATCGGTTAAGCTGTCGTTAGAAAAGTCCGTAGAGAAAATATTTCACTTCCGTCTCTTTAATTTATCGCGGAAAGCGAAGCCTTGTTAGTGTTTAAGGAATTTACCAAAAACGCCGAAAAGACCCAAAGTGATCATGCTCAAGCGAGGATGGGAAAACCATCTCCTGTGTGGGAATTACAGAGAAATTCCATGATACGCATCATGCGACCGGGCAGTCATCGATGGGTTTGAGTTATTACCTGGGTACAGTTTTTACTCACCAGTCAGTCAGGTACTGACGTAAATAGTGTCACTGTAGCAATATTTTCCGGA
The DNA here is from genome assembly GCA_004794785.1 of Opisthorchis felineus. NCBI lineage: Eukaryota > Metazoa > Platyhelminthes > Trematoda > Opisthorchiida > Opisthorchiidae > Opisthorchis > Opisthorchis felineus. The sequence goes on from SJOL01007233.1 coordinate 116,882, forward strand.
TGAGAGCATATCAAGACAGGCCTTGTAGTAATCTTAATCTAGATGGCGTCTTGTGGTAATGGTCTGTCAATAACTACGGCATGCTGAGATCAAGTGAAAAAAATAACGGGATTTCATGCAAACTTCTACGATGTGCATTATAAGATGTATTACTGGAATATGAAACCGAAAAACATGGTATGACCCTCCGCTCCCTAACTTTGAACGGGTAATTCCGCATCCTTTCATAATGCCAACTTAGATGTCAACCATGCACGAAGGGCAAAGAATGTCTCCGTGATGGGGACCTATGGTCTTTAGCGCGCTGAGTCTTAAATCGGGTCTGACTGACGCCGCTTGCAGGAAATTGCCAAAATCACTGGAAATGCATTACAATACAACTCAAGCACTGTGAAGTACTGCAGGGTTGTTTACGCCTGAGGAACGTCAGTGGCACCGCGCAGTTCATCATGGTTTCGTACAAAGAAACGCTGACAGTCTGCTAGGATTCGTTCAGGATTATACGGGTACTTACAAAGTTCTGAGATTGATTGGTTCTGAATAATATGCTACAACAACATCGTTTGCATGGCTGGCTTACCAATTTTCTTTACAAACGAGTCAGCTGAAATCTGTTAGCGGTGGACGAAGCGCATAAATATGCTGGAAGGAAGTAGTAGTAACCAAGAACTTCACGGTATTTCCGAAGCCGTTTGTCTGCATAGCCTTTACAATGATTTAAAAACACTGCAGTGTTACATGCGACTCCTGGTCATCTCATCTGATAAGGAAGAGATACGTGGACTTGCGAAATTGATTCTCTGTCGCTGCAGCGGTGTCCACATTTCCAAATTCGTGGTAATTCACCGAGAGCATTTACTGACCATCAGAGGAACTGAATGCACATATCTGCAATTCATTCTTAGATCTATTGCCCAGATATGGATGTCTCACAGAAAATATGAATAAACGAACAAGAGCACCGACTTATCCAAAATAACCCACAACAAAATAAGACCATACACTTCAAATTTGGCTACAGTCAAATTTTGATAACAAAACTTTACAGGCACGTAGGCTGCAACTTGCGTTAGATATTCCGGTCATTCCTACAGAGTAAAGAGTCGGGACAAAGCACTTTTGTCGAGTGCTAGTGTGACTTGTATTTGGTTCATTCATACACTGTGGCACGCATTGATTTCTGCTCAGCTTGTACTCCCTCGCAAAGAACACCTACTGCGCGAGCTACCAAACTTGAGCTCGTTTTGGTCTGCATCTAAAGCTGTTTTAGGCGAAACAGTTCAACGAAATGGACAAGTTATATCCAGAGAAATTGACTGTGGCAGTTGTAAATCAACCAAATAAACCAAAGCAGGTAGTCGAGGTTAAAAATAAAATGAGTGTATTTTGTGTCACTGAGAAAAGTATAACCCGGGACAGGCAGGCGGTGAACCATACTGTTTTTTTCCGTTTCTGTAAGCTCAAAACTTGATTTTGAAGATGCACGGATACACGTGAGTACCTACCCGAAGAATGGAAAGAGAAACACCCACGAGTTTAACAGTTAGGTGCCTACCACTAATGCACTTATTGAATCTTCACAACCAACCCGTTCCAGACTAAGTGAAATGCGAATGCCCCAAACACCAATAAAAACTCAAAGGAGAATTATGACATCATTCGACCAGCATTACTGATAGGGAATCAAACACGGCTGCTCAAAATCGCCGGGTCCTTGAAATACGTAGCAAGGGAGAGACGCTCAGAGCCCACACACACAGGCTGCTACCTTTTCCGCCATGTTTGAAGGTAAGGTAGGTGTAGACCCGATGACTGAGAAATTCCATCCCTGACATACACAGCAATTTGATCGAGTGTTTACTTTTAAGCTCATGCTACTCACTACAGAAAGATAATAAACCTGAATGAACAGTTTTTTTAGGTATTAGAAACCGCTGGATTCACCAAATGTAGTTCTCATTCCTGGCTGAAATGCAATCGTAAACCTGTTGCTCGACAGAACAAACAAGCACTCTGGTTGTTGAGTTGTGGCCTACCAAAATTCCTTTGGGTTGAAGCAGCCTTGGTGTGCGTTCAGCTATATTTCTGATGTAAGGTAGATCTAACCGTCTACTCCCTTGATCTAGATGTTGTGTCTGTAATTATCAGGGTTTTCCTTCCTCAAGGTCCATCTAATGAAATTCCGAGGATAGCTTCTTATTTGAAATATCCTGTGCAGTTTATCTTCTTTTCTTCTCAGCGCCTCCTTACTTAATTGAGTGGCTGCACCTCTGTAATTCGCCTATCTAACTTAAAACGAAAGATTGGCTCTTGTTCCACAACGAGTTACTCCTCCAACCATTAGTTCGAAGAGTGCATCAGGTGTGTAGTTTAACATCTTATTTGGTGTCTCGGTAGAAGATTTACCACTGCAATCAGTTAAGGTCAGTAGATGGCAAAGAAACGCTATAGGGTTTTTCTGGTATGTAAACAGTTCAATTTCTTGAGGCTTCCCATGCAGCAGCAGAATGGCTCATGAAACTCGTGTTTCACATCCATTCAGTGGCAATCTAACGGTCCAAGTTTCGGTTCCCAAAAAACTTCACTTAGTGACACTAAACTGCGAACTTCCTTCATAAGTCCATTAATTATAGCCAGCATACTTGGGAATTGTATGTATCTTCAAGCCGTTGACTACATTTGCAACGTAAACCCACTTCATACTTCTGTCAGTAATTGCTGCATATTTGGATCAGGGAGACAAAGTGAAAGTGGAGTTCGTATGCGATATCGTGTGCAACCAAAGGCCCGCAATCACCTTCCAGGTGTGGGCCACCAAATGGAAGGCTAAGGTTAGATATCAGCTGATCAAGTCGTCTGTCTGATCAATTCATTCGGACTTTCACGGCTGAACAAGTCAAGCTTTCAAACCTGATTAGAGTGCACCCTGCAAATGACCAAGTTCCTACGTTGACCGAGTTTTTCGGGTTCGGGCCGCCCATTTATTAAGTCCTGTAATAGTTGTGTTAAAGTATCACCTTCTAAAACCCTATAACTGTCTGAGGTTAGGAAAACTTCTGGTGCAAAATTTTTCACTTTATCGAACGGCATTTCCTGTGTGCGTGCAGATCGAATACAAGCTGAGCAGCATTCCAGTTGACGATATAGAGAAAACTGCGGTCAAATGCTGCAGGCTGTTTCGCCCCAGATAGAGATTTTGTGAAGAGGAATTCTTAGGAGTGATAGCAGGGTTTATCGGTGTCCGCTTTTCACCACTGAATCCACTAAAGACGGAGCACGTCAAAGGAAAGCATTCTCGAAAGGGGAGCAATCTGAGGAAAGGGCGTGTACTCTGAACCCTTTTCGTTGCCTTATTTCCGTTGACCTGATCAATATGGCGCAGTTACTGCAACATCTTGAATATCGTACCAACACAACCATGGGTGGCCTTTGTGCAGAACATTCAGTTGAAGAATGTAATAAACTAGAGATTTAGTTGAGTCTCTTGTATAAACCAAATCGATATAAAATGAGTGTATTTGTCGAAAGATTTACAATCATTTTTTGTCATTTCTCTTGAAAAATTGCTCACCCAAAGGGAACCTGAACCTCCATGGAACTCTAACAGAACTCTAAGGAAATATGTAGAACCAAGTAAGTCACACAGACGAATGTACAGTGAATGCTAGTGAAGAACACAATCGTGCTTAAACGACACCTACTGAGATAAGAAATACATGGTAATCACTGATGCCTTCTCAGAAAAAATGCGCAACTCCTTCACTTTCTCCATCGTCCTAGTTGAACCTTGTCAGATGTATATGGCAGAATTTGGTCATCCGATGTTCAGGATCCTATTTCATATGCAGCCTTCAAAGCCAGGCGACCCCGCTATCTCAGCTCATTACATAAACCATTCAGTTGGTTGTACTGGCCTTGCCCCATTTACAGTCAGTCAGATACATGTCGACTTTAGTCTAAATAAGCTGAATAAGTTTTTTTTATTAATGTCCTTTGGAGTGAGTGAATAGTGCGAATTGCCAATTTTTTCAGTTGGTACTCGTAGTTTATCGGAGAATTGCCAGTGTTGTCTTCGTATAAATGACCTTACATTATTTTGGAATTTTGACGCCAAAATACTGTCAGACCATAATTGCTTTCAAGTGGAACCCTACATGCTCCTAATTATCTTCGAGGCCCCTAAATTGTAGCTTCCTTGGTGTTGAAATTCTGCTCATTCAGAAACCACCACAAACGCGTCATTCGTAAATATAATGAATGGAAAAGGTGATCTGCCTAATGGATGGTAGCTTTTATGCGTAAAACTGTCTGAAGGTTACAGACTCACTCAAGGATCTCCAGTAACGATCGTTTATCACCTGGGTGGATGAACCACTTAGCCGAAGCGTCGCAGCGTTGAGGACTTCAAAACACTGGCTTCCTACTGCAGGAGGAAAGCTAGCCGCCTAGTGATATGGACAATGAAGTCATTCAGACGGATGGGCACAGACTGTTTTAAATGGATGTTCCGGTCAGTAAACGTAACAACGAATTCATCACTCACGTGAAGTAAACACGTTGTTTAGTGTGTGATTTTTCTTCAAGAACTGCCGATTGATTAGTGTTTAGATGCAAGCCCTGAGTATTCATGAATTGCTTCTCTTCATCAACCAACACATTTCACTGCGTACTGCATTCCACAAATTATTGTCCATTTCAAATCCTTTCCCACCATATCGACCACTTGCTTGGGTCGGCCTCTTTGTGTACATATTTGTGCTCTAAATCGATCGCGTTGGTTTTTTTGCGTTGCTCGGTCCTGTTAACTCTTCCGAAAGACTTGACTTTTGGTTAGACTGTATTTTTGTAAATAACACCACAAGATATTCCAAACGAAAGCATTCTTCACTCGGTTGTTCTGACTACTGCATCCTGACTCTCTCTCTTTCTCTCAAAGCATGTTCAAGGAAAGCTCCTAGATTTTGTGGACAAGGGAGATATTTTCTGCCACTGAATTCTCCATCTCCTCGGGTAATGATCCTTTAGTATATTGTGAATATTTGGCCATCCATCTTAACTTTTGCTCCGATCCGTTTTGCTCCACGGGACTAATTTATACAAGAGCCAATAACTTTTCATCTCCACCTCGCAAACTCCTCAGGAGAAAGAGGAAATTTTCAAGATCGATTGCCAAAGAACGGTTTAAAAACTGCGCAACTAGACCCGAGGACAGAGGAAGCAGTTAAATAAAATCTAAGTTCAAATGCCACATGGTAATAGGATAAACGTGTTCTGAAGCAGCAACGTCGTATTACTGATCTTGGTGAGCATGGTCGCAAATGTTTGATGCTTTCCACGAATCTCTGATTTTGTTACCAAGCAAGGGTATACAGCGCGAATAAGATAGCAAGTAATGTAGTATACAGGAAGACTAAGCCTGAAAATCACAGGGGTATCTTACCATTACTACTATTATTGTTTGTTTTTGAAGAGCATGGTCACAAATACAAAAGTAAATCTGAGCGACAGATGTGAAAGTATGTACAGGAGAATATAAGCAAAACTTGGGAAATGATGGATTCGAAGGTGTGCCACCAATAGTTCCCAGTCAGACAAAGTGATTTCTAACGTACGTAAGGATATCTGGCATGGAAACACCCGTGTAAAGACCAGTAACTGAAGAAAGGAAAAACAATGCTGAATGCTCTTCAAGGTGCAGTAAGGGCTACCACAGTCAACACTCGCACATCAGGCACAAAATGTTCGTCATACTGGTTCAGGTGTGAGTCAATGGCAGGAATGAACACTCAAAGCCATGTACCACACATAAAAGTGTCGTAAGTACGCAGAGAGCCCAAAATGGCGAGCAAACACAAATCACTGACTGTGGCTTTGGGAAGTCCCAGTCTTCGAGGTGCGAGAAAAGCAGACCCCTCGATCTATCACTGCTATG